>JAGDQO010000437.1:600000-940000 GCA_018342035.1 Solanum appendiculatum | reverse complement strand
GGACAAGTCTTGTTAGATAAAGGGAGTTAATTTTGTTAACTCTCGAAATTTCACCTGTACTACATAATTGAAACTAAGGGAGTAACATATATTATTTGAAAATTATATTAAGAGTACCATAAATTACAATAATTAACAACTTAAAATATTTGAAAAACATATTAAAATGTAATTACATTTTAATATAATAAAGAGAAATTACATAACTACCCCATTCAACTATGACACTTTTTGTAAAAAGACACTCAAACTTTATTAAGGTCGTAATATCCCACAGAACAATTTAAAAATGATATAAATATCCCATTTTTCAGTCAATCCCACTTATAAAAAAAATGGTGTTAGCACGCACCAATTATTACTTGTCACGTGCCAATTTTATATAATTTTCTAATCTTGGTTTTTATTTATGGTTTTTTTCTTATTTTCTTAGTTTTAATTCTTTTTTTTTCTTCTTCAATTATGCTTAACCCCATCCGTTGGTCATCTTCATCCTGTGGAGTGACCACCATTGCTATAACACCATTTTCAATGTGTATCTATCACCAAATCAAAATTAAAACTGAAAAATCAAATCCGCTATCAAATTAATTTTTTTCAAATTAAAATCTATATCAAAATCCTTTGATTTTTGCTCTAAATCAACATGGGTTGTATTTGGAAAAATGAAAATTCTCTCTCCGGGCGCTAATGAGATTATTTTTATTTGGTCTAAACAGGATTTCAGCTCTCGTAAATTGATCAGGGGTCACTTGAAATAACGCCAATGATTCTATCTTCGACGTTGCCATCATCTTCCTGGCTCTTCTCACCCCAGCCCGCCAAGAAAGAGAAGAAATCTGAGGATGAAACAATAAATCTATCGTCGTTGCTATCATCAGTAAAATAAAAAATTATTTATATAGTTAATAAAAAATATTGCAAAAAAAAAAGTTTATTCTTATTTTTTTAGCTTTCACGCTCTTCAGGTGAGTGATATACACTCTTTGTATTAAATGTAGAAAAATGGTTTAATAGTTTCACATTAAACTAGTTTAAGGGTGTATTAGGACCTGCAAAGTTTAAGTGTCTTTTTCAAAAACAGGCCTTACTTTAATGGGGTAATTATGTATTTTCTCTATAATATATAATAAAGTATACATTACAATGATTAACCATTTAATATTTGGTTAACTTTTAAAATTTCATTTGTGCTATATAAATCGAGATATATGGATAACATATATTATTTGAAAATTACGTAAAATACACTATAAATTACAACAATTAGCAACTAACTCTCAAATTTTCACGCGTGTTACATAAATTGAGATAGAGAAAAGTAACATGTATTATTTGTAAATTACGTTAAAAGTATTTAATAATTTAAAATATTTCAATATCAAAATCAAGAAAGTCGCGCAATTCCTAAAAGTTGGTTTGTAAATACGAAAATATGCCTTAAAAAATTATGGGAATATACGTAATGCTCCCCCAACTCATTACGAAGGTCCTCATAATGTTTTTTACAAAAGTACTTAACAATTTAAAATATTTCAAAACCATACAAAAAATTAACTGACTCTCCTAATTTTATACATGCCACATAGATTGAAACAAACGAAACAACAAATATTGGCACGGGCCTTTGTATCTAGTATATAATATATAACTATGAATCAAATATGTATATACACCTGTATATATATTTATATAACATTTGTACATTGTGGCAGTTCATGTTTTTCAATGAGTTAATTTTTTTCAATCTCAATCAATTCAAATCTCCTCGAAACAGTCTCAAATTTTAGGTACTAGTTCCTCTCAATATTTCAAGTCTTTTAATAGATTATTCACTCAAAATGATTGTCTAAAATTATAATTGAAAAATGTATCTTCTGATTGCCTTGGAGAATCCTCAAGGTCAATGTTGTAATATGATATGGATTACATTGTAATAGTTTGGACTTTGGTGGTTTCGACTTCACAGCAACGATTTAAATTAAGGGTTTTACTTTCACCATAGATTCTTGCATGTTTTACTATTCAATATTTCAACCTCAAACCCAAATTAAAAATAAAATAAAATAAATCATCTATGATAGGATACTTGCACTAGCTAACGCACAATGGAATTAATAAGGACTTTAAGATATATCTAATACAAGTAGATGAAGATCGTTACATATAATTACGTTTGTTTATATATATATATATAAAGAAGAAGATTGATTTACTTTAATTAATAATAGTCCATTTGGAGGTCAAATTTTTGTTCCTTTTTTGGTGTGTGCGCGTTTATATGATGGATATGGAAGAGAATCGTTAACTCATTGATTAGTCTAAAATTATCAATTAATTAGAAAAAAGTTAGTAAATTTTACTATAAGACCTGTGAAAAGTATATACATTATGGTAGAATTAAGGAAGTGGCTCTCCATCACCAAGAAAAGAAATAATACCTACTAGTCAAAAAGGAAATCGATTTATGATTTTTAGTATACCTTAAATAAAAATATTGGTATCACTAACATGGTGGTGTGGGAGGGTGATCATGTTTTTAAATAATAAAATGCAATGACAAGTAGCAAAGTGGACTCTTTGATTGTTTTTTTTTTAAGTAAAAAAGTACTTTACTCACCAAATCAAATCAACATCAATAATCACTGAAGTATTTTTGTTTCTAGAAGGAAGAAGGTAGATAAAAGATAGGTGAAAGATTATTAATATTTTTTTTATATAGTTTTCAAAATTAAACTTATACATAGTTATAATGGTGATATAAAAAAAATTAGCATTATCAATATAATCTAATATGTTAGGAGGATTTTTTGTTACAATCATAACTTTTACTTTCCACAAATATATATACTATTACATATTTGACCTTTAAAATTTGTGACCTCTCCTTTTGTAGGAAGCTTCGCAAGAAACAAAGAAATATGTGCCCTTTTTAATGGAGAAATATATCTTTCAATAATCAAATATTAAAAAAAAAAAAAAACTTTCATGTAAAAAAAAACTTGAAAAGTGAGTTGCATCATATCAAAATATGGATTCGCAGTGGAACGATTACCACAATACCAATGGTTATTTTTAAAGAAGTAAAAATGCGTGGTGGCATAGGTGATTCACACAATATTTTAAATTTTTATAAGTATATATTCCATACTTTTCGGATTATTTACTACTTTATGATGGATTCAATATGAATATTTTTTAATTTTTTCATGTTTAGTTATTAAAATTTTAATATTTTAAAAAAAATAAAATTCTTAAAAAATATTTTAATACTTTTTAGTATTATTTGGTAGAGTTGACTTAGGGACAAGTTAGGAATAACTTCAATTCCTCATTAATATTATCACTCAAGTGGGAGAAAGAGAAAATTGTGGAAGAATGAAAATAATAATTATTTAATAAAACAAAGAAGTCACGATGTAAGTATCACTTTTATTTTAATCTAAAAAAAGAATTGACTTTTAAAAAAAGCTACTCTTTGGATTTTACAACTTACAAGTTGCAACATATCACTACTCACTAGCATCTCATTAATTGATTGCGTTTCAATTTCCACACGCATGTCGTCTGCATGAGTTTCAAGTTTCAAGTTTCAACTATGAAATCAGACATTATATATGTGTACTCCCTCCGTTTCATATTAGTTAATAATTATATTAAAAGTATTTTCTATACTATCTTTGCAATTAATTCTATTTGAAAGTGTTTACATTTGTTTATAAAATTTTCAAGAAGTTTTTTAAGGAGAGAATTAATAAATTATCTTCTTATTTATGATTTATTAAGCACTGTACAAAATAGAAAGTGATCAACTAATATAGGACGCATGGAGTACTATTTTTGACCTTCTTTTATCCTTTCGTAGGGGCTCTCATCCTTTTTATTTCCTTAATGGTTCAAATTCTTAATTGTAGAATTGAATGTGGATGGTGTTTACAACCCTAATAACTATTTCTTATATAATATATATATATACCATTGTTATCTAGTATGAGATAATTTTACCAAATATTTAAACACAACCCAAGTAGAATCAATAATTGATTAGAGAAATGGAGTTATTTTCTTTACTTTTTATTTTATTTTATGGAGGGTCCAATTCCAAAAATAGGGAGGAGCGAAGAAATACAAAAAAAAAAAAAAAACTAAAATTAGTGGGACTTTTACACGAGACAATATCCAAATAAGATCACCATAATAAAACAATCTTAATCATTATTTTTTAAAAATAATAACAAAAAACAAAGTTAAAATTTTGAATTTACGAGTTCTGAATTTTAAAAACACAAATTTAATGAGTTCTGAATAAATCAATAGATATAAATATGCATATATACATATTTGAGGCAAAACGATTGAATTTTATTTAATCTATAAGCAGAACTATAGTTTCGCTATCACATTTTTTCTAACCGTCTGATTAAAAAAAGAAGAAGTTAAGATGCTAATAATAATAGAGTTAGATGGTGGGGCTATCTATTAAAGGAAGAAGGGAGAAAGTTGGTAGCAAGCACTAGTAGTGGGGATAAGACTTAAGAGTGATGGTACTAACAAAAATGGGCCATTTAACTTTAATGTAGTTGGCGTTAATTGGTATGAATCGCGGAGCCAGGAATTTCACAAAGGGTGTCCAGAAATAGCATAACAAAAGTTCTTTTCAAAAAATAGAACTCATGAGATTCGAACACACCAGCACTACCTCATTCCAAGGAGGTGAAACCACTGGCTATAATAGCCTGTTGTGTTAAGGGTGTCCAAAATATGTTACTTAATCATTTCGTGTATCATTTTACTTGTATATACGATATTTTTTTCCGACGAATGGACACCCTCACCACCATGTGGCTACGCCACTGGTATGAGATGTATATCAGGTGGCCCTTTCTTCTATTATTCTACCAAACTCTTCCTAACCTCCTTCACCTGCCATATTTATGCTATGGATACTGCCTTTCAACTATAGGATATTATCTTCTACATGGACTTAATATTAGTTCAATTAAATCTAGTTGATAGTAGACATGATATAGAGTAGACGATTCTATGTTTGGGTACAGATCACTTCATATATTCATATAGACTTGTCAATTAATGATCCTATATATTTAATGAGTGTCTGTTTGATTTTAACTAATTTAGATTCGTGTTATGAAAGAAGACTCATTTTAGAGATTTTTTCATTACAGAGCTTGAACTTGAGACCCTTGGTTAAGGGTGAGAAGATCTTATACATCTCATTATAATTCTCATTGATAAATTTTGTGCTAAGTGCCTAAGTCAAATGAGTCAATTAATAAATTGCGATGGAGGAGGTAATTGAGGTTGACCGTTCTTTAACCAAAATCTGACACCCAAATATCTCCAAATATACATACATATCTAACTTCCTCCTCATTTATTAGCCAAAAAAAATTCTCAGAATTTAATGGATTTGGTAATATGCCCACCAACTTACCTGTAGTAGTAGCATTATTGTTCTCGTAGTCTTTTGTTGCAATATTCAGATTTCAGTTGGTGTTAACTGTTACCGTTCTTTTTTATGAGAGATATGTAAAGCTTTTCTTTTTATTTACTATGTCCTCTTTGATTTTTTACTGCATTTTTGTTATGTGTCATTACTTGAGCCAATAGTCCTTTGGAAACAACTTATTTACCTTTATGAGGTGGGATAAGATATTTGTACACTCAACTCTTCTTGAATCTTACCTATAAAATTACGTTGAGTATATTATTGTTGTTGTTGTTGATAATGCCCACCAATACTAATATAATTTATCATTTTTTAAAATTTTAATGATACTAGAGTATTATAATATCATCGTTGACACACAATGTGTCGTAATGTACAATCTTATTCATTATTCTTCTTATACTTAATATAATTGGAAAATAAGAAAGAGATAACAAGGTTATAAAGATAATAGTTGTACATTAAGAACTTCTTGTAAAATTTAAATATAAAAATCCATAGAATATATTTACTTGTTTGAAAAGTTCTCACGTTTAAAATAAATGTATAAGTCATAATTATTCTAAAACATAAAAAGTAAATACAGACTAATATCGTACACGTACATCATCTTTCAAGCATAGTTCTACTTATGAAACTACACTGTATATATTATAGTTGCGATTAATCGTGTACAAAACTTAAGCTCTTTCTCTTTTTGGGGTAACAAGGGGGAAAGTTCATTTCACTGAATAGAAATTACGTATAATAGGTGCAACCACAAATGGCCTAACCTAAATTGCATTTAAGACTCAAGTAGGAAAGATACTTTATGAGAGGCTAAAAAAAAGAACTATGACTATTAACTACTTGTTTGGTTTTTGTTAATTCAAGGATTAATACAAGTCCTAATTAAAACCAATTACGTTATTTCTCATGGCCAATATTTGTTCTTTAGTTTAAACCACACATTCCGTTGAAATTAGTTAGACCAATGTGCCCAAGTTAGGTATCTTTTTAAGGAATGAATTAAAGCTGGCCTAAACTAATCATAATATTAACATTAGTGATCATGATTAATTGGTTTTTCCCATATTTATTTATTTATTGCAAATGAGTGATTTTGGTTAAGAGCATAATGTCTGCTTAAAAATTACCACTTTCTGAGTAACTTTTCTCCCACCATCTTCTAATTTACTATTTAATACAGGTATATTAAGATCCTTTTTATATATAAAAAAAAGTTTTTCTGAAGGTAGATTGACTTTAATTAATAATGACATTTGGAGGTCAAAATTTTATTCGTTTTTTGGAGTTCAAAATTATCAATTAACGACAAGAGTAGTGACTTAGATAGAAGTTCAATAATAATAAAGGTATATTATGGTAGAAGGTAGTGGTTCTCCATCACCAAGAAAATAAGAAATAATATATACCTACTAGTCAAAAAGAAAATCTATTTATATTATTTTGTAGTACCTTAAATAGAAATATTAGCATCACTCACATGGTGATGTGGAGGGTGAGTTTTTTTTCAAATAATAAAATTCTAAGACAAATGGCAAAGTGGCCAAATATTCTGGACCAAGAAATTTAAAACAAAGATAAGAAAGGAAGTGGACTCTTAGGTTGTTTTTTAAAAAGTAAAAAATTACTTTACTCACCAAACCAAATCAACATCAATAATCAATTAAGTATTTGTTTCTAGAAGGAAGAAGGTAAGATAGGTGAAGGATTCTTTTTCTATAATTTTCAAAATTGACTTATATTCCTATTTAATCAGAATTAAATCTACTTACACTAATTAACACTATAAAAAAGAATTAGCTAGAATGATCAATATAATCGACATGTTATAGTAAAGAGTTTAAGTTATTTTCCAGACTACGAGTTATGAACCATTACAAGTAGATACAACAACTTACATAACGACTAACGTAATACTATAATGTATAATTAGATATTAAACATAGTATAAAATACACAAAAATTAATATATATACATAAGTTTGTTTCTTTCCTAGCTGTGAAATGATACTTTAACGTATAAAAGCTAAAAAATAAATAAAAATTCAAGTCTTTTTATTTGACCGAGTAGTGAAGAAAATAATTAAATAAAGAATATAATCAATTATGCAACAATTTTATGTCTCGTTCCCCATAAATAGTTGTTACACTAAATTTATTTCTTCTCCGCCCTTTTAATGAATTTTGTAGCTTAGTTCTTCATCTTTTCTTCCATGGATGTAAACAGCTAACAATATTAATTACTATTTCCATGGTGGGGGCATATTTTTTTTTAAAATAAATAAATTGTTTAGTAGTGAGAAATGCTCCAAGTATATATAAATCAAAAGAAGGTAGAAATACTTCAATTTTTAAAAATAACTACTTATCATGTTCTACAATTTACTAATATAGGCTTCAAACTCATAAGTTAAAAATATTTAATTTATATACATCAAATATGCTAATACTCCTTCTATTTTAATTTATTTGTCTTGATTAAAGTACGAGAATTAAATTAAATAAATGTTCAATGTGAATTCGAATATAGAAACTTTCATATTTTTAAAATAAAATTTATATATTTAAAAATAATATAAAAATGGTGTAAATTAAAATAATTATTAATTTAAAATATTTTAAACAAATTAAAATTAAAGAAAATATATTTTAACTGTTGTCCATAATGTGACTCTTTGACATTTGACAAGTAGAGAGAGCTAGGATGGGCTTAAAGAGAGCAGTGGTGGGCCAGCATTTTTGGGCTGGGCCAACTATGGGCCCGCCGCCAAGCCGCCAACAACCAACCTAAAAAGGGATACGAGTTGGCTGCCATCCTTTTAATGCCCACAGCTTCTACTTATATTTACAGTTGCACCACTATCTTTAGTCATTCACCCTATTATCCCTTTTCAGTGATTGCATGTTAGAGATGAATTATTTGAGCTAATAAGTAAGATCATAATTTGAAGTTTTAAATTAGCATCATACTTAAGTACTTTTAAATAAGATTCCAAAACATCTTTATCCTATATTAACAATATGAAAATGATTAATAAAAATATTCATTGCGTAATTTTATGTGATCATGCCTGAGTTATAGCGGTGAAATGTCAATTGACATATATTCTGATATAAATTTATGATGGTAAGAGAAAATATTAAATATACTCCTTCTATTTTAATTTATTTGTCTTGATTAAAGTACGAGAATTAAATTAAATAAATGTTCAATGTGAATTCGAATATAGAAACTTTCATATTTTTAAAATAAAATTTATATATTTAAAAATAATATAAAAATGGTGTAAATTAAAATAATTATTAATTTAAAATATTTTAAACAAATTAAAATTAAAGAAAATATATTTTAACTGTTGTCCATAATGTGACTCTTTGACATTTGACAAGTAGAGAGAGCTAGGATGGGCTTAAAGAGAGCAGTGGTGGGCCAGCATAGTCAAATTTTATATAAAATTTACTATAAATTAGAAAACAGAAGATAATAACATATATTCTAAAAATAAATATTCAAGTTGGTGCCATAAGTAGTTTAGGATTCCTTCTAATTTATTTACAGTTATTTATGGTATTTTAGTATTTATGTTTAATTAGGATTTGTTAGTTTTATAGTTTCCTAGTCCTAGTTTACTTTGATTGTTAGTCTTATAAATAGGGGTGCCTTATTACATATTGTAAATGTAGTGAGAGATACATTCATTGTTACATTCATTGTACAAAAATACAAGAGTCATTGAGTTATTGAATAAAAGCCTCTTACAAAATCATTGTGTTGGGTCTTTCACTTGTGCATATATTTTTACCTTGGGTAATTTTATTTCCTTCAAATTGGTATCAGAGCTTGTGTGAGATCTTTATAAAAGCTTGTGTGTGATCCTTATATAAATTTTGTGTGAGATTCAACATATAAAAAAAAAAACATGAGTAGTCAATATATAGCCACTTGTCCTGTTTTTGTGTTTGATGGAAAAAATAATTTTGAGAGTTGGTATCACCAGATGCAGAATTTTTTCAAAGTTGTTGAACTATGGCCCATTATTGATAAAGGATATGAGGAAGTCCCAGAGGGCACAACATTGACTGGTGAAGCTGCAAAACAATTGGAGAAAAATAGACAATTGGATGTTAAGGCACGTTTTTATCTTGATAGCAAGGTTGAATTGCATGTATATAATAAAATTTTACATGCTAAGTCAGCAAAGGAGGCTTGGACAATTCTGGTGAATTCACATCGAGGTTCAGTAAATGTTAGAAGAGTCAAATTGCAAGAGCTTAGAAGACAATACGAGTTAACTCAAATGCACTCAACTGAGTCTGTCAAAGATTTTTTGACAAGGGTTACTAATATTGTCAACGATATGAGAACTAATGGAGAAAACTTAGATCAAGTTAAAATTGTTGAAAAAGTATTGCGATCATTGAATACAAAATTTCACACCAAAAAGACGATTCTTGAGGCCACCAAAGATCTTAGCACTTTGACACTTGATGATTTAGAAGCAGAATTGATGACATATGAGATGTCCTTGAATCAACAAACTACAGAAAAACTTAATGAAGTGCCATTTGATGTCAACTTAATCCAAGAGAAGAGATATCAAACAGGGTTAAGACAAATCAAAGATGTCAAAATTTCATAGGTCTCAGAGGACGAGAAAATAGAGATGTGATAGTGGAGGATGAAGACCAAAGAAAGGATGATAAAGAAGAGATATTGAGTTTGATAGAAATAATTGAAGAAGACCAAAGAAAGGATGATCAATTAAAAGGAGAAGAAGAAGAATCATCAAATCTGATAGAAATATATGAAGAAGATCAAAGTTTTAAAATTATGGAAAAAGGAAAGGAAGATAGAGGTAATTTTCATTGCGGTATAGATGCTTTTAATTGCAAAGAAGAATTCAATAGTGGTCAATCTAATAAATCAATAATTTCTCAAACAACTAAACAGAAAAATTTGGTGGAAACTGATGTTGCTTCGATAGAGGTTAGTAATTTAACCCATGAGACATGTAGTAGACATGATTGGTCTATACAAAGTGAAGCTATTGGAAAAGAAATTGAAATACTCACTATTGTCTCACAAGGAAAATTAGTTGAAGCTTTTGAAGATGAAGCTGGTAATACAAGAAGCAAAAGTATTCACCAAGAGCAAGTTTTTGATGATCTACCCAAAATTGAAGCAAAAACAATTGAAGTTCTAGATCCGCAATTAAAGTGCATGACTATGAATAATGAAGATACAATCAACTCTGAATCATTATTTAAAATTATAAGTTTTGAAGAGGATGAAAAATTATTTGTTGAGGATCCTACTCTACCATATACACAATCAACTGGTGTTGAATGGACATGCAAGATCAAGTACAAATCAATTGGAGAAGCAGGCGATTTTAAGGCAAGAATGGTTATTCAAGAATACAAGAAAAGAAAAAAATATGA
Organism: Solanum appendiculatum; assembly: GCA_018342035.1. NCBI lineage: Eukaryota > Viridiplantae > Streptophyta > Magnoliopsida > Solanales > Solanaceae > Solanum > Solanum appendiculatum. Next base: position 929,082 of record JAGDQO010000437.1, on the reverse strand, counting down.
TGATGATATTGTTAAAATATTAAATATGAAGAAAGTCAAGAAGAAAGTCAAATTGATCTTGAATTCTGCTGAAGAGAGATTGAAGTTGACCAAAGATGGCACACACGATTCTGTTGATTTTCCTGATACAAAGTGTGAGTCTTGCATTTTGGGAAAGAAGTATAGAGAAACTTTTCAAAAAGGCAAAGCTTGGAGGGCTAATGCACCATTGGCGCTAATCCACTCAGACTTATGTTCGGTTGAAGTTCCTTCCAATGGAGGTAGTAAATACTTTATTACTTTTATTGATGATTTTAGTCGAAAAACTTGGGTATATTTTCTGAAAAATAAATCTGATGCATGTGAAATCTTTAAAATCTTTAAAGTTTATGTAGAAAGGCAAAGTGGATATTTTGTTAAGACATTAAGAACGGATAGGGGCACTGAGTTTCTTGTTTGTGATGACTATTTAAAGAAGTTTGGCATTAAACATCAATTGACTGCTAGATATACTCCTCAACAAAATGGCGTAGCTGAAAGAAAAAATAGAACAGTGATGGATATGGTGAGATCAATGATGCATTCCAAAAATACTCCCAAAGAATTCTGGGCAGAAGCTGTCTCTTGTGCAATTTATGTTCTAAACAGGTGTCCAACTCGGTCCAATTTTGGAAAAACTCCACAAGAAGTTTGGACTGGTAAGAAACCAAATATCTCTCATCTAAAAGTATTTGGTTGTCTTGCTTATGCTCATGTTCCTGATGTTTTGAGAAAGAAATTAGATGATAAGGCAGAAAAGTGTATTTTTATTGGTTATAGTCATGAGACAAAGGGTTACAAGTTATTTAATCCAGATACAGGAAAAGTAATTATTAGTAGAGATGTAACTTTTGAAGAACACAATACTTGGGAATGGTCAAAGAAAAATCCTGAGTTGCCTAGGTCTGAGCCAATCGTTTCAGTTATGGAGGAAGGAAGCTCTAGCAGAGATCAAGAGGAACAAATAGCTTATCCTGTTCAAACAGAAACATCGATTCGTCCACAAAGAAATCGCCAACTACCAGCCCGTCTGCAAGATTATGTTGTTGACAATAATAAAAATTTATCCAACGAAGATATTGTGAACTTTGCACTATTTGCAGATTGTGATCCAATTACTTTTGAGGAAGCTGCCAAAGATGATCATTGGATGAATGCAATGGATGAAGAAATTCATGCTATTGAGAAAAATAGCACTTGGGAGTTGACAGAGTTGCCGCCTTCAAAACAACCAATTGGAGTCAAGTGGGTATACAAAACCAAATACAAACCATCTGGAGAAGTAGATCGCTTTAAGGCAAGATTAGTTGTTAAAGGATACAAGCAAAAGGCAGGTATTGATTATTTTGAGGTATTTGCACCTGTTGCTAGACTTGATACTATTCGAATGATTATCTCTCTTGCTGCAAATAATTGTTGGAAAATTCATCAAATGGATGTTAAATCTGCTTTCTTGAATGGTGTTCTTGAAGAAGAAGTATATGTTGAGCAGCCTATGGGATATATTAAAAAAGGTCAAGAAAATAAAGTTTACAAGTTGAAGAAAGCGTTATATGGGTTGAAACAAGCTCCTAGAGCTTGGTATACTCGCATTGATTCTTATTTTATTGGACATGATTTTCATAGATGTCCTTATGAGCATACATTATACATAAAATTCAATACTGATGGAGACATTCTCATTGTATGCTTATACGTGGATGATTTAATATTTACTGGCAATAATCCTAAACTAATTTCTGAGTTTAGGGAGGCTATGATTAGCCAATTTGAGATGACTGATTTGGGATTAATGTCTTATTTTCTTGGCATTGAAGTTACTCAATTGAAAGATGGAATCTTTATCTCTCAGAAAAAATATGCGAGTGATATTTTGAAAAGATTTAATATGGACAAAGCTAAACCAATCTTGACCCCTATTGAAGAGAAATTGAAGTTGAATAAAGATGGAACTGGTGATTTTGTTGATGCTACATATTTTAGGAAATTGGTAGGGAGTCTAAGATACTTGACTTCTACAAGACCTGATATTACTTATGGAGTTGGATTAATTAGCAGATTTATGGAGTTTCCGCGTCAATCTCACTTGCAAGCTGCCAAGAGAATTTTGAGATATATTCAAGGTACACACTCTGATGGTATATTTTATTCAAAGACTATTGATAGTAATCTTGTTGGATTTACTGATAGTGATTGGGCTGGTGATATGATGCAAAGGAAAAGTACTTCAGGCTATGCATTTTATTTGGGATCTGGTGTATTTTCTTGGTCTTCAAAGAAACAACAAGTTGTTGCTTTATCAACTGCTGAAGCAGAGTACATGGCCGCAACAAGTAGTGCTACACAAGCATTATGGTTGAGAAGGATGCTTGGATTTCTTCAACACAAGCAAGATAGTTCTACAAAAATATTTTGTGATAGCAAGTCTGCAATTGCGTTAACAAAGAATCCTGTTTTTCATGGCCGTAGCAAGCACATCGACATCAAATGGCACTTCATTCGTGATTTGGTCCAAGATAAAGAGATAGTGGTTGAATATTGCAAGACTGAAGAACAAGTTGCTGATATTTTCACAAAGCCATTAAAAATAGAGTTATTCATAAAGTTGAAGAAGATGCTGGGCATGATCACATTTGAAGATCTTGGTTTAAGGGAGGCTATGTAGGAAATAAACCAAGAGTAGGATTCCTAAGTAGTTTAGGATTCCTTACTAATTTAGGATTTGTTATTTATGGTATTTACCTATTTATGTTTAATTAGGATTTGTTAGTTTTATAGTTTCCTAGTCCTAGTTTACTTTGATTGTTAGTCTTATAAATAGGGGTGCCTTATTACATATTGTAAATGTAGTGAGAGATACATTCATTGTACAAAAATACAAGAGTCATTGAGTTATTGAATAAAAGCCTCTTACAAAATCATTGTGTTGGGTCTTTCACTTGTGCATATATTTTTACCTTGGGTAATTTTATTTCCTTCAAATAATAATAATAATAACAATTACTATATGGGAATTCCAATGTTTGGGGTGCTTGGTTAGTTGAAGCCTCTGTTTTTCACTTGTGGTAAATGATCAAATCCCCTCCCGGGAGAAAAAAAAACCAACGACATTAATAAAGTACGTTACATTAAAGTTCAAAACTTTATTCTTTTTATGATATTTTTTTTCAAGATTTTGAAAGTTATAAAGATACATAATGATATATAATACCTACTCATGTTGAATAAAAGGAAATATATAGTACTTCTTTCTATTCATTTTAAATATATCTTTTAGTTAGACAAATTAAGCATCAGCAGGAAGTCATAAATTTACTAAAAGTCCTTCAACAACTATTATTCGTTTTGAGGAGATAAAAAGTAATTTAGTCAAATAATCGATACTTCTCCTTATTGTTATTAACTTTTTTTTAAAAAAATGAGCGTGTCAAAATTTTAAACTATGAGGATCCAAGAATGTAATGTAAATTAAATAACAGAGAGTAATAATAGTAAAAATTACTATATGGGAACTCCATCCATCCAACGACATCAATTAATTACATATTTATGTTGTTAGGTAAATGATGCACGTGCTAATTATAGTTTAACTTTAAACTGTTAACCAATTTTTATTGTGTTTCAATTTGTACTGCTTATATAATTGGTTGACCCTTACGTGCTTTGTTTTGTTTTCTAATAAATTAGGAGAATTTTTGTTACAATTAATCATAACTTTTACTTTTCATAAATATATATATACTACAACATATTTGACCTTTGAAAAATGTGAGTTTTTTCTCTGTTTTGTCTCCTTTGGGGGGTGTCCTTTTGTAGGAAGCTTCGAAAGGAACGAAGAAATATTTAGTCCATATTATGTACTCCACTAAACATACTGATATCGCATGCATTTTGAATTGTGGAAATTTAAGACATCCTTCCTTATCACAACCTACCTACTCCAGAATTCGAAGATCTATCGCAATCCATTTCAAAAATTTATCATCTATATTTGTCGGCATAGACATTACTCAAAGTTTATATTTGTGTTGAATAATTCACTAAATATAAATTCAAATTCAGTAAATTAAAAATAATATGATGAATAATTCATATATTTAAAATTTTGGCTCCATCTCTGTGTCCGTCGTCCATGTGTTCAACTCCAATTATTTCATGTGGAGTTCTTTATTTCTTTTTATTTCGCTATGAATTTAAACATTGCAATTCACATATTGTTACTTCTATTTATTATATTATATATGTTCTCTTTTCTCCTTCCCCCCAAAAATTACAAGAATATTTTTAAAAATTTTTAATCTAACCCTACATAATTGACCTAATAAATACCCTTAAAAAATCATTACATTTTTATTTAAAGATGAAGACGGTTTTTCTGAAATTATTATTAAAGAAAGAAAATATTGGTATGGAGAACGATAGACGTTGTTGCAAAATGGAAGGCAAAGATTGGATTATAGAGTGGGCTTTTTGGGTCCACTTAATATTTTTACAAGAGGAGACGGGGTAGTTATGCATGTGACATTGTGACGTTGGAATTTTGACTTTTAAAATAATAAAAATGAGGCAAAGGAAAAATATGAGGCCATTGGGAGAAAGAGTGAGGGAAGATGCAATAATTAAATTGGTAGGGGTGGTAAGTAGTACAAACTTGGATCCAATTTCCTCTTCTTTTTAAAACTATTAATGAGTTTTTTTTTTTTTAATTTCTATCGATGTTTGATATCTGTATTTAGAGCCTCTCTAATTTAGATTCACATCTTGTAGGATTTATTTCTGGGGGATGCTTTTAATAGAATTTTTTTCATTTTTAAGGATCAAACTCAAGACATCTGATTAAGTATAGGGAAATTCGATTATCTCATGGTAACATAACCCATAATATTAAAGAGTTTGTGAAGAGGAAAATATTGTGTATATATATGTACTTGGGAGGGGGAAAAATATCTAATGGAAGCTTCTATTGTCTACCTAACACATGTCAACATAATAAAAATAAAAAAATAAAGGAAGAAAGAGGATGGTAGTTAGGTTTAAAAGTGACCTCTTTTCGTTGTGCGAAGAGACATTTTAATTTATTTAATTGCTTTAATTTGGTATTCCTCCTTCTTTTCTATATGAATATGATATATTGAGGTAATATAGTATATGTTTTCTGGATTAGATTTGTCACACATATCTTAGATTGCGTTTTGAGGGGATCTTGTCCATATTTTCTTGCCTTTTGAAACATTTCGAGAAATTATTAGCTAGTTGATAATCATTTTATGTTTGAATTTCACATATAAGTTGAAATATGGTCTGTAATCTTTTTAATTAAATTTGGTGACTTTTATCTCAAATGATTTTGAGAACATTTCAAAGGTTTATGTAGAAAGTAGAGACATGATTTAATAAACCTCCAATTTGTCATAGTATGTTTAACATTTAATTAATTAAATATGTATTTTTGTTTTTTTAGAAGATATATTACACTTAGAGTATTTCTATTAGTAATTATTCTAAAAAATGAAATAACAATTAATAAAAATATAGTATTGATCAATTTTAAACGTTTAATATGTAGTGATCTTAAACTTTTTAATCTGATAAATTTTACATGTTGTTATGTTCTTAATTTGATTTTTAAAAAGTGGAAAACAATGTACATTTTTATATTAAATTAAATCTCATGCTAATAAACTCTGATAAGAAATTTTCACCTTAAAAAATCTCAGGTTAATTAAGAAGAAGATGAACCTAGCTATCATTTGCATCTAATTGACAAAAAGTAACAATGACTTTTACTTTTCTATATCTAATTCAAGTTTGTGTAAAACATTTAACTATAAAAAGCGGCCGCTTGATGTTAATTTCACTTCCAATTTGTGAAAGAGATAGATTATGACATGTAAAACATTTTTAGCTAATTTTGAATGTCATGCTGAAGTTTAATCCTTATCCTAATAATTATTCATTTTTATTTATTGCGTCTGAAGTGCCTTGAGATATTTTATTTTTTACTTGACTCACTTACTTCCAACATCTCATCCTTCTAATGTTGAAATTTCTCTAAATAGTATATAGTTTGAAAAAATAAATAATCTTAATTAGTCATTTTCCTAGAAAACTTGCACATTGTATACAAATTTTGACTCTGCCGTGAATTTTCAGAGTAGTCCGATTATTTTTTCTTTTGGTCAATCACAGAATATGGAACTTATATATTGGTAGTTGGAAAAAGATTTTCCCGAATAATTCAAACAAATATAATTAAGTTATTAGTTATTTACATTTTAAGCTATTATTTCAACACTTCTTCTAAATTCAATAAAAACATTCAAATACTTTCACTCCTTACAACCACATATAGTTGCAAAAGACATAGTATGCCATCAATATTCAAAATTTACTAGTCCAACTAATTTCATTTTATAATGTATAAAGTCCACTAAAATATAAGCGAGTACAACATTATGATACATGGTTCATTTGAATTCAATATTTTTAATGCAGAACATAAATTGATATATAAAAATTCACTAAAAATCTAAAATCATAAAAAAATAGTAACCAAAACACTAAAATTTTAAAGGTTAAACACAAAACTTAAATACTAAATTTATCTTTTACACTAAAAAGAAAGTATTTCTTATCAAGATTTTTTTATTCTCAGAGTTTAAATTCAATATTTAAATTAAATTGAAGATGGAAAAGATAGGGATCCAACATTAATATCCAAAAAGATTGGTAGTGACAAGAAATGTATATCTTGGCGTGGGGGAATGGTTGGTTAGGTCGCGTCTAGTATATATAGCCACAATAATTGTTAGGTTGGTGGAAGCTACAATCGTTACTACGGATATATATATTATTGTTTGTTTGTTCTTTTCACTCATTTTATATTAGTTTTTCAGACACTTCTTTTCTTTCTTATTTATTGCAATTATTATTATTATTTATTTATTAGTTTTATATTATCCCTTATTACTATTATTATTATTATTATTATTATTATTATTATTATTATTATTATTATTATTTATTAAGAATGGAAGAGATATACGTTACCCACCTCTTCTTTTCTTCTCATCCTCTCACTGCTTATCCATTTCTCCTCCTACCATTTACCCCACAATATTTACTCACATATATATCCTAATTATTATTCTCAATCCTACTTCTGATAATAATTTTTTTTTTTCTCAATAGAGGAAAAAGTTTTTCAATAACAACAATATACTTGGTATAATTCTGCATATGGAGTCTGAGGAGGGTACTAAATATATACAAATCTTATCTCTATCTCGTGGGAATAGAGAAACTATTTTCAATAGACTTTTATCAAATAAAAAAGAAAGAAAAAGCTTACCGTATATATTGATCATGTTAAAAAAATTACACTAATAAATAGTATATTTTAAGATGCTATCTTTATCTTTCATGTAACTTGATAGTGTAAACAATGATAGTGTAAAGATTGTTTACACGACGTTAGGTACGAAAGTTAAACTCAAAAGGAATAGAAAAGTAGCACAACAGACCTATTAATCAGCAAATTTCTCCAATATTATTTGGTGGAGATTAAGGAATTCTTAAAAAAGGAATGCCAAAATAATAGAGTAATTAACATTGTACCTGCAAAATGACATAAATTTCATAAGGTACACTATAATACTGCTTTCAACTTAATATGATATTATATATATATATATATATATATATATATATATAGTAATCCTTTCAATTTTACAAATAAGAGAAATTTCGAAAGAACTTAAACTAATAGCGATATCTTTCTTAATTCTCTCTTCTTCTTTTTAAACCCAAATACACAAGGGAAAAAAAGATTTATAATAAAAGTTCACTTAGTTTCCAAAGTTCTATAGTCTAAAACACGAGTACTCTTTAATCCTAAAAAATTATAACTTGCAATAACACCCATAGTATTATTATTTTTACCGCAATTGCAATCTTTACTATTTTGTATACCCAAACTGCATGCAAAACACCTTGAGGGGCTAAGCTGGTGGCTCTGTTGGTAATTTTGACGAGAAGGAGGGCTAATTCTGAGCTCAAGATTTAAATCAGGGCACTGTTCTCGAAATGGACTGCTACTAATTTCATCTTCTAATTGACTTAGCCCAGATTCAGCTTTGACATTTATCATCTTATTATGATCTTCTTCAATATCTTTACTTTTATGATCTCCAGCTGCAAATGAAATTGTTGTGACTTTTTGCGTGGTACCGGGCTCGTTAACCGGCCTGTGTGTCGTAGGATCAATCCCCCGACTCAAAAGCTTCCTTCTTATATGTGTATTCCAATAATTTTTTATCTCGTTATCTGTTCTTCCCGGTAACCTTCCGGCTATAAGTGACCATCTGAAAAATGAAGAAGAAGGTAATAAATGTCAAGTTAGTTCACATTTTAAGTAATTGAACTTTAGTAGTGAAAGTTGAAAAAATGACAAAAATTAGTTTGGTGTGTCTTGAGTTTGTCTAAAATAATCCTTCAAGTATATTTATCTGAGCAATTTTAGTTATTGAAATTGACTAGTGAGAAACACATGAACAGCAAATACTGTCAAAAGTGAAATTTCTGGCTATATTGACAAAAGCGAAATGAATAGAAATTAAGGAGTGAGTAGTACGTACTTGTTACCAAGGAGGCTATGAAGTTTGATAATGAGTTCATCTTCTTCTTCAGTAAAATTACCGCGTTTAAGGTCAGGTCTCAAGTAATTAATCCACCGGAGACGGCAACTTTTACCGCAGCGGAGAAGTCCGGCAGCTTTGGGAAGCGATCTCCAGCAACCTTCGCCGTGAGTTCTAATATAAGAAATAAGTCGTTCATCTTCTTCTTTAGTCCAAGCTCCTTTATTTGTATGTGCTTTTTCACAACACGGTGATCTTCCCATTGAATCCAATTAACATACACACAAAAATAATAATAATAATTTCAAACTACTACTTCTGTGTAGTATTTAAGCTTTTTGGTGGTGCTATGGAGAATTTAAGCCGGCTTTTTTCAGGACTTGAGGTGGGATTTTATAAGCTTTTGACTCCATGAAGAAGATGGGGCCCACTCACGTAGGGGGTGGTGGGGTAGGAGAAGGGGAGTTGGGGTTGTGGGGGCGTTGGGTAGTGACCTTATGCTTCTAGATGCGAGTTGGTAAGACAGGTTAGAGGAGAGTGGCTGGTAGCCATTCTTTCTTCTATTTTTTTTTAATGATATCAACCTCATAATTGTTGTTTGCTCCCTTTTAATTTATTTGTTTTGTTGTAACATAAAGAGTTGTCAATAAAAAAAAGAAAGATATTCTTTTTAATGGAGAAAAAAAAAAATAAGACAAATAAATTTAAACGGAGGAATGAACAAGTACTCCAATTAAGCTAAATATCCTATTTATAAGAGTTTAAATTACACATAATAGTATACAAATGTCAAATTGTATAGTATTGCTGCTATACTAATCCTAAAGGAAATCCAACGAGAAGAAAATGGAGTAAAAGTGGCATTGATTAACTAATTATAATTAAAGGTAAACTTTAGGTAGGTGCAAAATGAGGTATTAAAGATCCAGTAAATTTAGGACAAAATGAGTGTGTGATCTTTTCTCTTTTTTCTTTATTAATCATTTTTTAGTTCTGTTTGTGACTAAACTCTGAACCACATCTTATAATATAATCTTAATATAAAATAATTTGGCTAACTATTCAAATCTCCCCCAACCATAGGACGACATGTACCAGACACTTTTCTTGCAGTCTAATAATTTGATAATAATAATAATAATATCATTGTTTGAACTAACAACCTTATTAGATTTAATTTGTGTTTCACGTTCTTCATTAGATTGATATCAAAAGGTAGATAATTTGTCCTAACAACTCGTCAAAGTTAAACCATTTTTGTGAATATATTGATACCATGTATGTATGGATCTAAGTTATATATAAAGACTGTTTACATATTAATAAGTTTGAACGTTCGATAGCAAGTAATTAATTACTCTTTATGTCTCAATATTATATCACACTTCCAATTTTAAGTATATTCAAATATACATAGAAAATATTTGATTTTAAATTAATGCTCAATTTATATTTTCAATGAGATGATTTATTAGATTTTTTAAAAAAAAAGAATTATTTTTTATATATATAGATACACGTATTTGCTTGACACTTATTTTGGAGAACAAATTTCAAAAAAAATTATTTCTTTTAAATTTTGTGTCCAACAAACAGTGTTACACAATTTGGGAAACAGAGGGAATATTAATGGAGTACTATTTTCACTAGGTTATGAATTAATATACTTATCATAAATATTTATCGTATAATAATTACTTGTAAGTGATCTTAAGTAGTCATCCATTCTTAGAATTAATTTATTTATTTTCCGGATTTCTAATAATACTTTATAAGAAAATGCAAAAAAAATAAATTATAGTTGCAGAGAAAATTGACCGAGTATTTTTGTCGTTTATTTTAACAAGGATTTTGCTTAGTTGTAGTGGGCGTTTGGTGAAGAAGTTGTTCACAGTCCTTTTAGGCTTACATATTCTTGCTAGTACAAGCAATTAATTAACACTTATTAGATAAAAGAGTTTCATTTTTCTTTACCGTATTGGTTTTCTGGAAAAATTATGTCATAAAACATGATTTTTCAATTTATTTTTGTCGAACCAATTCACTAGAAAAATGCACGGTGAAAAAGTAGATTTTCACTAAAATAAACTTCCTAATTATTTTATGTATGAAAACATCACTGTTTTTTTCTCACCAATTCAATCAAAATGTCTGTGAGAATAATCACTGAATATTTTTCGGTGAGAAAATAGTATTTTTTTAGTAATGTACTTCCAACATGCAAGAAAAGGTGGATTGAGTATATTGTTAGGGTTTCTAGAAGAAATGGAGGTTGGAGAATAATGGAAGGAAAAAAGAGAAGCATAGGAAATTAGGAGGAAAAAATGGAGGTGGGGTGTGATTGTTGTTGTGTATGGGCTTTGGTTCACCTTCCACTTCTCTCTTTTTGTTTTCATTATTAGAGAAAGAGAGAGAGACCAAATATATTTTTCAAGAATTGTGGTTCAAGTTAATTTAGGCAAAAAAGTTGGAGATGGTAAGGTTGATTCACCTTTTTGTTCCTCTTCTTGCTACATATGATTACCTACTTCTTTTAGTTGTCTATACAAGATATTTTATAAGCCATATCAATATTTAAATAAATAAATATAATTACTATAATAACAAATAGTAGTGACATTCTTTCTATCTATACCCAATATTTTCAAAAAATTATAACTTACTCGTTTAAATTTAGTCATACAGGCAAATTATCGAAATTAAATAAGAGATTGATTTTATAACGTATAAAGGTAAACGAGAGTGCATATACACAACTTCATTGATTTTTTCACTAAATTGACTCAATGAATTGAACTAAAAATGACTCATTAAATTGTAAATTATTAAAATTAAAAAAGAGATTGATTTTATAACGTATAAAGGTAAATGAGAGTAAATATACACAACTTCATTGATTTTTTTTTTTGAATTGACTCAAAGGATTGAACTAAAAATGCAATTCATACTCCAAACTTTCAGAGTCGATATTAGAATTGAAAATTATATAAAATTTGAAAGAATTTCTTCTTCTCGAGTGAAGTAGCTTACTCCTTCGGTGTCGGTTTTAAAGATAGGATAGTGAGGCATGGAAGCTTTCTGCTATGCTTATGCTATTATAGGATATAGGAGAGTGATTGTAAACACACAACTTCCACCCTCTTGGTTGTAGTTTGAACTTGTATATGTGAGAAATTAACAAGAAAAAAACGAGATTTCAAAAAGAATTCAAATCAACAATTTTTCTGCAGGCTCTCTTATGATCGTGCGAGAGTTCTTCTTTATCGAGAAGATTGGCATGACTATTTCTATAAGTAAAAGAATGTATGATTGGGTAATTCTATGTTGCCTGGGTCCTCTGTAGTAAGACGAGAAAAAGAATCCAAAAAAGAACTTAAATTTTAAAAATTGAAATATTAATTAATTAGCTCTCTTTTTTAAGTCAAAAAGCATAATGAAAAGGATGAAAAGTCGGATCATATAGAAATTAGAATGTAACTTATTATTTGACCCATTTTAACCTAACTTATTTTGACCTAAATAAATTTTGAACGAATTAAATCATAACTCATTTATTAAATTCATCAACTTTAATCCACTCAAAGTTAACCCAATTAATCATTTGTCACACCCCTACATATCTATACCTCCTATTTGCAAATGTACTTAACTTTTACCCACCACCAAAAAAAAAACCTTATCGCTCTTTTTTTTCCTTTTTTCTCCTTGAAAACAACTAGTATGATAACAACTTGTGCCCATAATCACGATACTAAACCCCTATTCATATCAAGTTGGCTTTGATGACTTGAAGGAGAGTTGTCCACTTGTGTAATTTCATGTGTGTGTTTTACCTACCTTTTGTCAACTTTTTTTTGCATCCCCTTGTGTCACGTCCCCCCAAAAAAATAAAAAGGCTGCCCACCTCTAAAATTATGATGTTGAACAATGGCACGATTTTATTGCCACACGTACTTTTTTATTTTATCATATATCCAAAAAAAATATTTTAAAATTTATAAGCTTATCCATTATCTTCTCCAACATGTTTGGCTTCCATCTTAATATTACTACCACCACTAAAGTATTTAAAATTTATATATTTTTATTTATGTAAATATTTTAATAATAATAGAATTCTCATTTAAGTATTTATAAATATTCATTATTGAACTTTTAAATATATATATATGGGATCTGAAGAAAAGTTATTGCATCTGTGGGAACTCGTAACTAACCCAATAAATCTGGCCCTAGGTGTTTGAGACTTGAGAGGAGCTAAATGAATCTCTTTCATCTGAAAAATATTTTATACGGGCAAATTGGCAAAAAAGAAATTAAAATTTGGTTATATTATATAGTTTCCGATCATTTAGTTCTAACGTCCCCACGCACACCGGCCAGTAAGGCCTAGATAGTTAATATGAAGCACTTAGTATCCTTGTCTTGAGATATAATGTCTATTTTATAGATGGGAGACAGAAGTTCAATGAAAAATAAGATGGGAGTGACGAAGTTAGAAATTATGTTAAGTATGAATTCAATCGAACTTAATAATTTTAGCCAAAATCTTATATTTGTATCAAGAAAATTACTAAATATATAGCAAAAATAAATTCATAAATCAGTTACCAACATACCTAATATCGCTATATTTTATAATTTAAATTTCATAAAGTTTAAATCCTCGCTCCTACTCTAATAACAGAAGGTATTCACTTCTACACCTCCAGTTGGTAGGTTACGAAGTACGAGCAATACTACACAAGTGGAGAACTATTTTGATCCCTTTCGGTGGGTTAAAAAAAACACATAATGATAGAATTTTACACTTCAATTATATGAGTTAAATTCATAATGAAAGGAAAGTAGTTAGAATGCTATAACACGCTAAAATACAATAACAATAACAATATATCCAACATAATCTCACAAGTGGAATTTGAAAAAGGTGATGTATACGCAATCTTACTCCTATCTTATGAAAATACAGAGACTATTTCTAAAATTATATTGTTAGCGTATACAAATTAAATTGATAATGAAAGGGAAATGGTTGGTAATGGGCAAAGTGATATTATGGGAACAATAAGGTGAGAGGCTCATGGATATCATGTGCTTAGGTATAGAGAACAAGACTCGTGGGCCTCTCTTAAAACACCATTGTTTACCAACCTCTTTAGTCTCTATTTCTCTTCCCATGTGATTTCCTTGCCTTTGTCATTTTTGGTCTTTCTCCACTGTCCCACATTTGGTGGATAAAGTTTCACTAATTGCTTTCTCTTTATTTATTCTTATAGATACTGTTTGTTTATAAATTATTGATAAAGACCACCTCCCTATTTGGGAAATCTAACAGTTCGTTGTCTTCCTCAGTAATATTAAAGCGGTTTGAATAGGGTAAAATCATACAAAAGAATGTACGTAATCGGTTCCAAATAGATTAAGCTAAAGAACTATACTGTTAGTGTAGTAAATTTAGTGATGGATAATTTATGGTGATATTAACTAATGAACTTGTTTTAATCATTGCCCCTATGGAGATTGCGGTAGTAGAGCTTAATTTTCTTATAGTTGAAAGAAAAAGAGAGAAAACCAGTCATAGTTTGATTATAGTAGTAACAGTCGCAAGAGGGCAAAGTGTACCACCCTGTCATAGTCACGAGTTTGCTTTTATATAATTGTTGTTATAGATAACAAGGTTGAAAGAAAATACAAATACTGTGCACCCAAACTTGAAGCCTTTCTCAAAAGCTTTTAGGCAGTGAAATATAAACCAGATTGACTCACCCAACAGGAAAATCAAAATTTTGGTGTTTTTCTCTGCTTTCGTGTTGAATACAAAACACACAGTAGTAAAGAGTCTCTTTCCTAGCAAAGGCATGGGGTAGGTGTAGGTGCATGATAAAGGACAGATTCATGCACCATAACCAGGAAAGTTGGGGCAATGGGAACTCTAAGAACTGAGAAATGCCAACAAATAGTCTGCTTATTTGTGGGAAAAACTGGTACAGTACCATTACAATAGATGACAATGTTAGGCAAAATAAGCAGGTATGCCGCTCAATAATTCGCACATGGAACGTGCTATCAAATAAAGGGTAATATAAATCTCTGTTAGTAGTCCATCATGCTCTATCTGATCTGACCAACCTTTCTTTGTCAAATTCCTAACATGATTAACTCAAAAATCATCAGATACAATAGCCAACGCAGAGAGAAATCAGAAACCCAAAAGTATGGGTATCAAATATAAACATATATTCCACTGGTACAACCAATTTCTTACTACATTTTTGTATTAATCCATTTAGTTGACATTACATGTTTTTATTTGAGGGAAGCGTGCTAAAACCATAAAAGCAAGGTACGCTTTATCAATAGCGGGTACGAGATTGTGAATATATAGGTAAGAACGCAATCAGTCGTGCTGCAATTTACTTCATCCTTTTCCGCACTTCATACCAGTAACTCAGTGCCACCACTGCAGCAGCCACAACAACACCTACAGCACTCTGTGCTAAAATAGTGCCATCCCTCACTGTAGCCTTGGAACCAGAACTTGGGGTAAACCCTAGCTCAGATAGTTTCTTGTGTGATATGGCGTAATCCCTAAAGAAGGCATCTTCATCCTGCAATATTTAATAAATATGACATTAATTGCTAAAGTTTTCATACCAGCAAGCAAATAGATGGCTCGTACAGAGCAAACAGCACTGGTAATATTAAGCAAACGCATGTGCAGAAAGGATTTCAAGGAAATGTATGTATGATCAATAATACGAACCATCGACAAGTACAGAGATCTATAAACAGTAAAGATCACATTGATTCCTTCACATTTTGCAGAGACTTGCTGGAAAAATACGCATGGCCCAATTAGCCATTACACAATATATTTGCAAAATGTCTAGCCAATAATTCTGACACACAAAGTACAAATAAAACTACCTTGAAATGAATAGAACAGATGTTATCTAGGTCATACTTAATGTCGAAGGTCCCTTTGAGATTGAAAAAGTAGGACACAAAAGCCACTCTCAATTAAGCTGTCAAACCTATTCAATCCGTACTATTTCCCACCCAATACAGCGTGTCAAGAAGAACTTGAAAATTAATAGATAACCTAAGAACAAGATCCTCCAACTTCCCATGTCTTGCAAAAGTTCCACTTCCAACTGTCATTGATAGGCTTGCAGATCTTTTGTATTCCACATATGTCCTTTGGTTCCTACTGCAACATCTTTCGATTTACCATGCCTCGCAAAACATCCTTTTCCAACTGTCATTAACAAGGCTGTCCACCTTCTGTATCCCACATATGTCCTTTAGTTCTATTGCTTCTTTCCAACACACATACCATAGAATTTCAATACACTTTCTATCTGTTCTAAACTACCCAAAACTTATAAACAATGTTGGATCCCTATACCATGCTACTTTGTTCTCATCATTATAGGAGAGAATTTCAAATGTACTTGGCTTCCTTAGCTATAAAGGGTTATACGTAAAAATAAAGAATACTTTGATTCTTACTTTACGTACATTTCTGAAATTTGTGCCAACTCTTTCATTGCTTTCCAATCTATGCCAAAGTTAATGGGCTTGGAGTTCCTAGAATCTTCCTCCCAAGTTAAAACCACTACTGTGAAGTCCTAATCATTCTCATAAAAATACAGAAGAGTAGTCATCATTATAGGAACAGCACTCAAAGCAAGAATGCAGGAAATTAAAATCAGAACACAGTTTCTACAACTACAACAACATACCCGGTGAAATCCCACAAGGTGGGGTCCTACGCAAACCTTACCACAACCTCGTGGAGGTAGAGAGGCTGTTTCCGAAAGAAGTTTCTAAACTAACACTTGAAGGTTATAATTGTGGAACAAAGACTAATGACTCATATGTTTAAATGAATTTTCTCTCACGTAGTCCCCCCTACAAATTGCAACTAGACTCACAAGATTAAAAACTAGAAAAATGTCCTTTCCATCTTGCGTTAATCTTATTATGAACTGTTAGCAAACTCAAAGTTGGCATAACTTGAACTTGAAATAACTTGGTTCATCCTTTAACTAACTTCTACCTTAGCATACAGCTCAACATAATGTCTGAACTCAGGATCATCCACTAAAGCAATGTCTGTGGGAAGTTTCAGTAATCCCTCACTTTCCCCCTTAAGCAGCTCCCTGGATTCAAAAAATCAAATAATTAGTCAGCAACCTAGAAGATATACTTTACTACTGCCCTTCCTCCAAAAGAAAAAGGCTTTGGAGTCTATTTCAAAGAAAAAGGTCTTAAGTATCCAACAACTAGCTTATATGCCCATATTTCTTACACAAAATATGAATTGTCAAATTTCAGTGGCTCCTTTGTCCATGGACCATCAAAGCCGGATCTCTCTGGATGTGCCCTTCCCTGCAGACATATCAAACGAACTAATTGTCATGTGCTCAGAATGTGTGTTTTGGATTTCATCACAACAACATGTTACTTGTGGTTCTTAGTACAAGAGGAGAAGAACATAAAAATTGAAAACTAATCTACAATTATGGGAAGAGAAGGCAACTTACCAGTGTATGACCCCCTGATAGCGCCACTATATCTTTGTCAGACAAACCCATCCTATAAAATACGTCTTTAAGATGTGGCACACCTACCATCAATCACAAAAGAATCAGAGAAGCTCAACCTTCTACAAGTTATTTTATCAAACAATTTACAGATCTAAAAAACTAAATCTTGTTCACAAAACACTGCAAACAGAAGAATGACTCTTACAAACTACGAGCAAAAAGGTGAACCTCTAAGCTCGAATAATGATTTATTTAGATAAGAACACTTACTTTTCAAAATAAAAAATTTCAAGAGAAACATCATTAAAAAGCTGAAATAACTAGTCATCATAAGGTGATGACGGCTAAGCCAAAGCAGACTAATTATAGGAATCATGAATTGTTTTGCCAGCTCATACTCAACATCTTCACATCCAATCTTATGAACATAGCAGTATGATATTGTGACATCTTCATATCTTCAACCCAACAATTAACCAAACAGCAATGCATTAAGACCTTCGATATCGGACTTGTTAGAGAGATATTTTTCAGGAGTCATTAAAATGTTATTTTTATGCACACAAGTGTCAAATGAAAGGCAGTATGTGTATAGACTGACAAGCACTAGGTAAAACACGACTTGTCAGACAGGAATGCAGCCACCTTCAACTTTTTTTTTTCTGATAAGATTAACAGAAATAAAAGTTCCTTATTTCACGTTTAGCTAAATTCCAATTCGACACTGGGACTAATCAAACACACCACTCACAACGTACATAACGAACTAAGCCATGTCATCCTTCTGATATTCTTTTTTGTAGACTTGTATTACCCCTTTAGAACACTATCATTCAACTAGAAACCCCAACAAGACACTAATTCTTTATTTTGCCACTCCTCAACACCTTACCCCTTAGGATGCACTCCATGCTTTGTCTAGTTCATCTTCCACTTAAGTTTGGTTGTGGATTTTAATATGTTCTATGATCTGAAGGTTTTGGGATATCCAGCATGATTTACTAATACAAATATCCTAGGAAACACTAGCAGTTATATGCATGCTAATTAGTAGGTATGTCATAATTCCCACCGAGGAAAAAGATTTTGCAGGCCACATGATAACATAAAAGAGAAGAAAATCAGTTCGTGAAACCTTGTTTAGCATCTGGTAACCGCCCTTCTTTTGGAGAAACACTGGAATCCTGATGAAAATACAAAGGTATAAAAGCATTACCACTTCACTATTAAGTGGTTGGTAAAGAAGTAACAAAAGGTAAAAGCTTTGTTACCTTCCTACCAGGGACAAATTCAATAGTCGGACCACCAGTGACCTCGACTGCAACAACACCTGCAAGCTAAACATGGAACAGATTTTTTATAAGAATTCAGCTCCCCTCAACTAATGTGTGCATTAACAGATCTTAATAAAAACATAGTACCAACAATTGAAATGAAACATAATATAATAAATCTCAGTTATTAAGTAAAAGATCTAGGATCCGCTTTCTGGATAATATCATCGCTACAACATGTCTAACCCAAAAAAAAAATCAGCGCTTGAACAAATAAAAGGTGCATTTTCATCATTCCAAATGAATTTGTCTTTGACTTTGATGTGCCATGTCAGCAAGACATTCACCCTTTGGGTGTCAGACTGTCATTTATATGTTATAACTTGTAAACACTCGGTAAATTGTCATAGCCAACAGCACAGGAAGCAACAATGTTAAATAGAATGCTTCACGTTCAATTTTGTTCATTCTTTCTCCACATATTGGATAGGTTAAGGGAAGGCAAGATCTGTAGTCCTTGTAGCATGGAGGGATTATGGCCTAACTAAGCAAGGATTCCATTTATTCTAATTAAGTAGCTTTTGTAAAACGAAGAGAATTATCTAGAAAGAAACTTTTCCAACAAATCTCATTTGAAACCTAAACTTACAAGAAGTTTCCCTCTCTATAATGCTGATCTACTAAACCGGAGAATCGCCTCAATCTTATCAGATGAGCCACTCATTCACTTAAAGAGATGATCAAGTTGATGATCATCCTTTCTAAGCAATATGAAAACAAAGAAAAATATTTCTAGAAATAGAACAATGGAGTCACCTGGTATAGATCTGCATACGTAATCTTTGGATGTTTAGACTTCACTGCTTCTGCAAGGAGAAGCGTAACATGTTAAAAAAGGTAATGATAATGCCATTCACAATTTTAAAGAGAAGTCTACATCAAATAGTGCTTTCTGGTGGACACTTGCACAATTTAACATTCAAGTTTGCGACATTGCACGACACTCTGTTTAAGGAAGGGAACGGGGATACATTTTTCATCTTTTAAAGTAGTTAAAATCAAATAATTGACTGCTTTTCACTAGGGATAGTTTTGGTGAGACCACCTGAAGCACATCACTTTATCCTTGAGGCAATAACAACCCCTAGATTCCATCAGTGCTTGTAAGGGTGGGGTGACTGTCCAACTCTCATCCTTTTCATTCTTTAAACTCTAGCTAATCGAGTTAAATAATTATACATATTCAACGTCACTCCCCTCTTTGCGTTTCCACCAAGTACAGAGTCTAATAGTTTGAATTTTATGGCTATAATAGAAAGTAAATATCAACAGTCTTATTTGCAACACTGAGTTCTGATAACTTTTCACCTTGCTAAACTTCTTTGGAATTAAGAAATCTATAATTAAGCTAGTCTTAAGTGTAAATTCCACAAATCAATAAGTAATTATACTGGTACAGTCTATACGCAAACGATTTCAAAACGCCATACAGATGATATTGCAAACATATACAGCTAATACATTAGTCAACCCGATAAGCTTAAATCAACAACACATGAGTGACAATAATACTATGAAAACACAGCGAATAAAGCTGAACAATCAAAATCCAGTAGATTTGAAGGGGAAAAAACTGTTACCGCAAAAATCAAGAGCGATTTTCAAGCCATTATTAGCGCCATGAGTGAACTCTTCCTCATTTCTGATAGAACCATTCGGTCCACCAGTTTTTGATTTAGCATCATACGTTCCTGCATCGTGCCATCTAGCGCAGAAACATAAATGAATAAATCTATATATAAAAACAAACAGCAGACGATACATATACTATATGTGTGGAGAGTGGAAGAAAGAGAGATTACGCTAAGCGAAGCATGATCGGAGCACAGTTTTTGTTGGAGATGAGAGCGCGGAGGTCTCGACGAGCTTTCTCAATTTCTTTGATGTACTCGGTGTCGACAATTGGCTTCGCCATTGGAGAACCGATCGACAATAGACGTGAATGAGGATAAGATTTTTAGCAAAACTAGAAATGGAGACACTCCCGAGTTTGTTTGTATTTGAGGCTTCAATTGGTTGTTGGAACTTGGTGCTAAAAGAGGCGGGTCAAACAAGTTTAGCCCATTTGGAATATCCTCCTCCTTTTTCTTATATGGAACAAAACTATGTCCATATTATGTCACTAGTTATCACAATAAAAAATCAGTTTCATTTTATTTAATTCATCATCTTATTCTTGTATAGATAATAAGATAAATATAAATATATTGTAGATAAGGAAAAGAGACTACAAAATATGTCTGATTCCGTTTTTAATTTTCGAAAACAGTTTCACTTTACCCTCTCCGTCTCATAAAATTTTTAGTTCGTCATTTTTAACTCATAAATAACATGTTATTTTTCCTGTTATTAGTGGACATTTGGTGCTCCAATGACATTACTAATACATTTATTTATTACTCTTACTCTAGAAGTCCTTTGAAAGATTAATACAAATCATATTTTGTTAGAGCTTTGTGTATCCAAATCGACTACATTATTAATTTAGTGATAGTACTATGTTACCTTCTATTTTAATTTTATATTAAAAAGATATTTTCACAACCATCCAACAAAACCCACAACATATAAAGAACCATAATCTTAAATTTTTACAACTTTTAGCATGTATATTCATTGTGTATTAATTATACACTAATTAGACTATACACACCCGCCCCGGCCACAAACATTTACTATTAGGCGGTCTTTCAAGCTGCGCCTTTGTCCTTCATGGGGAAACAGATTATGTGCCAAAGCCCGTCTAGCCTCTAAAACAAGATACAGATGAGCAACAACCAAAAAAAAACATTTTAATCAAACAAGGTTGTTATGTACTAATGTACAAACAATTGCAGAGATTATTCCAGCTTAAGAACTGAAAAAAGAAATATTTATGTTTTCACTCCTCAAACATCCATCATGAAAAGAAGAAGCAAGAACATCAAAGAACAGAAGAAAAAGAACAAGTTCAGGCATGGAAGTTGCAATTAGCTCAAGAAGCAGTTCGCCATTGCAGCTCGACTTGAAGGCGACCGTTCTTTGAATCAATGAGGTGGTACTTCTCATTGATCCTTTTGTTGCTAACAACATCGGAAAGATTTATATCAACATAACCCAATGTCTCCTGCGTTAAGAAGAAAGTATATAAACAATTAAGTCATATATAAAGCAATCTCCAACACAAACCAAGATTGCGGAAAGGAACACCCTTTTATCTCATCATCCTTCTTGGAAAACATAAAGAACTAACAAGTAGCAGAACCTCCCAACGAGCAAAATTAGCATCTTACATTATCTTGCAAGAATGCATGTGATTTCATCCTTACAGGCGTTACTGTAGAGTAACACAGTAAATGACAACTGCGGTTCACCTTTTGAAAATAAGTTAGATAAGATGTGCCATTTCAATTCCCAATTATATGGTGTTGTTACTATTGACTGCAATACACTTCAACATCATATTCGAAAATGTAATCTCAAGTTTCCAGAGAAATACTAATTGCACCACTCATTGTTCCTCCCTTAGGCCTTAAGGCATAGAAATGACAGAAAATGCAACATATATACCTTAGGATGCAATAGGCCAATCCTTGTAGAGGTGCTGACAACTTCCATATGCAGCTTATCATTCACAGGAGGCTCCTCCAACACAAAAGTAAACTCCTCTCCCCATCTTGGATCCCTGTTCTTCTTGACTTGCTGTAATCAAGGTGGATAAAATCACGTATAATGAAATGTGAGCAAGATTAGACATAATATAGACCTATGCAGGAAAATTCTTGCATAGTCAAAGTCGGACTAAATACCTACTGCAGATTCAGAAAAGCTACATAAACAAAGTTTTTAAGTAAATGAACCTTCAGCAGTGTCTGTTGCTAGTCCTTCCGCATGTCTTACTTACGAAACACATCTAAGTATTTATTATCAATCTCAACACTTCTATCCAAAAAACATAAAAGTATTTCTTAAATTATCTTCAACACTTAAAAATGTGCTTTTAACACGTGAAAATTATCAGTTGCTTTAAATCAACTAAGGCTCTTAAAAATGCCACCGTCATCCTGGTTTTAGGTGGCATGACCTGATAAGCATGAGGGTAAAATTACTGTTTAGATTGCTTATCATATCAAGGTTATCAATTTCAGTTCTTTATGAAGTGATCAAGTTATCAAGTACTATGGAAAGCACGGAGAGAATTCTAGAGAACATGGATACCCCTAGGCTAGCAAGAAGCCTAAAAACCTGTGAGGTAGAGGTGTTGAGGTTGAAAGGTTCAAGATGAGTGAGAAAAGAGTCATATATATCCCACCAATTTGTATCATTGCCAGCCAAAGAGCGACCAATGAAGGGCTAGAAAAAAGAGGCAACTTTGTACCTTAGTTTTTCTCTCCTCTCCTTTGAAAAGAATTTTGACATATGGATTAGTATGGTGCTTTCCTTCAACATCTTGAGCTTCGTGGACAATAATCATAAGGACGCCTCCCCCTGGTGGCGTTCCTTCTGGAACCTTATGTGCTGCATCATTATCTTCAAAATCTTTCGGCAACTCATCCTCCTTAAATGGTTTGTAGGTTAATTCCACTATGATCTGACCGCGGTCCTTATCATTTTGAGCATCATTCGCATCCATATTCTTTAGGAGATTCAGTGTCATAGTTTTTGATTCATCAGGAGTCAAATCTTTCAGTGGAATAACGTTCATGCCCATCTTGTCATGTTTGCCAATCTGAATAAAGAAGGGGGTGAAGTTTGAGATAGCACAAAGAAGGAACCAAAAAATGAATGTGTATCGTGGAACTAGAAAGTTTACCTGCTCCCAATCATAAACAGAGAGCTCCAATGCTTGCGATTCTGGATCTTTAACAACCATATTAAATTCCTCATTCCACTCTGGATTTAAATTTTTATGCCTTACAGGGGTTTTCTTTGAAGGAAGTTTTGACTCGGTGAGCTTCAGTTTTACGTAAGGATCAGATGCACCTAATAGATCTTTCTTTTTCAGATTCATTGCCCTCAGAATCTTCACATGCAGGACCCCAACAGGTTTTTTCATTGCTCTACATGTTTGGAAAGTGAAAACAAAGTTATTCAATTAACTGAAAGTGGTTGCAAAACCTTGGATGAAGAATATGATAACAAATTCTAGAAGTTACGAAGACATACTTGGATGGATCCAATATCTGCACTTCTAGAGTTTTAGGCCAAAGATACATGTTAGCAACCTGATCTTTAATGGTCTCCTGCAAAAAGAGTTCCCCAATATTAATATGAGATATTTTGGCCATGGATACAACAGAAATGTTATCCCCTGCACATGCACTTATAGCAGTTTCTTTGTGTCATTAAACTCATATCTCTACACTCAAAATTTTGATAAGAAATTCCGAGTATTCTTAACCTTAGAAGCTAAGCACATATATGCTTACAGTCTTCAGTAAAATACAGGAAAGATCTCAAAAAGGGTCCAGGCTGTTTATTCCAAAATAGAGCAAAATGAGAGGCATAAATTGTTTCAAAAAGAAATAGAAAACCATGGACATTAGAAACTATAGTACCTGGACAAACCTGTACAAGCCAGGGATGGACATAAGATCAGCCCCCAAAAGCTTCAATCCGAAGTCAACATGTGGCTGCGAACCAATAAGAACGTACAAAGATGATGTTTTCGTTTCATTTTTGGCTTAAAGAAAGCTAAAAAGAAGATGCAGAATCTTTACTGGACATCATACACCCCTTGTAAGATAGGACAAGGACATACATCTTTGCCTTTCGAACTGTAAATATTGCTTAAGCATAGCCTTTGTGCCGACATTAATATACTGTTACCTTTCTCAAAAAATAAGATTCTACTAAAATGAATGTCAACAAATGAATGTGTGCCTAAATAAATTGAAGTGAGACCATAAATATATTATGCTAATGCAAGACCAAAGAAGCTGTACAATTCCAGGATATCTAGAGAAGCTTGCCCCTATCAGCATATTTAGAATCGTCTTAATTCTAATCAATGCCTCGATTATTCCCCTGACCAATGACATCTGTACATTCGACCCAGAAACATGCCGTTCTCCCAGTCTTGGCAGTAGGGGCACCAATGAAGGATGTAGGCATGTGCTATCATTCTCATGCATCTGCATTGTTATGGCGCCATTTTGATACACTTTCTACCTAAGCAACCAATTCTGCTCCAGGAAGCATCGCTGCATGCAACATTGTTGTGGCAAGGGAAATGGCAACCATGGTGCGGTAAATTATAGAGAGGCTATTTTAGCCAACTTATGTGAGTGTAGGTATGCCAGAAGGATCATGTGGACAGTGGACTTCAGAAAGCCAATAGAAGATTGAAAATGGGAGTGAGATGAGGCTGAGGAATTTCTCAGCAAATATATCAATAGGAGAAGGTGGCATGGCCAAGATGATATAGAGAGGGTCATGGGAAAAGTCAATCAGGGTCAAATCAGTTCAACTGAAGTTAACAGAAAGGGACTGTTTAACAGAAAAGAAAAAGAAAAGAGGTAGTGAGAAGGAATTTATGAAGTACCATGGCAACGCAAAAGTAGCTGTTTCCACTTGGTAAGCAACACAGGATTCAATTTTAATGGCGGATAGTCCACGGAAGAGGGGTCAAACATTATGAGTTGGAGTTAAATGTTAATCATAAAGGAATATGGAGAAGACAAATACCGTCTCATGTTGCACTGCAGCTTTTCATCTATGTTATGCACACTATTATTCTCCTTGTTAACATTCCATAAGAGCTACCAAGATCAGGCGATAAAGCAATGTTGAGATGGAAAAGATTGGGAGAGAGAAAACAGCTTGGAGAACAATTTTTTAAAACAGTATCATTATACTCATATCTCTTCGGTATTATTTGGAATAAAAGATATAGGAGACTAATCCATAATAGTGAGATGAATGAAAAAATAATAATCTCTTCCTTAACAATATTCTTGGTGTAAAACAAGTAACTCCTTTTTGTTTTACAAGAAAAAAGGGGATAGTTTCATAGATGATTATACCCCCCACCCACTATTTTGGTATGATTAACTGCCACCTCCTTTGGTGACTCAAATTCCAGGCTTATCGAGAGAGATGGAGGGTTCTTACACTAGGCAATCCCTCCCTTGTAAATGATTGACCCACATCCGCATGTTATTCTTTACCAGCTTCGTAACCATCAAATATGTTCTTGATTAATCAGAGAGTGGAAAACATGCCAACGATATAACCACATAATCACACAAGGAAACAAGACACAATAGTTTTGCTTTACAAAAATCCCTTTGTTTATTTCTTTTCTCCCCACACGTATATCTACTCCTAAAAGTCCCAGATGCATAACCTACCTTTTCCATGAGGGACACAAGGATATTGGCAAAACATGGAAAGCTTGGAACCAGAGGCTTCAGAGTAATACGTGGAGCTGCAAAAACCTGCAAGTCCACAACCTGAAATATCCACTCAAGCAATTAAATTTTGGCTTTTGTTGGCTTTCTGTTGGGTCAAAATATCATCAAAATGTAAAACATGTGGAAAAATGCAAAACCTGAACAGTTGCTTTCAATCCGAATGCTTTGACCGCAACAGTAACATTAGGATTTCCAGCCCACTTTACTGATGGTTCCATGATCAATTCTTTTTCTTCAGTAACATAGACCTTCATCCCTGCCAAATAGAAGCATCGGATGAATTTAAGCAGAATGACAATAACTTCTCACTCAACTGCTTAACCCCTTAAAATTAGATATGACCATGAATTTCAACAAATAAATGGATCAACAAAAAAGTGACACACGGCAGACTCAAAGAGAGAGAATAATCAGTTAATTAAATTTTCTCCATAGACAAGTTTATGTCATTTTAGGCAAAGCATAACTTATGCTACGTATTATTTTTCTAATAATCTCAGCACCATGTAAGAGGAAAAAAAAGATTAAATAAAATTAGTCCATCACCGTAGAAAAAGACTAACCCTGGAAAGTAGGAGGTAAGGACCCCAAAGTTAGTGTTTCAAATTCAACAGAATCAATTTTATACTTCGGTATTTGTTCAGCAATAATTGGTGCCGCAATGTCTTTTGCAGTCCTGCAAATTGCCTGTTTAAAAATAGTTGAGAACTAGTTAGTTTATTTCCCTTTAACAAATATATAGAGGAGATAGATAATCCAGAATGTTGTTCAGGCATGGAAGTACCTTGTCCAGGTAAGGCCACATATACTCAAGAAATTTGTTGAGCCAGTCCACCTTATGTTCAGAAAATATGAAGCAAATTAAAATATATTCACTGATGAGCTACTTTAAATGCAGGTTAAAGGCCTCAATATTCTTACACGGTCATAATCCGGACATTTGACCCAGAGGGGAATTTCAGACAGCAACTGCTGCAAGCTTTTAGAATCTTGCTCAACCAATGGACGAATAACAGGGTCCTGATATTTACAAGAAATTCATTAGTTGTTCAGCCACAAAAGGGACAAAATACTTATTGGGTACAACTAAAAAGAAGTAGCTGTAAGTAAACAGATACAGGGAAAAAATGAAATACACTGAAGAATAAGTAAAACCGTTTAACTGAGACAGATGCAACAAGTCGTGACCTCTTTTTTTAATTTATTTGATTGGTAGGTAAGTTATGACATTTACAATTAAATTTTTAAGCATCACACTAAAATTTAACTACGCCAGTTTAGATATTCATATTCTGCAATTTGTGAAAATTTTATACAATAATATTAGTAGTATTACTAATGAAATGATATCAAATATTTTGAGCCATAGCCGTCCACGGTTAGGGATCATTCATCTTGATAGCTTGCTAGTTGGATACTCGACTAAATAAAATCTTTTTTCCCTTTATAGCTTGCTAGTTGGATATTTAGGACGTTCATAGGATTGTATAAAAGCATCACCCCTAAGATTCTTTTGATAAATGTCTTACTCTTATTAACTATAGCTTAATGAGATATACTTTCAACAAAATGAAAATAAGAGTTAGGGGTCGTTTGGTAGAGTGTATTAGCAAAATTAATGCATGCGTTAGCTCTATGTATTAGTAGTACCTTGTTTGGTGCACTTTTTCATGCTATGTATAACTAATGCTTGCATTAGTTATACACTCTATTGTGTATTGGGGAGTGTATTACTAATACCATGGATTTATAGGTATTAGTAATGCAAAGAGATTTAATGCATGCATTAGCATTTTAAAGACACAATTACCCCTCAGAACCCCTTTTACATCTTTTTCACTATAATTGTGGAGGATATTTTTGTAAATAAATATTTTTGTACAATATATGTTGTTTTTAATACATCAAACCAAGCAATGCATAAGAAATAATATATGCATAACTAATGCAAGCAAAACTAATACAAGCATTACTAATGCACACATTAGTAATACACTCTATTTAACATTATTTTTATACACTCTACCAAACGACCCCTAAATGTTTTCTTCACAAAATGTTTCATCTATTTCTTTCTATTGTTATCCTACCTATTTACTTCCTCACTTAGATACTCTCTTGGCTACTCGTTTTAATCTTGAGTATTTGTGAAACTCATTTTTCATCTACAAACCTCAAAAAGTATTATCAAGTAGAAGTCAAATTGTCTACAAACATAATGCTGAAATTACAAAATATTTTGGAAATAAGTACTTCCTATTCGTCAAAAAAGAAACAAAATTTGAAAAAATGGAAATTAAACTTTTCTCTGAAAGCGTATAGCCTTAGGAAAGATCCCAAAACACTATGTTCTATTACAATTACGACATGATTGAAAGGTGTGTGGTTTGGTAACAAACCAAACATTGTCACATTTTACAGGCCCATCTCAAGTTTTGTGTTCTCCTTATTGAATTGTGTGAATGTCTCTATCTAAAAATTTAAAGATCTGGAGGTGGCACACGTCTATTTACTTAACTAATAATAATGTGTTCAAGGCATCCCCTCACGTTCAGACTCTCTTTTTTTTTTTTTTGAAACTGTTTTATGTTCAGACTCTCTTTTACATGGGTGAAAATCCAAATACGTAATTGTGAAACATGAACCCTAATCTTTGTCTACTCTAATATAATATTGAATTGTGTGATTGTCACATCTAAAAGGTTAAACTACTGAAGAGTACAATTGTTGATTTACTTAATTATGTCTTCAGCAAGCCTCCTAATGTGAAGGCTTGATTCTTTCATGGGTCAAACGCCGTGGGATCTTTCTTTTATGAAGGGTTGTGGTTAGACTTAAACCGAAGACCTTTGTTTTCTCTAATAGCACGTAGAATTGTGTGACATCTCGTTAAGAAACTTAATCCAAAAATATCATAATCAAGTGGATGAATCAAACAGCCAAGTGAGTGTTGGCCAACCCATCTAATAAAAAGGTCTCGAGAAAAACATTAAAAAGTCCGGTTTATTTGACAGGCTAACTTTTAGGTTTCACCTATTTTCTTCACAAGTTTGGAAAAACTATTGTTAGGCTGTTATAGTTTTGCAAGCACTTGTTTGACGCAAGGTTCACCTGATATTTGACTGAATCTTATTGAAACAAACTGTGCAAGTAAGTTACCTTTACTTAACAAATAAATAAGATATAAGTAAAACAGTGATCAATCCAACAAAACACAACTAGTGATGTCCGGTAAAGCATGCAGGTATTATTCTGAAAAGAAATCGGAATCTTTAGAGTAAAAATATACTTAGTCAGTTTGCGTTTTTCTTGCTTGATATATAGTTAGACATTGCTATTCCCAGTTAATGATCGTAACAAATGCATACAACATCTGTGTCCATATCCATGTGATCTATTAATTCCAAATTGTACTACTCTATTTCCTACAAAGACAACAATGTCTGACCACTATAAAAACGTTTAAGTACAGTGTATGTATTGTCTTCTAAATTTCCGATTAAAAAAATTAAGCTTGTCCTTTTTACAACTCTAGATTTATAAACCTAAAATATGTGTCTTTGTGAAATGAAAATTTTCAGTACACCCAATTAGGGTTATTTAGAACAGTGCCCACTTTGAACTTCTTAACAATCTTTATTCTACTATTAAAGTCCTAGAACTAGGAAACAATAGTGACCTCTGCATACTCCCTTCCTTCTATATTAATTAGTGAACATTTTCAACACTTCAATTTATTCATACACCAGGCTACAACTGAAACATCCAATTTAGTAGCAATGACGCATTGTGTACTTGTCGCTAAACCAAACAATTGAACCCAGAAGTTCAAAAAGGGCAAATGTGTTGCCTCTAGTAAATTAGGTCAACTGTGGTTTGACTTAGACAACTATACTAGCCCAAGTCCCTACAACTTCGGAAAATTGTATGCAGTTTTTCCTATCCACATTCCATTTCCAATTAACTGGAATCCAAATACAAAATTAACTGAAATTTTTCCTTCAACTGTTAACCCACAAAATCAAGTAACTCTTTCCTCATTTTCCGATCGGCACAAAGCTAGTAACGGAAAACACATATAACACATGAAAATGCAGCATAAACCCATACTGAAAGTAGCAATTGAAACAAAGAGAGAAAAATAGAACAAAAGAATTCAAAACCTTAACATCACAGGGCTGAAAATAGATGAACAGATAGTAGCCGATCGTCAATCCACATGAAACCCCAACTCCAAATCCACAAAAACCCAAAATCGTACTCACAAAACCCATCTCAGAAACCTCCACTGTCTTTGAACTCTTAACTCAAGAAAATCAATAAAAGCATATTTGTGAATCTGATATTCCTTCTCTCTTAATCTTAACCTATATGCCAACGCCACGCCATTATGATTAGAACAATCCATTCGACTTACAAGTAAAGGACGAATGTGTCCTCGCATGTTCTACTTCTTTTGGCACATTCAATGCCTTGGAAACCGTGTCCTTTCAAGTC
Organism: Solanum appendiculatum; assembly: GCA_018342035.1. Taxonomy (NCBI): domain Eukaryota; kingdom Viridiplantae; phylum Streptophyta; class Magnoliopsida; order Solanales; family Solanaceae; genus Solanum; species Solanum appendiculatum. The sequence goes on along the minus strand of JAGDQO010000437.1, from coordinate 898,648 downwards.
TTTTCAACTATTTAGATATAGATATTTCGGACAAGCTTTAGTGCAAAGGACGCTCCGGGTTAAAGGAATAGTGTCCAAATTAACTGACACGTTAAACTTCCTGAAACGGCGATACATATTAGGAGTACGAGTTTCTTTTTTTAAAAAAATTAACCTTTTGGGTTGCCGACGGTATTTTACAGGCCAGCGGGCCCAACTAATTAAAGTCACCTAAATTTCATTACGACGGTCAATTTGGTTAAGATAGAAATGATTTATGTATTGAAGTTTGCATAAGTCCATCTTCAATCACACTCTATTTTACTCTCCATTCTCTATATTTAGTGGAAGTTTGGATAGAATTTTAAGTTGGTCAAAACTAACTTTTAAATCATTTTTTGACTTATTAGAGTGTAACAATTATAAGAATAACTTAAAATAAGTTAAAAGTAGGGCCCCCTACTTATTTTTTTAACTTATAAATCATTCTACTTTGACCAAGTATATTACTTTTTTACCCTTAATTATTTTATAGTGTTAACAACCTTAAGGGTATTTCAGACATTTTGATTTAAAAAAAGTGACTTTCAACACTTTTTTGCCAAACACATCAATAAAAAACATAACTACTTATTTTTAAAATAACTTCTTAAAAGTTACTTATTCTGACTTATAAATCATTCTACTTTGACCAAATATATTATTTTTTAACCCTTAATTCTTTGAGAGTAAAATAGAGAATTGAGTCTCCAACTACACTCTATTTTACACTCTATTATCTACTTATAGAGAGGTGAATAGTTTGGAAAACTACTATTCATCCTCTCTATTTTACTTTTTGATTATTTTAATATTATTTCTATTATTTTGTAATTAACATTTATTTTTTGTATAAGACTATTAATTAAATCTCTAATATTCGTAATTCTTTTTAAATGTAATATAACATTTTTAAAAATATATTATTTAATATATACTATTTTAATCCCGAATTAATAATATTTCAACTATTTTTTAAATTTTCATCACTTTGAGTGATATAATTTATTAATTTAAAAATACAATATACAACATAATAATTTAAATGCAAGATAACAATACTATACAATGATTTTAAACATCACAACAATAATTTAGTAATCCGATAGAACGTTTCCAGATTTAACAATATTCGGAAAAGAAAATAGTATAATTGTTGTGATTGTGATTGTTGATTTTTTTTTCAATTATTCGTAGTTGTTCTTTAGAAATTTAGGATAAAATATAATTTAATATTAAATTAAAAAGATAAATTTTATATTACATGAAAATTATATAGAGTGATTATTTGGAAAAAAAAAAGAAAGAAAAGATTTATATAATGAAATAAGAAAATAAAAATAAAATAAAAATAATAATATTATATTGAGGAGAGAGAAAAAGATTCTTTTTTAGAGAGTAAAATAGAGAATTGGGTTGGAGTTAGTTGTCTGAAAAAATAAAGAACTCTATATTTGGAGAGTAAAATACAGGGTAGGGTTGGAAATGCCCTAACCCTATTAATTGTTTCACCGATAAGGATTGCGGTGGAGTGGTAAGTACTCCTTCATTCTTAATCAAGAGGTTTCGGATTCGAGTCCCCTTGAATACAGATTCTCCTTTGTTAGGGAGCGTTTGCCCTCAATGTGAGACTTTCCAACTCAAATTCGGATTTAGTCGGGCTCCGATGTGCGTACCAAACATTCGATGAAAAACCAAAAAAAATTATACTTTATAATTACTACTCATTCGATTAATATTATTAAACATAGTATATAACTTGTCAAGTAAAATTATGTGCAATGCAATCATCGCAAAAAAAATCACAAATTAAAAAGACACAAAACTCAAAAGAAGTGATGGGAAAAATATGAGATTAAGTATATATGTCGATTAAAATATTTTCTTAACGCCAATATAATATTTAATTTAAGTATATAAACAATTAATGAACTTGTTTTGTTTTTTGAGAAGCGATATAATTTATGAAATGACCAATTAGATATGTGATCTTGTTTCAGGCTTATTTTTTTAGTACGTCTATATTCGTTAAAACTTGATGCAGAAGTTCAATCTCACTTACGTGTCAATACGATAAATAAGGAAATTATAAATATAAAAAATTATTTAATTAATAAAAAAAAAGTCGAAGATTACTATGACAATCAACTTATTGTTATCTTTTGTATTCAGATTTGCAAACCAAAAACAATAAAAGATGAAAATAAAAAGAAAAGAAATATCCGAGTCCACAGAACTCACTATGTGTTCTTAAGAAATTTAATCCCCTCAAGTATCTGAGGTTGTAGATTAATTCCTCCCAAGATAAAATTGATTAACCATTAAATAAGTAGCGGTACCTCAAACTTCGATAATTTCGACGAACTCAAAAATCAAATCAAGATCACACACAGAGACTCAATCGATCGATTTTGTTTGTAAGAAATGTATGCATAAGTGATAAGAGGGAAAAAGTGCGATGCAGAAAAATGAAATAAAGCCTCTCTATTTATAGTCAACAAATGGTATTATGAAAATGTGTTAATTGTGCCTTATTGAAAATGTCACAACTCCTTGGAAAAGAGACAACATGAGAATCACAACCATTCATTTCTTATTAACACCTTTAAAACCCAACACTTATTACTTATACTCCCTCCGTCCCATAATAACTGATCACTTTATATTTTAGACGGTACTTAAGAAATCATAAATAAGATGATCAATTTGACAAATTTACCCTTTATTCATATTAATAGATATCAAGATAATTTATTATGACACAGGACATACAAAATGTATTATTGGAACTTATGCACATTTATGATATTAATTATAGGGGTAAAATGAGAAAAAATTAATTAATTTTATCTTAATTTAATAAGTGATCAAGTAATTTGGGATAAATATTTTTAGAAATATGATCAGTTAATATGTGATCGAAGGAGTATTCAAATAATTTTGCACAATACATGTATAAGAAGAAAAATTCATAGCTTTAATATTGTTTTTGTTTTTTTGCCTTGATATTTAAACGGTGTAAAAGTGAATCCTCTTTTTTCTGGTGCCATAAGAGAACCCATTCAAAAATTTTACTGTTTTTTTTTTTTTCACTCATTGATAGTATATTATATGTTTCCTTGCAGTACTTTTTCTTTGCGTATTTTAAATTTTTACAGTTATGATCAATTTCTCTTGTCCTCATGTTCTCACAAATAATCCAACCTAAAATAGGAAGGAAATGTTCCAAATTATAGTTCATGTATGAAGAAAATATTTGTTCAAGATAAATCGTCAAAATAAACTCAATATTTATTCACATGTGTATATAATCATAAATTATATATTTAATGTTATATTTGAAGAAAAAAATATCCATGGTGAATTATAATGGTGATTTCATAAATGAATAAAGATTCATAAATATGACTTTATTTATATGATAGAAACGATGAAATATGGTAAAAGGTGATTGTTTATTATTGTAATATTTAACTAATTCATCGTTTTTAAATTTTTGTGAACGACATATAATATATATCCCTTTAATTATTATTAGTGATTGATCGATTTATCTAATAATTAAATATGTACTTATCCTCAGTATAAACGCTTCTCATATACATCTTAATCTTGCATAACACATAAATTAAATATCCCTACTTAATCGAACGAATCAATAAAACATGTTTAGTTTTAAATTAGATATCGATACATATGTTAAACAAAATTTTACTTTAAAACAAAATATCACAAAAAATAATCACTAATATTTTACTTAAATAAAAGTAATTAATGTAAAATTTGTACAACACTTCTATTCTCGCTATTATTTTTATTTTATGAACATCATATATGTGTATAATTATATAAACATTTTCTTATTGATTAAATTAAAAATTAAAAGTTAATAACAAATATTCTATTTATTTATTTATTAATTTAACATATATTTACGAATCAAAATCGATAAATCAATTGAGTAATATATAAAATGGAACCTAATCAACTGAGGCACACACCTAAATTAACAACTAGCCAGAAAAAAGGGGCTACACATAAAAAAACAAAAGAAGAGGGAAGGAAAAAAGAGTCCGGAACCAATTTGAGCCACAAAGAGATAAAACTGATCAAAATAAGCCACTATTCTAGTAAGTAACTAAAATAGGCTTAGTGTAGATTTTTTTTCCGTTTTATCCAATATTCCAAACGGCTTCCGTTAGTCTCTTAACGTCTATATTTTAATATAAAACAAAACTTTTTTTCCACTTTATAAAGTGTAAGTTTTTCTTACACTTTGTAAGAAAAGTTACTTTTACCAAAATTTGCACCTTCCTTTCATCTTCCCCTTTCACTTTCATGGAAGATTTCACTTTCAACTTTCTAAAGTAGGCGAGACATGAAAATTTGAGAATGTCCCAACATTTTGTGTCATTTCAAATTGTAAGGCCCGATCAAAATAATTATCTAGTTCATAACTTGGAGCAATATTCCTCTCTTGCTGAGGTAAACCGCTACAAAATATATAATAATAATAAATCATATAAATTAATAAATATAGACAAAATCAACAAATAATAATCAAAGTATAATTATTGAGCATTACTAGTCACTTTCATTGATAGTTTCGTTCAAATCAAAATCATATCAACCAGTAAGAATATTTTGGTAATGGGTCATGTTAGGAAAATCACTAGATTGAGTTATCGGAAATCCATCATAGCTATTACGATTTTCTAATCGAGGATGGACATTGGCCGATAAAGAAAAACATTGTTGACTAGTCTTAGGCTCCTTCCTAACATAGATTTCAAGTACTGTTAACTTGATTTGATATCGAACATTAATTGAATATTTAGCATAATGTTTGAGAGGACAATTCTTATAAACGGTATTTCTTTCATGTATAATTTCATCATTCCAATAAATCAAAACTCTAATTTTTGGTTCAAAAGACATTTTTTGTGTGATTGAAATGAAGAAAAATCGAAGATTAAAGATGTTGAAGGTGTTATGTTTGAACGTCCTTAAATAGAGTTTGGAGGAGTTTTCAGATTTTAAAAAATAAAAATACATAATGTAATAATTTCTTCCGTTTTTATAATATTTCAAATCAATATAATGTTTCCTTTTATAGACACAATTTAATGTAAAACGGAAAAAAAATATTCCTTTTTGTATAACATAATTTTTTCTTTCACTTTATAAAGTGTAAGAAAAAGTTACACTTTACAAAGTGTAAGAAAAACATACACTTTATAAAGTGGAAAAAAAAGTTCCGTTTCATATTAAAATATTAAGAGAATAACGAAGCCGTTTGGCATATTGGATAAAACAGAAAAAAAATCTACACTAGGCCTATTTTAGTTAGTTACTAGAATAGTGACTTATTTTGGTCAATTTTATGTCTTTGTGGTTCAAATAGGTTTCGGACTCACGAAAAAGTATTTAAAAAGAAAAAGTTGGAACTATAAAATGAACCGAAGCATTTTTTTTTAAAGCATCTTATTCGATCTTTTCAGGGACGGAAAAAATAAATAATTCAACAGCCCCGAAATTATTTATAGAATTAGGGTTTTCGATTTAGCTTTCTCCATCTTGCCTTTCCTCAGTTATTTTCCTCTTCTCTCAAAGTCCGTATATCGCTCTGCAATCGTGTTGATTACTCGAAGCACTTCATAAGAAATTGATTGCTATCGTATACTGATTTGGGACTTTTAATCGGTTGTGATTGAGGGATTTAGCTGAATCAATAAAGATCGCCTCTTTTGGTTAAAATTCTTTAATTTTTGTGAATTAGGGTTTCTGATATATGATTATCATTTCCGAATCGGAAAGTGTCTGATCGCCGATACATCGGCGAGCTGATTCACGATTCTGAAGGGGTTTTGGGTTTTGTATGGAAACTCGGAGCCGGAAGCGGGCGGAGGCCACCTCATCAGCGCCTTCTTCTTCTTCCTCTGGTCCAACCACCCGCGCCGCTAAGAGAGCCCGTGTCACCGCCGTTTCTACTTCTACTTCCACCGTCAATTCCACTCCCGTTGCCCCAACTGCATCGATCTCAACTCGTTCTCGCATCACAACTCGTTCTCAGGACTCTCTAGCATCATCTACACCCATGGACTCCACCAATGAATCTTCTGGGTCAGGTAGCCGAAACCGCCGCGGTAAGAACCCTAGTCATGGTTCCGATAAGGATAATTCGGATAAAGGTAAGGAGAAAGAACATGAGGTTAGAGTTAGGGATAGAGATAGGGATAGGGATGCCGAGCGGAGTCTTGGATTGAACATAGATTCCGGTGGTGGTGGTGGTGAGGACGATGATAATGATAGCGAGGGCGGTGTTGGGATTTTGAACCAGAATATAAATTCAGCAAGTAGTGCACTTCAGGGATTGCTTAGGAAATTGGGTGCCGGATTGGATGATTTACTCCCTAGCTCTGGCATGGGGTCGGCATCATCATCCCACCAAAGTGGCCGGCTCAAGAAGATATTAGCTGGTTTAAGGGCGGATGGGGAGGAAGGGAAACAGGTTGAAGCTTTGACTCAGCTGTGTGAGATGCTATCTATTGGAACAGAAGACTCCCTGTCCACATTTTCTGTTGACTCATTTGTACCGGTACTTGTAGGACTGCTCAATCACGAGAACAATCCTGACATTATGCTTCTTGCGGCCCGAGCTCTTACCCATTTGGTTGACGTTCTACCTTCTTCATGTGCTGCTGTTGTCCATTATGGAGCTGTTTCATGCTTTGTAGCTCGCCTGCTTACAATTGAATACATGGACTTGGCTGAACAGGTGAGTGAATTAGCTTGCGTGGAACATGTACACGTTAAGGATTGCTTTTTTTTAGGCTATGATGCTAATGTTTGCGTTTAACAGTCTTTGCAAGCTCTAAAGAAGATATCCCAGGAACACCCAACTGCTTGTTTGAGGGCTGGTGCGCTGATGGCTGTACTTTCTTATCTCGATTTCTTTTCTACTGGTGTTCAGGTAGAAGAATTCCTTTCACGATTAACTCTATCATGGTTTTGTCATTTGTGGATTATTTGATTAACTGTGTCATGATTTTATGAAATTCAGTTTTAGTTAAACAAGCAACCTTCCAGCTCCTTATAGTACCTATATGATTATTTCTAACTGTTTATCCTTCCATAGAGAGTAGCATTGGCAACTGCTGCTAATATGTGCAAGAAGCTTCCTTCAGATGCTTCTGACTTCGTCATGGAAGCTGTTCCTCTTTTAACGAATCTCCTCCAATATCATGATGCAAAGGTGAATCATCATCATGTTATCTTCCCGTTGCAGCCTCTTCCCGAGCCCCTCCTAGTTTGGTTAAACATCACTTTTGTTTCTTTAGTGTCATCTTTTGGTGCTTGTGTCTGCAGGTATTAGAGCATGCTTCTATCTGCTTGACCCGTATTGCTGAAGCATTTGCGTCATACCCAGAAAAGCTAGATGAACTTTGCAATCACGGACTTGTTACACAAGCTGCCTCCCTCATCTCAACCAGCAACTCTGGAGGTGGACAGGCTTCACTCAGCACGTCAACCTACACAGTACGTTTAAATCCTCCATATGTCGGTTATTGACGACCTTGATGGCTGTATTCTGACTTGACAAGTCTTGCAGGGTTTAATTAGGCTTCTTTCGACATGTGCTAGTGGCTCTCCACTTGGAGCTAAAACTTTACTGCAGCTTGGAATAAGTGGAATACTCAAGGATATTCTATCAGGTTCTGATCTCGTGGCCACGGTGTCTATTTCACCTGCCTTGAGCAAACCTCCGGAACAGGTATGCATCACTAGTTTTAGTTTAAATTCATGCTACAATTGTTTGCGTTTCTTGTAAACAATTGAAACTAGTAGTGCATATTATAGTATAGATTTTCTATAGCGTTGAAAGATAGTTGACTTCTTGCATGTGTCCGTTTGCTATTAAGATATGTGCCATATTTCAATTTTACATTCATTTTTTGTTGAAGTTCAAACACTACATTTTCATAAGTCACTTGGATGTCATAAAAGGAACAAGATGAGAAGAGTGCCTGGTAGATAAAACCTGTTATGATCAAATATAGTACTCCATGGTCCCCACATGGAATGGAATAGTTATCAATTCAACTATTTTTCGGAGAAAGTTGTTTTTTGAGTTAGGTTTTTCCCCGTGTGTTGCCTCTAACAACTTTGAGAGGGTCTATCGGAAACAACCTCTCTACATTACAAAGGTAGAGGTAAGGGTACATCCTACCCTCCCTGGACACTACTTGTGGGATTACACTGGGTATGTTGTAATTTATTCTTGGTAGTTGAAAGCAATTACAATCCAATAAATTGTTTTAATGTCCTAAAAACAAATATTTATAGTGATCTAAAATTTTGAACTAAGATTAAAGAGAATTACCAAAGTAAAAAAGTGGAGAACTTGAAAGCTTGACTTATGACTCTATAGATTTTTCTCCTTGATATGCCTAATTGCCTATTCTCAGACATAACTATTCATTACTTCTCATGAATATAGTCGTCTATTCGTATCACTAATTATTCTTAATTCTTTATTTAAAAAATTAACATTTCTAAGTTGTCTTTCAAATAACTATAACATCAACATACTTGAAACGTATTAGGCGTTCAATAGATATGTATGTTTATAAACAACTGATTTTAGATAACAATGTGCTTCTCTCCTACTCCAATAGTACACTCTGGTCAATTCTTCTCTTGAATAAACAGTTTATAGGAGAACCACCACCAGAAACAATTCAAAGAGAGGAGTCCCTCTTAATTCCTCTCTGGAGTAAATTTAGATTTCATTCTGAAGGATTAACCGTCAAACATGTACAGTAGGTATTAATTCAAGAAACTAGAGTTTAAACTAGTACATCAATCATCAAGTTCTGATAGTAAAGGAAACTTTCATGAAGGAATTCATATCATAAATCATAGAAAAGGAGAGTTGTAATAACAACCCCATCAGGAGTCTGGAGTACAGCTCCAAAACTAAAGACATCTAGCTTATGGGACAATCATATGTATTTATTAAAGGGTTGGGGGAATGTAAAGAAGACAAAATATCCTTACAGAACAAATTCTGTCGGCCATATGCATAACACTATGTACTATAGCGCAGATATCGTGTTCCTGTTCCGCTTTGCATTGTGGCTGCATCACATATATGTGCTGTGTTAGGCTGTATCTCGACTGCCTTTTTGGGAGGCTGCGCAAAACCCTGTGCAGATCCACCAAAAATCTTAAATCTTCAAAAAATATCACATTCATCATGTTCAACTATTATGTCAAAACTAATCATTTGACTCATCACCTTCTGAAAACAAGGTAGTATCATTACAACAATGTGTTGGTGGTCCAAATACTTGTTTCCAACTTCAACTTGAAATACTTTTTTGCAATTTCAATCTATAACTGTCCAAATCCCTACTTGGTGTCCTAGTGGAGAACTGGAGATCACCGCTGTTATCAAGAAACCCATTGTCTTTAGCTTCAAAACTTGGTGGATATTGAATATTCAAATGTAGTATTCTAGAATGTCAATCAAGTATTATGAGTAATTGGTAAAACAACCTTCTAATATAAGCTTTAGAACACCCCATGGTTTTCTTGTCAATTTTTTTGTTAGTATTTGAAGACTCAAATTGTTCATTACTGATGTCAATTGAACATTAATAGTGTAAATATGACTGTGTGATTAAGCTCTCCATGGGCAGACAGAATCATCTAAAAATAATTCAAGAGCTTCCATGTCTGGAGTATGTTATGAAGAACCTTACAACAACATCCCTAGTAGTCACACAAGTGGGGTCTGGGTAAGGTAGGATGTACCTTTGTGGGGCATTAATTTTTTTGAAGTGTTATTCTGCTAGTTGACTCGACTCACTTGTGAATTTAGATGGCAATCTACCACTTGTTAAATTTACTCTTGTTGCAATGTTAAATTTACTGTTGCAAAAATCATCTGGTTTCATGGAAGCTAGTGCTTGAGCAAATGCCACAAAATGATGTCCTCTCTTTGCTGTGTGCAAACTGTTTATTCTGAATGCTGCTTCTATCTTCTCTCATAATGACATTAAATGAATTTACGCACTGTTAGATTTTTGAGATCGTGAACTTGGCAAATGAGCTCCTTCCTCCGCTGCCTCAAGGAACCATCTCTCTTCCAACTGGCACTGGTCTGCTCATTAAAGGTTCTGCTATAAAGAAATCTTCTGCTAGTGATTCTACCAAACAGGAGGATATGAATCCATCTTCCCAGGAGGTTTCAGCTCGAGAAAAATTGTTGAATGATCAACCTGAACTTTTGCAACAATTTGGAATGGATCTTCTTCCTGTTATGATCCAGGTTAGTATTATAATCCATTGTAAATTGCTGCCACCATTTTACAACTGCCATGGTGGAGATTTACAAGACAAAACCCTGTTGTTTTGCTCGTCAGGTATACGGATCCAGTGTGAATAGTCCAGTACGCCACAAGTGTCTCTCAGCTATTGGAAAACTTATGTATTTCAGCGGTGCAGATATGATTCGGTCTCTAAATAACGTCACTAACATATCAAGGTATGAATATAAACAAATACAAGCTTGCAGTTTTTCTTCGGGCGTTGATCTGGGATGGAATATTTATCCAAGTAACAATCTTTATATGCATCATATTTCTTTGGTAGTGAAAGCAGTGCTTCATTTATGATTCCTATGTAGTTTCTTGGCTGGAGTATTGGCCTGGAAGGATCCCCAAGTGCTGGTGCCTGCTCTTCAAGTAGCAGAAATTCTAATGGAAAAGCTTCCTGGAATTTTTGCCAAGATGTTCGTGCGAGAAGGTGTTGTTCATGCCGTAGATGCTCTGATATTGTCTCCCTCCCATGGTTCTGCTACTTCCCAGCCATCGTCTGCTGAGAAGGACAACGATTGTATACCTGGGTCATCTCGTTCTAGACGTAACCGACGTCGTGGCAGTAATTCAAATGCAGATGCAAGTTCCATTGAGGATCCTAAAAGTACAGTTCCAGGGAGTGGATCACCACCAAACTCACTGGAAATACCAAAGACCGGCTCTAACCTTCGGATTACAGTCGGTGCAGGTGCCAAATCTTTCAAAGATAAATACTTCCCTTCAGATTCTGGGGCTACTGAGGTTGGAGTTACAGATGATCTTCTACGATTGAAGAATCTCTGTACGAAGTTGAATGCTGGTGTTGATGAACAAATATCTAAACCTAAAGGAAAATCAAAAGCTTCTGTTCCTCGGCTTGGGGATATTTCTGCCAGTAAGGAAGACACCTTGGCCGAACTGGTAGCTTCCATGCTGGGGGAGCTCAGCAAAGGGGATGGTGTATCAACTTTTGAGTTCATTGGAAGTGGAGTTGTTGCAGCTTTGCTGAACTATTTTACATGCGGATATTTTTCAAAGGAAAGAATCTCAGATACTAATTTGTCTAGGCTTCGACAACAAGCACTCAGAAGATACAAGTCTTTTATTGCAGTTGCCCTTCCTTCAAGTTTAGGTGGGAATATGGTTCCTATGACTGTTTTGGTTCAAAAGCTTCAAAATGCCTTGTCTTCCTTGGAGCGGTTCCCTGTCGTGCTGAGTCATTCTTCAAGATCTTCTACTGGAAATGCACGACTTTCTTCAGGTTTAAGTGCTTTGTCACAACCATTCAAGCTACGCCTTTGCAGAGCTCAAGGAGACAAGACCCTCCGTGACTACTCTTCAAATGTTGTGTTGATTGATCCTTTGGCAAGTCTAGCGGCTATTGAAGACTTTCTGTGGCCTCGAGTTCAGAGAGTTGAGTCTGGTCAAAAGGCCTTGGCATCAGTAGGCAACTCTGAGTCTGGGACCACCGCTGCAGGAGTTGGTGCTTCATGCCCATCGACCTCTACGCCGGCTTCTGGATCTCGTCGTACACGATCTAGGTCAGCAATTAATATAAATGACAGTGCAAAGAAAGACCCACCGCAGGAAAAAAATGGAAGTTCATCCAAGGGCAAAGGTAAGGCTGTTCTGAAGCCTGCTCAAGAAGATGGCAGGGGACCCCAGACAAGAAATGCTGCTCGAAGACGAGCAGCATTGGATAAAGAAGCAGAAGTTGAACCTGTGAATGGGGAATCTAGTTCTGAGGTATATTTCTTCAACATTTCTTTCTTTGTTGAAGATCACTGTTTAAATAGTAAATTATGGAATAATAGATAAATGAAAAGAATATAAGAAAAATATACAAATGGATGAGGACAAATATGATTAAAATTAGTATTTGGCGCATCATCATCTTCATCCATCAATGTTACAGCAGAAGAGTAATTTTCTATTATATCCTTCAAAATGAAGGATAATCTTGATACAAGGAATATCATTCAGAAATAGCATAAAAGAAAAAAAGGACACAAGTGGAATAAAAAAACTGTATGTTTGCACTGAATAATAACAATAGCGCAGAATAGTCTGGTCTTACCCAATATAAATAGGGAAAAATGGTGTTTTCTGACCTAGTCACATGTTTCTCTAACCCAAGAGTGTAACGTAGTGGTCACATGATTTAGCTTTTTGAATCTTGAGTTAAATTTGAATTAGTTATGTCTCTCTCTTGAACATTTTTTGATAAGGCTCTCTCTTGACCATTAGGTTTCATTTGTTGAAATGAAACAGACAAATGCTTACTTAAAACTTTGATGTTTTCTCTGAATCTTTTTGCTTCCATTTTTCATCTCCTGAGTAGTTGCTGGTTTGCATGACAACATGAACTTTTACATCCCACTGCTTTTTGTGATGTTTAGGATGATGAGTTGGATATGTCACCTGTTGAAATTGATGATGCTTTGGTTATTGAGGATGAAGAGATATCTGATGATGATGAAGATGACCATGATGATGTAAGCTATAGAAATTCTCCTGGTTTTTTAAAACCTCGTATCAAAATCTTTTTTTTTTTAAATTTCAGATTCTGCCATTTTTAATTTACTTAGGTCGTCGAGAGCTGTGTTGCTCGGACTCTTCAAAATGTCCATGCGTGCATGTAGGATCCTCCAGAAGTAATACATTTTTGGAGGATTCGACACGGGTGCGTCAGCATTTTGCTAGAGTTCAAGCAACGTGGTTGAGAGCAGATTTGCATTCCCAATATGCATGTTTTCAGCCTCATCTCCACAGATCAGCTTGAGAAGCTCTCTTAATTTTATACGCAGCTGTATTAAAGATGCTTTTCTGATATTGTTGCCGATGCTTTAGGTGTTGGGCGATAATTCTCTTCCTGTTTGCATGCCGGACAAAGTTCATGATGTCAAATTGGGTGATTCTTCGGAAGATAGTCCTGCCACACAGACGCCAAATGATAGCCAGACAAATGCTGGTGGTGGTTCAAGCAGCAGAGCTGCAGACTCTGTTGAGTTCAGGAGTGGGAGTTCTTATGGTTCAAGGGGTGCAATGTCATTTGCTGCTGCTGCCATGGCTGGACTTGCATCTGTGAACGGTAGAGGTTTGAGAGGAGCTAGAGATCGTCATGGACGCCCTCTATTTAGCTCTAGCGATCCACCCAGACTTGTATTTTCTGCAGGCGGAAAGCAGCTTAATAGGCACTTGACTATCTACCAGGCCATCCATCGGCAACTTGTCCTTGACGAGGATGACGAAGAGAGGTATGGTGGCACTGACTTTCTGTCCAGTGACGGAAGCAGACTTTGGGGTGATATCTACACTATCACATACCAAAGAGCTGACAGCCAAGCAGAGAGGTCTACGAAAGGGGATGGGAGCTCAACTTTCACCAAGTCTAATAAAGCTAGTTCTTCAGCAAGTGCCAGTGCAGATCCCTCATTGCATCGAGCATCATTGTTAGATAGTATATTACAGGGAGAACTTCCTTGTGATATGGAGAAAAGCAATTCTACTTACAACATTTTGGCCCTTTTACGTGTAGTTGAGGGATTAAACCAGCTGGCCCCACGGTTACGTGTGCAGTCAGTTATTGATGATTTTTCTGAAGGGAAAATATTGTCTTTAGATGAGCTCAATACTACTGGTGTGAAAATTCCCTCGGAGGAATTTGTAAACAGCAAGCTCACTCCAAAGTTGGCCCGACAGATTCAGGATGCTCTAGCCCTTTGTAGTGGGTCTCTTCCATCATGGTGTTCCCAGTTGACAAGGTCCTGTCCGTTTCTTTTTCCATTTGAGACTCGGCGCCAGTACTTCTATTCAACAGCCTTTGGATTATCTAGGGCTTTATATCGGCTTCAACAGCAGCAAGGTGCAGATGGTAATGGATCCACCAATGAGAGAGAAGTCAGGGTCGGGAGATTACAGCGCCAGAAAGTCCGTGTCTCTAGGAATCGCATTCTGGATTCTGCTGCAAAAGTAATGGAGATGTACTCTAGCCAAAAAGCTGTTCTCGAGGTCGAATATTTTGGTGAAGTTGGCACTGGTTTGGGTCCAACTCTGGAATTCTATACCCTGTTAAGTCGCGATCTGCAAAAAGTTGAACTGAGAATGTGGAGAACAAGTTCCTCATCAAGTGAACATTCAATGGAAGTGGGTGTGGATGAAAAATTGAGCGGGGGTGAAAAAGAGCTTGTCCAAGCACCTCTTGGATTATTCCCACGTCCCTGGTCATCAACTATTGGAACTGCGGATGGAAACCAATTCCCAAAGGTGATTGAATATTTCAGATTGCTAGGGCGTGTGATGGCGAAAGCACTTCAAGATGGGCGGCTTTTGGATCTCCCTCTGTCAACTGCATTTTACAAGCTTGTCCTTGGCCAAGTAAGGGCTTCTCTCTGTTTTTTAATTTTGCAAGTGATTACCTTCTATGATTAAATTATTGCATTTATCTTTCTATTTTTTGTTTTTCTTACCTAACGTTTCTGGGCTTTAACATTGTAGGAGCTTGATCTGTATGATATTCTTTCTTTTGATGCTGAGTTAGGAAAGACTTTACAAGAGTTGCAAGCTCTTGTTAGCCGTAAACAAAATCTAGAATCAATTGGAGGCCAGGGACAAGAGAACATTAATGATTTGCATTTTCGTGGGATCCCAGTTGAGGATCTTTGTTTAGATTTCACACTCCCAGGCTATCCTGAATATGTTCTGAAAGCAGGCGATGAGAATGTATGCTGCTTTTATTGGGACGCCAATTCATTTTTTTTGTCCTCTTTATCATTTTGTTTGATTTGTATACTTCAATTGAAACTTGCAGGTGGATCTTAGTAACTTGGAAGAATATGTTACTTTGGTGGTTGATGCCACTGTAAGGACTGGAATTGGGCGGCAGATGGAAGCATTTAGATCTGGCTTCAATCAGGTTTGTTGCCATCATGGGATTTTAGCTAATTAGAGATGCTTCTAGAGATGATATTTAACTGATAATCTGGTGCAACTTTCACTTAATGAATTCATCAGTTGCTTGATACTTTTTTGATATCATCACTTATCTTATGATAGTGAAATAACTTTTAGGCTCCACAACTTTCAGGTTTTTGAGATTTCAGCTTTGCAAATATTCACTCCTGCTGAGTTGGACTACCTGCTTTGTGGCCGTAAAGAGTTATGGAAGGTAATGTTTTGTTTCTCATGAACCCAGTATAGCACAGTGTGATATTTTATGTGTCCAGCTTTTATTGAATTTCATTCTTTTGCTTGTCCAGGCTGAGATGCTTGTAGATCATATCAAGTTTGATCATGGATATACAGCCAAGAGTCCCGCCATTGTTTATGTAAGTCTGTTCTTCAGCTGTCAGTGGAAGTGTAGTGCCTGAGACAGTAATGCTGTCAAGGTAGTCTTCATCTGTCTCTTATATTGGCTTCAAAGTGATGTCAACTGTTTAATTTGATTCTGATCAGTTATTAGAGATCATGGGAGAGTTCACTCCCGAGCAGCAACGAGCATTCTGTCAGTTTGTGACTGGTGCTCCCCGGCTTCCTCCAGGTGGTCTGGCTGTGCTCAATCCTAAGCTGACAATAGTGAGAAAGGTATGGCTGTAGTTGGCTAAAATATTAGTCGTATCTGTTTAATTCTCTCTGCAGAGGCTGACTGTCATATCTTTTGAGCAGCATTCATCTAGTGCTAGCAATACAGCACCAAATGGTAATATGCCATCAGAATCTGCAGACGACGACTTACCTAGTGTGATGACATGTGCTAACTACCTGAAACTGCCTCCCTATTCTACTAAGGTATGATTTCTCCCCAATCTGTCGTCTGTTGGCCGTGGCGTAACTTTTCCTCTCATCTGCGTGGTACGAGGGCAGTCATCTTCTTTTCTTTTGCAGTTTGAGAATTTTTCCTACTCTTGTCTGTCTCCGTCTCCAACTCTGTCTTGGGAGGGTCAAACGATATTGTTAATCCTTACACATCTCTCTGCAGGAAATAATGTACAAAAAATTGCTGTATGCTATCAATGAAGGTCAAGGATCATTTGATTTGTCATAAGTTACATGACAAATGGACTTGTGTATGCAACTTGGAAATTATTGGTGTCTGGTCCTCAATAAAGACGGCTCTGGCCCATCCTCAACTAACAACACCTAGGTTTGTATGCATCAGAATCTGGTGTTGTGTATCTTTATCTAGTTATATTCCTTTTCAACTTCTTTTCCTCTATTTTGATTGCTAGTTTCATTACTGCAGCGTTGTTGTGGAGATTGTAAAATGAACGATTTGTTTGTTTTTTTGTTTTTGAGCCATGCATTTAGTCCCGCTGATTTAACTGCCTTCATGCATTTTGGCATTTTCAGATTATTTTACTCCAGCATTTGTTTTTGGCTGCTTTGTTTCACAGCTGACATTGTGGCACCTTGCTTTGATCGTATGATGAAGATGGGATTTTTTTTTTCTGCGGGGTTCTTTTGCTACAAATGGTTGTAAATATTTAGGAAGATATCTTCTTTCAAATTTTGACTTTTTAAGGTCGTGTAGCACATACATGTAAGGACACCAATGTTGCCGCCTTTTTAGCTTCTCGCAGATATGAGAATGTTGTTTCTTTTGACATTCCCCGTTATTAGCAAGTAAAATGATCAAATAAATTGGCCAACTTAGCTGGGGCTCGCAATGCTGCATGATTTTGGGGGCCTAACTGTTTGAAGTGTCGTCTCTTCGTATAAATCACAAGTTACAGGTCTATTGTCCAAGAATAAAATTCTACTTGGAAGTAGAAAAAAGTGAATGATGATTGGTCTATTCTCCAAGAATAAAATTCTACTTGGGAGTAGAAAAAAGTGAATGATGATTTAAGGGTAGAATGTGATTGCTCTCTATTACTGTTATCTTTTTATATCTTTGTAAATGTGTGGGACAGACTTAATAAAGGGTAATAATAATAATAAATGTGATTCTGTTTGAAAGGCTTGGGGGTAGTTCTTTATGCATTACTAGTGGACAGATGAAACATGTCCTGTATTTCAACCCATCAAAAGAATTTGGGTTGAAGAGGAAAACTATAAACATCACTCAACTGACCGGTCATCAGAATAAAAAAGTAAACTACATTCTAAAAGCCTAACATTGCTTTCAGTTGAATATTAGATTAGTCATGGGGAAGATAAGCTAATATTATGTTCATCAAGCATGTTGCTTATTTGTATTATACATTCAGATTTCAGAAAGGGACTCACTCTGGTGCATGATAACCAAGAACATTTATGGAATGAAGACGTACTGCCATATCAGAATCCGCGATTTTAGCAACATCGTCATCAAAGAGTAAAATGTTGCTAGACTTAATACCACGATGAATGATACGAGGCTGCGCTTTTTCATGCAACTACTACAGTGCATGTAAATAAAAAGTGCTAAGTAGCTACTTTTTAGATAACTATGGGACCAATCACTGAGCTAACAGTTCACCTTTTGTTAATGAATGATACACAGACAACATATTATGAAACAAAGATATATCCCGACATTGTATTCACGCAAGATAAAACAGTAGCAACATTAGAGTCATTTGATAACCAAAACACAATCGGTAATAAACATAAATCGCAAGATAGGAGACTTAGCAAAAATTGTTAATATTATTGATACAGAAGGAGAAACAAATACGGACGCCATACTATCCCAAGCCAAATTCATGAGAAAGTGAGGTAATGCTCAACTTGCCCAAGTAGCTTTTGGAGCGATCATACATTTTGACTTGTTGATTTTTGGATCGATCAATAATTCGCTCATTTATTAATTAATGCATTTTTTTATCTATCAAATTCAACCCAACCCGTCAATTTGACACCTTTAAATTAGTGTGGTTGATACTGGTTATGGTCCAAGTGGTCAAAGCCAAATTGACTACAAGGGTCTAGCAAGTCAAACATAATGACTCCATGGTCACAAAATACTCAAAAATAGTTAATTGAAAAGTTATGCTTCTTTTCTTTCTTTCTTTTTTTTAAAAAAGGTTAAAGAACGTGCTTAAAAACGATTATTGAAAAGTTATGCTTCTTTTCTTTTAAAAATAAAAGTTAACAACAATTGTCGTTGATTTTGTTTTTTTCTCAACAGATTGATATATAATTGTGTATTATAATTTGGAATAACAAAAATATGGAGTAAACACCAAAAGATATAAGTGAAAAATAAGTATGTATTTTAACCTTTTTATCATATACCTATAGTCGTTTGGTGTGAGGGATAAAAATATATAGTCCTAGAATTAAAAAATAGTCTAGAAATAAAATTTTTGGTGTCTTGTTTGACATAACTTATTCCACCATTTATATCTTAGTGATGAGTTTAATTATCTCATTAACAGAGGCGGACCCACCCCTCTAGTTGGAGTGCACGTGCACCCATTAACTTACGAAAAAATCATGTATATATAATATACATGTATATCAATATTGAGAAACTGACAGAAATTAAAATATAATTAATAGTACACTCATGAAAAACATAGTAGTGTCATTGTGTTATTGCTACTAGAGGATCCAGCCGCGAGACCTGGATTTGAACCGGGTTTGAATCCAGTTTATTTCATTCCTTTTACACTCTTATAATATTCCGATGATTCAAAGAAGAAGAAAAAAAAGTAGAGAAAGTAGCGCGTACTACACTCTACACCACCTCAGTCCACGCGCTACCGGATGATTCAAAAAAGAAAAAAAAAGTAGAGAAAGTAGCGCGCATACTACACACTATACACTATACACTACACTACCTCATCTCCTATTTCGAAAGAAAAAAAAAACGTAGAGAAAGTAGCGCGTACTACACTTGCGCTACCGGATGATTCAAAAAAGAAAAATAAAAAGTAGAGAAAGTAGCGCGTACTACACACTACGCTACCTCAGTTCCTATTTCGTTTCGCAGTGTAGTGAAACAGAATGACTGAAAATTCGTTTCGTAGTGTAGTGAAAACAGAATGACTGAAAATTCCTACTTCCTTCTCGTTCTTCGAAGTCGACAGTAAAGTCTCTATTTCATTCTTCGAAGCTCCGTTCTCTCGCCGGAAAATCCTATATTTACTTCGGTTTCAATCTAGAATCCGGCTGTAGCATGTCTCGAGCACCATTTTTTTTCATTTTCTTGTATTTGTTAGTTTCTTTGTTTGTTGTTCAGTCGGGTTACTATTTGTATGAACTTGTTATTGCTCCGTTTGGCTATATCCATGTAGAGTTTGATTTTGTATCGTTAACTATTGCCGGAACTTTGGGTGCTTTTTTTGTCACTACGAGTGGTTACTATTGGTTTTCTCTAGTTTTGGTTGGAAATAAGGCGGAGGCGCTAATCGAAAAGTTAATCGGAGCACCGCATCATGGTGGGCTATACGACTTTCTTTCGACGGTATGTCCTGTACGATGATGATTATATGATGGCGTTTTACATCTGTTTAATGTATCTCATTATTGTGTTGGGGATGGATATATTCGGGCGAAGGCTAGATACTAGATACATATCCCGGAAGATAGCAAAGAGGAGTGTTTATTGTGTCTTATTCTCGTTATACGAGAAACGTATGTACGAGATAGATTTCTTCCATTCTTTCAAGTTTCCGTTGCCCGGTGTGATCATTTCTCTGGTACCTGCTACTGTTGCTGGATATATTCGGGTATTTTATGATTTTAGAATTAATTATATATACGAATGATTAATAGTAAATTTATTAATAATCAAAGCAATAACTGGGTATATTTTCAGGTGTTCTGCTATGAGGACGTGCCAAAGCATCGACTTGTACCAGATTGGGTATGATAATAATTTGGCCCTTTTTCTTATGTTCGGAAAAGAGAAATTTATCCATCAATGTTTAATTTTAGTCCTGTGTTTGGGGCAACCATTTTAGTTCAACTATCTTCCTGTTTCCCTTCTTTCTTACTTGGTTGCATCCTAGGTAATAGTATTCTGAGATTCTGTCCAGTGGTAATTTTGTTGGTATGTCGATACTCTTTCCGTTGTGGTAGTTGTGATTTCTCGTTATCTAAATGTTCCAATTCAGCTCCTTCCTATCCAGTATTTGTTTTATATGATTTAGGAGTCCTAGTTTGTTCCAGAAGTGTGTAGCTTTTGTGCATTCTAGGAGTATGTGTTTATCCGTCTCCATTAGTCCACATATAGTGCATGTTGGGCTGACTTTTATGCCTATGGAGTGTAAGTACTTGTTTGTTGGAAGCCTTCCATGTTGCATGTCCATAGAAAATACTTAATTTTATTGGGACATTTTAGTTTCCATATCCAAGTGAAGTCTCTAGGGTGGGGACGTGTTTTGTTACCTTTCTGTTTGATGTGGTGGTAGGCAGATGAGGTACTAAAGAAGCCTTTAGGGTCAAAAGACCACATAGGCTTATCTGGTGGATTTGGTATCCTGTTTTGGCGTCAAATAGCTTAACTGGGATGCCCGTTGCCCCTGCTGCTGATTGAACTCCCACTTTGCTTTCCGTGGTGTTGTTTCGGTTAACTATGTGTAAAGACACTGTTTGCCATTGTGTTTCCATAACAGTTTCGTGGTTATCTTTTATTTCCATCTGCAGGTTTGTGTCTCCTCCAGTTCTTCAATCTTGTGTTATGATTTCCTTTGCGTTTTGTTTGTTCTCTAATTCACATGAAAATTGTGTGTGCCCTACTCTCCCCCAGCTGATGGAAAGGATTCCTTCCCCTTCGTATATGATGCTTTGTTTTAGGTTGTCAATGTAGATGTGTGTTTTGACTGGGTTCTCCACCGGCACTTTGATACAAATTCTAGCATATCTTCCTCTGAGTGTTGATGAGGTACACACATCGGTTTTAATTAGTTTCCCCAATTCATTCCCAATATTCGCTAAAATTTTGTGGTCATAGTCCGGGTAACCTTAACCAGATTGAGGAGTAGATTTCAAGTGCTTCGGAAACCACAAAATGTGGTTGCCATTGCTTTATGGAGAGATAAAAGCCATTGATAAACCATGGGTCATTTTGTAGAGCTTTGTTCATGTTTTCTTCTTTGAGGAATGTGATTGTATAATAGTCATAACCTAGATCAATCAGGACGATTTCCTCTGTGGCTTTCCATATAGCTGTTAGCCGATTCCTCAATTTTGATGGGTGACTCTTTTTCCAAGCAATTTTATTATAATTGAGTATGCCCATGGTTGGTAAATTCTAGTTTTATCTTCTTTAGATAACAGGATGCTATCCCCATGTGTGTCTTCCACGTGTTCCATATGTTGTGTGGGTAATCTGCCTGCCCGCTGGTGTTACTCTGTGACATATTGTTATCCAGTGATTTGTTTTTGGGGAACTGGAGTGCTTAATGCTTCCTTGAAAGAAATTGGCTTAATTGGGTTGTTTGTAGTAGTTGTTGCATCAATTTCCATGTTGGATTCATCTGATAATTGTGTGAAGGAATTGGTCATTTCCCTGGAATTGTTAGAGTGTGGAGAGAGTTTCTCTCACTATGAGTAAAAAGTAACTTAATAAGATAATTTGGCCCTTATATATGAGACGTGGTGCTATACTGTAGATGGTTTTATATTTTGCACCTGAGAGGTTGAAAACAATGTCAATGGTCGGCGACAAAAGTTCTTGAAATTTTTGGTCTTTTTGAAATCATTTTCTTTCAATGTCAATGGCGACAACAGTTCTTAGAGTGTTTTCAAGTATAGCTACAATCTATTTAGTTCTTGGAGTGTTTTATCCACTTACATTCGATTACTTCAGCTAATTCTAATCAAATGATCTCGGTAAGCCGCAAACTGTCAATTTTACCTTGATTGTTAATTTTCCAATTGTGCAACATGCATTGTTGGCCACAAAGATGGTTTCCTTCCACTTGGAAGTATTCCGCTAGAGCATTTCTCAGAATGACAGGGAATCAAAACGCTGGAAACAAGTAAAAGAAGAGAACAGTATTCTATGCTAGTTGCTTAGTGACAGTATCGAGAAATTCAACCAACCAAGGTTGCAAATGTATAGAACACACCTTGTAGCAATAACCAAAAGTACATTTGCAGCGAAAAGAAGACTGCCTTCTCAAGGCATTCTGTTTTCCCAACAGATATACAATGCCGACCATATTTGAATCAGTACCAAAGAAACTCAAACACAATCTGAAGCCGTTGAAGTGGGTTAAGCTCGAAGGTTTACATACACACTTGCTCTTGCAAGCAAACCAAAATCTCTTAGCCGAACATAAGGAATTACCAAACAACTTCAGCAGGTCCAAAGAACCAACAATGGATTCTCAGTCATCCTGTAATTCAGCTGAAAGAGGATCAACCTGCAACCAAACTCTTAAGTAAAATTGGACAGAGACGAGAGCATCTTAGAAGAGGAGGTTCAAAATGTAAATGAACAAATTGCTTATCAAGAATAAAAGGCATGCAACTGGAAAGGAGCATGACCATCTGACCTTGTAATGAAAAGTGTTCAATCTACCCAATTACCTTTTTTTTCAATAAGGAAAGGGGTTCAACCTACCCGTTACTGTTGACATAAAATGCAAATATAAACTATATTAAGATTTGAAAGACGACACTCGAAATTAAAAAAATTACCACTATAACATACTATTGTAACCTAGGCTACCACTATCTTCAAAGAAATGGAGCAAAATGGAATGTCACCAACTGATTGAGAAGATTACTAGCAGAATCACAAAAGTCTACTCAAAACAGTTGTCGTATGCAGGGAGGTTGCAGGTGATTATCTCGGTACTGTTCTCAATACATAGTTTCTGGGGTTCACTTTTCATACTAACCCCAAAGCGTGATAAAAGTTGACAAAAAATGTAGGGCGTACTTATGGGGTAGCACTGAGGATAAAAAGAAGACTGCGCTAGCAGCGTGGGACAAAGTGTGTGTGCCTAAGAAGTTTGGTGGTCTGAATATCAAAGGAAGCAAATTGTGGAATGTGGCATCAGTGGGTAAGTTATTGCGGCAATTAATAGTCAAAAAAGATGTATTATGGGTCAGATGGGTACTTGGGGTGTATATGAAAGAGAACCAGGACATATGGGAGCATAAACCTCCACAAGATTGTAGCTGGTACTGGAGGAAGTTGAATGCCATAAAGAAAGACATGGTGGAGTGGTATGCTCAAGGCACATATGTCCTAACAGCAAATGGGGAATACTCAACAGGAGCAAGCTACGACTCATTGTTAGGGGTCCAGAGTAAGATGAGAATTGCTGAATTCATCTGGAATAAAAAATCTCTCAACCAAGGCATAGATTCTGGTTAGTTGTGCAGGGCAGATTGCTGACTAAAGACAGACTACAAAGGATGAATATACCAGTGGACAGCACAGCTTGTAGTTTATGTGATGCGCAAGCTGTAGAGACACAAAAACATCTTTTTCTGAATGTGTTTGGACCAAAGGAATCATAACAGCGATGACTCAATGGTCTGGGGTGTTGATTCCAGTAGGAGACGTGAAACAAGTACTGGGAAAAATTAGGAGGAAGAATTGGAAGCAACTGGACAGGGAGATAATCGCAGCACTTTTGGGCTCAATAGTATATCATGTGTGGCAGGCCAGGAATTGGAAGCTGTATATGGGCACAACTGTGACTATAGATACAACAATTACATAGATTAAGCAAAGCTTCAATGCTAGATTAGACTTAGTTAGAAAGACAAGGAAAGGCCAAAGATGCGGCTATTTGACTCAGCAATTTATCATGTAATTAGATATACGTTCGAGGCTTAACTTACATAGTCCCCTTCTACGAAAGGTAGCTGTGTAGTTAGGTGTTCTTTAGGTGTATTGGCTTGATGGTTAATGGTAATATTTACATTTGTTACCAAAAAAACATACTACTGTAAACTAAAGAGAAGACTTGAGAAGAGGATTCCCCAAATTCAAAAATACAAACAAAATAGATAAATAAATAGAGATTAAGAGGGCAAAAGAAACACAATTCAGGAAGATTGCAAGACTACAGTCTTGACTTCCAAGAACAGCATCCACCAAACCTCTCAATATCTCTCTTCTTTCTCCTTGGGGTTGTTGTTGTGCAATCGTGTGCATGTAGGCGACTGACAGGATGACTTACAACATCTAGTAAAAACAGTGAAAAGTTGTCTTTCCTACAAAACATTAGCCTCTACACGTGCGCGCACATACATACAAGGAGGATAAAAATGAAAAGAAATCCCTCAGATCATAGACAGAAAACAATATAACTATCATATAATACCTTTGCCAAATTGTTGTGACGATGATGGTAATGAACCTCTGAGATACCAGTTGAGAAAACTGTGCTTTACAAATAGAAATTGAAATATTGCTTTCACCTGCCTGCATAACACTTCAACAGACCCCAACCCACGCTGCTCTCTCCTTTTCTCCATTGTTTCCACCGAGCTCTCGAGCTCCACCGCCAAACAAAACAACGAGCTCCAAGCTCTAGTTCAAATCAGCAACCCAACAACAAAAACAAATTCGTAAAAAAAAAAAAAAAATCGGTTCTCTACTCATTTTCTTCAAAATGAGGGAACGCGTTGCAGTGCCTTGCTTGTTTGTTCTTATGTTAATTTTAATATATCTCACTTCGTCATACTTACATAAGTTTACACTTGGCTGGTTGGCCCATTTGATGGGTCTTACCAAACAAGTCGATGATGGGAGAGTTATTTGTTCTTTTATTCTAGTTATTATTATCGGTTGTATGGGTGCGTTTCTCCTTAAATTTCTATTGAAGCGTGCGACGGTTGTGGAAGGGATACTTGGTAGATTTGTGGGTAATGGTGGTGTTTATTATGATTTTTTTTAGACTTTGATTCAATGGGGTCGGTTTCTCTACTATGAGAGAGATATATACTTGATAGTGTATATCTCAATCATTTTTCTAGCGGTGGTTATATTTTTTGATATCTTTGCACGCCGAGCAGATACCACTGTTATTGTTCGTAAAGTTGCCAAACGTTTTATTTATGGCGCAATATAGTCCTGCTCTTTTTGGGTCAGTTGGTTCACTTCCTTCTGGTGGGTTCAGGGAGGTAAATTGCCGGGCTTTTGAGTCCAGAAGCAGGTTTATTTCGAACCCAATCGAAGTCTTGCAAGAAACCTGTCATCAAACGGACCTTCTCGGGTTCCTTGTCTCCCAAAAACGCGATCCACCCCCTCTTTTATCGTGGGAGGTGAAAGTTCCAGTAGTTTAGTATCTTATCTTTTTGTTTTTAGATGTTCATCTGTCGTTTGCTCATTTTGCTATCTTGAGTTCTATTATGAATTACTTATGTCTCTTGAACATTGAAATGAAACAGAAAAAGGCTTATTGGAAATATTGATGTTTTCTCTGTATCTTTTGTGATGTTTAGGATGATGAGTTGGATATGTCACCTGTTGAAGCTGATGATGAAGATGTATTTAATGATGATGTAAAGATATTGAATTCTCCTTGTATGCTTTTAATTTTAGATTCTGCCATTCTATTTACTTAAAGTCGTTGAGAGCAGATTTGTGTTCCCAATATGCACGTTTTCAATCGCTTCTCCACGGTTCTACTGTTCTATGCAGTTGTATTAGAGAAAATTGTTGCCGATGCTTCGGTGTTGAGAGCAGATTTGTGTTCTCAATATGCTTCTTTTCAATCGTTTCTCTACAGTTTATTTAGTATATCTAGTAGTATTAGAGACGCTTTTCTGAAATTGTTGTCAATGCTTCGGTGTTGAGAGCAGATTTGCGTTCTCAATATGCTTCTTCTCAATCGTTTCTCTGCAGTTTATTTAGTATATGCAGTAGTATTAGAGACGCTTTTCTGAAATTGTTGCCAATGCTTCGGTGTTGAGAGCAGATTTGCGTTCTCAATATGCTTCTTTTCTCGTTTCTCTACAGTTTATTTAGTATATAATTTTTAAATTTGCCAGACTTAGTTGAGGATCACAAGCTGGATGATTTTGAAGGACAAACAATTTTGAAATATTGTCTTTTAGTTTAAAACTAGAAACTATAGAAAAAAAGGGAACAGTGATTTTGGGGTTTGTATAGAATGTGATCAACTCTTTTTAACTCTGTTATTGTTAACTCTTTATAAATGTGATTGTATTTTTTACCTTACTATCATGATGGTGTAGTCACCTGTTAACATGAAATGATAGCAATGCTGGAAATGCCGAGGAACTGTTCTTTCACCTCTTGTTTGTGTAGCTAATTAAGATATATTTTTCGTCTTCAATGCACCTGAGAGGCTCTTCACTTCTTAATGCTTGCCTAAATACTTGTCAATTTACAGCTTTTATGCACCCATCGTATTTCAGAGCAGGGTTCAAGCAGTGCCCTGCTTTGAAATCTGAACAAGTGCTTTTTTTCATGGAACTTGATTGTCTGGGAGAATGTTAACTATGATCTTGATTGAAGATTGTGAGGTCAAAAAGACCAAATGTGGTGGAATAGCTGCAAATGGCAATGTTATGTTGCCTCAACGGTTTAAGACAGCGGATGTATCAAACTTGTCATTTTTGCCACTTCACTCTTTATTCAAAACTAGACTTGTTGAACCACGCCCAGATTTCCTTTTCCTACACTAGCATGCAATTTCAAACATGATGAGAGAGAGATTATATTTATTTATGAGATTAACTTCTATCCACTGTCGGTGTATACTTTTTTTACACCGGCATACACTTTTAAGGCAAGTTTCTTTTTTTATTATATTTATTTTTATTTCATAAAATATAAATACTAAATATAGTAATATAAGGTAATTAGGATTCTAAATTTATTTTACCTGTTGGTTTAGGATTCTGTTTTCTCAATTAACACAATTACCATGCTCATTTCGGCGGATACTGTTACGGAATTTTCTTTAACCGTATGATTGTTTCTCTTCTTCAATACCAGTGAAGCAGATCACAAGCTTCCACCATTGAAGCAGTTCAAAAAAACTATCATCAATAGAATTCATGGTAATTATTTATTTATTATTTTTTTCTATTTCAAATTTACGAAAAATGTGTAATAAGGTCTATTGCCTGTGATGTCCTTAATTTTCAACATTTTGTTCGTCTCTTCACCAAGTTACCAAAATTCCTCTATTTTTTTTCTTTAATGGAGTTTGGTGGATTCTTGCCCTTTTTTGGAATTCTTCTGTGTCACAAAAATATATATGTACATTGAACGTGATTCAACTTATAGTTCTTCATTGTTTATTATATTTGTTATACTACAATTTGAAAAATATTTGAACTTAATAGCAATTGTTTCTAAAAATTGTTCTTAAAGAACTTCTCTTCTTAATTAATCTTATATCCATTAACTATTTGTTGCAAGATAAATTAGGACTTTCTAACTTAGCTGGGAAAAATACAAAAGGCGTGAGGGAATAGAAAGTAACACGAGTGCAATTGTACCTTTTATTTCCCAGTTTGGTGGTGAAGAATCGAGAGTGTCATTGGGTCATTTTGGGTTAAAAGATGCCTACAACAGCAAAACTTGTGCAGATAAACAAAATGAAGTTATGTGAATTTCAAATTCGAGGAGAGAGATATCGAAGATGTTCCATGGAAAAGCAAAAGAGATATTGTTCTTTTGAATTTGAGTAGTTTGAAAATTTTCCTTTGATGTAGATAATGTAATGCAACTTCAGATTTTCTTTAACTTGTGAATTATTTTTGGAATTGAAGTCTAAACTAGCTACAAGAACTATGACACCACAATTTCAATCAAGTTGAGATTAGCTATTTGAATCCTTGTTGATAATATTGCTCCATTTAAGCCATCTCAGGCTGTTATTTTTAACTCTTGAAAGTTATGTTAAATTGTTGTACACTGTTTCATAAGCCAAGAACTGATCTTGGGAGTTCAGTCAAGTTTTGGACCATTTTTGGCACGGAGGGAGAAAAATTGTGATAGTGATTTATTTATTTGGAAAAAGAACTTCAATTTTTGGTTCTTCTTTTGTTTTCTTGCCAGCTTGATAATTTATGCTGCCCAAGTCTCGATTCCGATTTGTGGCATTATGTCATCATCTAAGTTAAACTCTAGAATAATCTCACATTGTTAACGAGCCTAATGTGGAGTAGAGTGGCTTCTCTTACTAGCGCAGTGAACCAACAGAGTCATCTTTTATATAAGATTCAATGTAAGGTACAAGTTTTGCTAATGATAAATGCACATACAAATTTATACACTACAAGTATTGTGTATGTTGTATGTTGCCACAGTAAGTGCCATTAAGTGATTAAGATATGCAAAATTAATTATTGGGAGCCTTATCGTTAAATATTCTAAAGCATTAAACTTGAATGGGTGGTCTAAAATATTTTGCACTTTTTCGTAGTTAAAAAATAGAAATTGAAGTATTGCTTTCACCTGCCTGCATAACACTTCAACAGATATCAAAGTTGAAGAAGTTTTACTGATGAAAATTTCATGAAACAAAATGTAGATGAACAATCATAACATCATCTATTTGATAAACAAAAACAGAGGATTCCAATTGTAAAAGCCATGTGAGTAAATAAAAGTTCAAAACTTGAGTTAAAATGCTAAGTAAGATTGCGGGTAAAATTGAAAACAATATCTTGAACAAAAAATCAATGGTTGATGCTTGTGATTTGCTTCACTGGTATTGGAGAAGAGAAACAATCATACGGTTAAAGAAAATCCTGTAAAAGTATGCCAATGAAACAAGAGTGGTAATTTCATTAAGTAAGGAAATAGAATCCTAAACGAATAGGTAAAATAAATTTAGTATCCTAATAACCTTATATTACTACATTTAATATTTATATTTTACAAAATAAAAATAAATACAATAAAAAAAGAAACTTGCCCTTAAAAGTGTGTGCCAGTGCAAAAAAAGTATACAGGATACAAGTTAATTATAAAGGGGGATGACCGGTGACGTGGCACAACTAAAACACAGGATTGCTATTTATCTATTTTTACAATGTTAAACAACATAGCCGCAGAGCAATAAACTTTACAAATTCCATGATAAAGAAGGACACGTTCCAATTCAACCTTATTTCTTTCTCCCTCTTCTTCCTTACATCTCTTTTTGGAAGAGAACTCTGAAAATGGCCAACATAATTCGTTTGCACTTTTCCTTTCTCAACCAAACTATTCAAATATTTCATTGTAGATTTTCTCATGAGACTTTTCAATGTTCTTTGCAAATACATCCTGTTGGCCTTTCAAGGTTATTCATTTTGAACTGTGACTTTCCATTGTAGATTACTTGCCGGGCCTTAAACACCAGGAATCTCATCTCATTTAAAATAAAGAAGCATTCTTTCCGGTGTAAAAAGAATCACATCGTTCCTGAAAACATAGATTACTCTATTGCACAAGTTCAACAGTAAAAACCTTCCTAATTACCAAATCCCAAAAGGCAGAAAATATTCATGAAACTGAAAGAATTTGAAAAGCAGTGTTGTTTCAACTAGATGATTTGAGTTCCTGTCTTTTTACATTTATCTCCCTTATATGTTGCTTCCCTGGACATTTGTATCTCTTCTCTCGGAGTTCATAAATTGTGTGTGTGGTGAAAGTGACCACTCGTCATTTTCCTCTGCGAGCTCTTCAGAAACTCTTTTTTGATTGGTTATTTCGTGCAAGTCGGAGAGCAATCAAACAGCTCCTTCACTCAACATATTTTAACAATTATTCATATGCTGATATTTACAATGACAAGTTTCTTCAATGATAATAACCACCACAGCCATAACAGGAACAATTTCAAAAACCAAAAGATCAGCACAAAGACACAACAGACAAACATCTGATAAATACATGTCAATCATATCAAAACATGATAAAACTAATTAAGAATACAGCAAAATCATTATAGCTACTTCATAGATGACTTGAGAAATTTATTCACAATATATCTAAGTCATTTGAAAACCAACTCTGTGCTTATATGGTCAATAATCAAATAGAACATAAAGAGTCCAATGTTCACACCTCTGAAAAGGAAACACACTGGGCTTAAGAATAGCTACAGTGGAGATATGAAGCTTGTGCACAAGATACTTGAAAGCTCAGAGTAAAAAGGAACCTTATTTGGTGATTTCACAGCAATTCAATTCATTAATCGCAATTTAAAGAAAAGAGAAAACAAAGACAACATGTACTTCACAAACAGAATTACAAACCAACACTTAATTGTCAAAAAACAACGATTAAACAAGACAAACACAACAGAAGATCAACCTTAGAGTTCCATAAACTTAGTTTATAGGATCTTTGCCAATGATTTTGACATAGATAGCAGATGTGAGTCCCATAAAAGGATCAGTCGTGATCACTGCCAGTTTATCGCCAACCGAAAAATCAATAGACCTAGCAGGGGAGTCAAAGGTGAATGCGCAGCTGGGTACTAATTTGGACGTCCCATAGAGGTGCAGTCTGATCCGCACTTCCAGTTATTAGCCTGCACGAATTCAAAGCATGAACAACTAATTCAAAGATCATTATAAGAGAGGTTGAGAAAAATGGAAAGGAAAAATGATAAACAAGAAAGAGACACCTAAATTTGTTAAGTGCAGCTGTATACAATCAGGTGTAAAATGCCCTCTCCAAGAGGAAAAACACAATAGAAAAATCCATAGGAAGAGATTACCTTTCCTAACATAGCACTCCAAGGGTTTATGTTAGAAATCATATTAGAAGGTACTGAATGGTATAAAGATAAGTTGAAGTCAAGATAATTTGTAAAATAGAATCAAATGAAGGTTAAATGAACAAATTAAATGTAGAATAAAAATTTGATGTAATTAGTTCAAACAAATTGCATAGAAGGAATTTGTTTTATATCTTATAACAGTCATGCTAATAACATGACAACAAACTCAGGAGGGCCATTTTGAGCACTATCTCCTAGTATTTTTGACCTGGAAAGAAACTATATTTCAGTTGTTGTTTTAGTTTTGATAATCTTCCTGTTTCAGATATACATCATGTCAGAGAATTCCTAGCACTTTTTTGAAAGGATAAGAAAGAATTTGAGATGGATATAAGTAAAACAATAGAAAAATCTAGCAGTAAAACCTACTCTCTGAACGAAATGGTTCCTGCACATCCTCCGGATAATCTCGCTGCTAAATCGATGCTCTATTAACCTTTTTCTGACTCTGACATGATTCCAATGGTAAAATAAAGTCTAGTTCAAAAGATCCGCAACAACAAAAACAAGTTTTGGGTTGCCAACTTGACAACAGCAAAGATCCCCTTTAGAACATCAACTTCTGAACATCAACCTGTGTATTAGAAAAAAATATGTTGAGTTCAATTTCAAATATAAGCCGAAAGAACACATTATCACAAAACAAATAAAATAACATACTCTACTAGCATTTGTCAAGTTATAGCACTAGCCATCAAGCGAAATCTTACAGCTGAGGACTAGTTGTTTGAAAAATGTTTAAATCACATAGCCTTTTTGCATTTTCAGACAAAATAACTATATTAGACTGAATCAGATATAAAAATCTCTAAGATGAATGTAACGTCTCATTTTTAGAGATTCATAATACAGTGAACTTCAAGTAATGTCAGTTATAAGAATCTTCAAAATACACATTTTCATGCTGAAAAGAAAAGGAAGTGATGTGCTCCAAGAGGAGATTTGAAGACACCAGAAAACAGAGGAGAGATAAAATACCTATATGACTGGAAGGGTGCCTCAACACAGTTATACTCTTAGCTGACTCCACCTTGTTAAGCTGTGAGTCACGAACTTGAACTATACTTGCAGTTGTTAACGTCAAACTTTCTCTTAAAAACGAGCAGACCACACAAGCAAGAGAAGTATGATGTTGCAAAGAGAAATTCTTAAATGCAACAGATAATGACTGATGTACAGATATCGAAAGTTTCAGGGGAGGCAAAATGAATAGCTGCGTTGTATCAACTCCATTCCCGTGAGACAGAAAGGGTAAAAGGAGGATTCTGGCCCTAGAAAAGAAGTTCAAAATTACTTGATTAATGAACTTGTAACAAATGTAGATCTAAAGATTCTGCATTTTACAAATAAGTCATACAATAATCTCAAGTCAATCTATTTAAAAGTCTGCTTATAAGTCAATTAAAAAATACTTGATCAAATAAAATAAAAGCAACCACCAATTGATCACCTAACTTCACATCCCAAAATGCTAAACCTTTCATTGGGTGGAAGATATTATGACAGGTAAATTTGAAATGTAATGGACCAAAATCAACAGATTGTAATATATCTAGTGAATAACAACATTGTGTCGAGGCACTAGAGAAAAAATAATTGTTAATTCCATCAAGTACAATGAAAAATAAGCTTCCTTGATATAAAAGCTAAAATAAAGTTATAATTATTGCTAAGCAGTGGTAACAAAATGAATTTGATATATGTGCTTATCCAGGCAGAGCCAGAGTAAACTGGACCATCACCAGTGGTTATCACGTAGCCATTGAAGTATTGTGGCACAGAAAGACCCAAGTAGATTGAGAAACCTAATATAAATTTAGTCCTGAAGCTGTTGAGATTGCAAAACTGAAGTAATCCAAGACCAGCAGAAGGTGCATTAACCAATTTAAACGTTAGAATAAGTGATTAATCATATAGGAGAGTAATATATAGGCAAAAGCAACGTTCTCCTGAATGAATTATATTCTCATTTTTATTGCACAAATCCTCTTGCAGATTTTAGTTTTAGATGTTGATTTTCCATACTTAACATTCCAATTACATTATAACAAAACAAAAAATTAAACTTGAGAGACGTGTAGAAATTGCCTGAAGAACTATATATAGCTTACACCAGATATATTGAAAGGAATCGCACACACATGAGAGTAAAGAAGACACAGTACAAAGCTCCAATAATTGGCAGAGGTATGGAAGCTAGAACAACTCCAAATTTTCCTGTTCACGGACAAAAATGTTCAACCATTAGTCTCAAAGGAAATACTAAATCTGCTAAAATGAAATACCGCAATTACTTGGGAGGGAAAATGAGATATGAATTCACAAAAGGAAAAATCAAATGATGGATCGCCACTCGCCAATATAGTATACTACTATTAAAGAATTTGAGCATCTAACAGTATACCTTAAGAAGAAGGATAAACTGACCCAAAATAGTGATAGATCAGTTCAGATACCCTTATTTAATCGGTGTATTGAGAGAGAATATCAGCTTCTACTTTTAGTTCTACTTGAGTATTTCCTAGTTAGATTTTGACTTAATAACATAAGTTTATTTCCTAGTATTGGTTAAGATTCAAACTATTGAAAGAATGTCCTAAAAGTTATTGTTCATTTAAAAAGAATAGAACTAAAAATCTCAACACTATTGACCAATTAGATAAAGAAATTTTGGCTCAAGAATAAAAAATAACAATGTTTCATTACATAAAACAAGTACCTAAGAATCCTCTCTGCTTTATGTTCCAGTGACTTCAGGAACAGAAATGAAATAAAATAAAATAACCTGAAAGATATCAACCTAATTTCTGTCCATCATCAATATGAAACAAGTAAAAAAGAAGAATACGAATCATCGAACCATTTGTTTATTCTAACTCGATGATAATCATCGAACCTGTTGAATGCTAAACTTCAGCTGTGTGAGATCGATAGAGAGCAGTTGAAAGGAAGAGAAGAAGAAATTGGATGGAACAGTGAGATCTGAAAAATAACCACAACTTCGCTTCTCATTAGCAAAGAGGTCCTATTTATAAATGGTTGTTAACTAACTAACTTTAATTAGTCACGTAACTAACTCACTTAACAAACTAACTAATTCAACTAATTACACATGATATTCATTTTAACACTCCCCCTCAAGTTGGGTGGTGGAATATGTCTAGCATTCCCAACTTGAACAGCATAACACTGTGCAACTGCTTTCCCAATGCTTTAGTGAATACATCTGCCATTTGATCCTTGCTTGCTATGTACTCTGTCTTGACTAGACCTTCTTGTAACCTCTCTCTTATGAAATGGCAATCTATCTCTATGTGTTTTGTTCTTTCATGATACATAGGATTTGAGGCAATCTGCATTGCTGCTTTATTATCACAATATAATTCCATAGGCAATCTACTTGAGCTCCAAGTTCCAGCAATAACCCTTGCAGCCAAACTAATTCTGCCACAGTTGATGCCATACTCCTATATTCAGCTTCTGCTGACCTCCTTGAAACTGTATTCTGCTTCTTTGACTTCCAAGAAACCAAAGATTCACCAATCTTAATGCCAACTCCTGTAACAGATTTTCTGGAAAGCATACATGATGCCCAATCAGCATCACAAAAGGCATTGATTTTTCCTGGTTTCTTGCTGCTCATCAACAATCCTAAACCAGGTTGCCCCTTAATGTATCTTACAACATGCAATGCTGCTTCATAATGAGATTTCTTTGGAGCATGCATGAATTGACTTAAATGCTGCACAGCAAAGGATATATCTGGCTTTCTCATGGCCAAGTATAAGAGCCTTCCAATCAATCTCTGATAGACTCTTCTGTCCTCCAGCTCAATATCACCTGTAATATTAAACTGAGTATCATGCTCCAAGCTTGTGAGCTTTTGATTCTGTTCAAGGGGTGTTGTGGTTGCCTTTCCTCCAGCTAGCCCACATTCTGACACTAGTTCCAATGCATATCTCCTCTGGTTCATCAAGATTCCAGCTTTTGATCTTGCAAATTCAATCCCAAGGAAGTACTTAGCTCACCCAAGTCTTTCATTTTGAAATTACACTGTAAAGTGTCTTTAGCCTCTTGGATTAGTGTTGCATTTCTTCCAGTAATCAAGAGGTCATCCACATATACTAGTATGATTACAATGTCACCTGCAGTATTTGTTTTGATAAACAATGAATAGTCCAGCTTGCTTTGCTTGAAACCTGAGTGTGTGAGGGCTGTTGTGAGCTTCAAGTTTCACTGCCTACTAGCCTGTTTCAAGCCATACAAGGATTTGAGCAGCCTACAAACTTTATTCTCCCCCTGGCTGGCAAAGACTGGTGGTAATGTCATGTATACTTCCTCAAACAAATCACCTTGAAGAAACGCATTGTAAACAATCATCTGAAAAAGAGACCAACCAGATTGAGTAGCCTAACTGTCATCATTTTCACCACAGGAGAAAAGGTATCATGATAGTCCAAGCCTTCCTGTTGTGTGAACCCCTTGGTAACTAGCCTTGCCTTGTACCTTTCAACACTGCCATCAGCCTTATACTTAACCTTATATACCCACTTACAACCAATGGCAGTTTTACCTGCAGGCAAATCAACAATCTCCCAAGTGTGGTTGTCAGTTAGAGCCTGAACCTCTTGGTCCATAGCAAGGATCCAATTACTATTTTTAGATGCTTGATCAAAGGAAGAAGGTTCTGATATAGAAGCAGAAAATGTGGAAAGGTAAGATTTATAAGAGGGTGTGACATTAGAGTAAGTCACAGAGGTGGAAATAGGATGAGGGGTTTTAGAAGTAGTGACATAATCAGTATGCCAAATGGGGGGTTTGGTAGATCTAGTAGACCTTCTGAGAGGAATGACAGGTAAGGGGTTGGTAACATGAGCTGGTGGAACTATAGGATCAGGAGTGCAGGTTGACTGAGGATCTAGTGCCTCTGGAGAGCAAGAGGATTGAGAAGTTGGTGGAGCTGGTGGGAAAGTGTCATCAATGGGATTAGGAAAGGCAGAGAGGGGAGCTGGAAAGGAAGAAGTGTAAGTAGGAGGATGAGAATCCAAAAAGGTGTGCTTAGGATGTTTGAATGGGAAGATATTTTCTTGAAAGGATGCATCCCTATTAACAAAGAAGGATCCTGTTGCAATACTGTATAGTTTATAGCCCTTTTGGGTATCAGAATATTCCATAAAGATAGAAGGAATGGCTTTGGGAGAAAGTTTATCAGTGGTTATTGGTTTAGTAGCATAACACAAGCAACCAAACACTCTTAGATGGTTCAACTTTGGAACTTGATTGTGAAAAACTTCATAAGGAGAAAGGTGGCTGTGAGTACACATTCCCCCCAAAATTTTAATGGTGCATGTGCTTGGAACCTGAGTGCCCTTACCATTTCAAGGAGGTGTCTATGCTTTCTTTCAGCAATGCCATTTTGTTGAGGTGTATGGACACAAGTGCTTTGGTGAACTATGCCAAGAGAAGTAAAAAGAGTGTGACATTGACTGTTAAAGAACTCAAGCCCATTGTCTGATCTAATAGTCTTAATGGAAGCTGAAAATTGAGTTTTTATGAGATTAATAAAAGCTGTAATGAAAGTCACAACTTCACTTTTATATCTCAACAAAAAAATCCAAGTCATTCTAGAGTAATCATCAACAATTGTGAGAAAAAATCTATGACCATTATAAGTGCATTGCTTATAAGGCCCCCAAACATCCATATGAAGAAGTTCAAAAGGAGTTACAGTTTTCTTAGTGCTAGAAGGAAAAGGGAGCCTAATTTGTCTTACAAGAGGGCATATAGGGCAAAAATGAGGATTTAAAAAATTGTTTTAATAATCTCTTTGTTTGCTAAATATATAGAGGCTGAGGCATGCTTATTGTTGTTTTTTTGGTGATGTTGAATATCCCTTGAATCAAGTATGATCAATTTTCTATTGGTTCTGTTAAAATGAATATCATGTGTAATTAGTTGAATTAGTTAGTTTGTTAAGTGAGTAAGTTACGTGACTAATTAAAGTTAGTTAGTTAACAACCATGTATAAATAGGACCTCTTTGCTAATGAGAAACGAAGTTGGTTATTTTTCAGATCTCACTGTTCCATTCAATTTCTTCTTCTCTTCCTTTCAACTGCTCTCTATCGATCTCACACAGCTGAAGTTTAGCATTTGAACATGGTATCAGAGCCAGGTTCCAATGGAGTCCGAGCTGATATAGAGAGTTTTTTTCGCACAAATCGAGAGTTGGAAGAACAGTCGAGCACCGGCAATAATTTATTCACTGAAAAATCCCTAATTCAATATCCAAATTGTCCATGGCGAATGGAACTGGAGCTGATCTTTCAGAAGCTTCAAACCAGGAGAGGAACAATTCGATTCCAGATCAGATGTAAAGCACCAGTGCATGCCAAACTTTTTGTTTGAGATTTTGTTTCTTTATAAAAGTCTAGGTTGGAAAGTAAAGAGTGATGGACTATTTGGAAAACTCTGAAGTAATATGGAATTTCTAGCTAAAGATTCCCCAATTATTAAGAAATTAAGAAAAAATAAACAAATAAAGGTGACTAATATGGATTTTTTTAGCTAAAATTATTCCTTGTTGGGGAAGCAAATCTATTTTAATCGTTCAAATATAATCTTGAACATCTTTAGTTCCTTAAGTTTGCTGAAGTAAAACACCTTTGATCCAACAAATAGAATGAAATTAAAAAACTATTGATTAAATATAATCTTAAACATCTCAAGTATGTTGAATTGGCACACCTTTGATCCAACTAATAGAATATACTTCAAAAAAATTAACGGTGACATTTTAAACTAACGGTGCCCCTGTCTCTATTAAAATACGAAAGCCACCAAAAATCTTTATTTCCTACTTGGACTTGGACTTGGGAGTCTTTTTCTTCAATTGACTTTGGTGAATTGTCAACTTCATCTCACTGAGAAATAACAATGCACCAAATAATGTCATATTCTGCAAACGACAAAATTCAAGTTAATTACTAAATATTTACAAACAATTCACTTTAAAAAAAAATAAGTTACTATAATTTTTAATCAACCTGCATAAAACCATGAAGAAGAACAAGAAATTCTGGATCTCCAACCTTATAGAGGTCAAAAAGTAAAATATCTGCCGTATTGAAGATGAATGTTTATTTACTTCAAAAACAAAGTCTAAATGGTATAAAATTAATTCAAAGCCTAAATGGTATAAAATTAATTCAAAAAGATTAAAATGCCTTACCAGCATATAAGTCCCACACATGTACATAAGTGTGTCGTTATAGAGTAACATAAGACCACCCGCTCCTTTTGCAATATTGAACATCAGTACAAACGCAAAAATCTAAACAAAAGAGTATTATGAGTATCACGGTATTATAGAAACTCAAACACGAAACCAATAAACTAGCTTATATGTATTCTTTGTAAATATGTATTAAAAATTATTGCAAGTATTAAGTACGGGTATAATCACATTTTAAACTATTTTAGAGTGTGAAAACAAAGAAATTATAGGAACTACACATTTACCCATCCATTTGATTTTGAATATGTCGAAGCAAATGAAGACTCTTTGTAACACAACAAATGAGTACAATTCTTACCAGATCAACTTTTTCTGTTGATGTCAACCCAAGATAGCGCTCTAGAAAATCCATGACACCAGACACCTTGGCAACATAATCCTCTCTAACTCTTTCATAACTCTGAAGCATAAATACCCCTACATAGGTACCAAACATGAACAAAATAATAATCAATTTAACGGTAATATAAGGATAAATATGTGAATGAGGGTGGAATCATATGAAACAGTAAAAGGCATTTTGCCTAAATTGGTTGTCTCAAAGGAAGTAAATCACTTCTGCAAAAATTTACAAAAGAAGAAAAAAAACCAATAGGAAATGTCTAAAGGTATTTAACATGTTATTTATGTAAAGTGAAAACAATGATACTCTTATTACGATTATACATTGATCTTATATTTAAGATTTGGGACAACATATTGGTTGCAATAATTGATTCATCATATAATAGAAACAACAACATAACCTACGTAATTCCATTATTCATTAAATTGTCCTAAAAACTAGAAAGTAAATATTTCCTCAATAGCACAACCCAAACTATCAGGATTTTGGGAGGATATTGCAAACCTCTATTTGAAAATAAAACAAACAAATATGGGAATCCAGTTCAGGATTCATTTAAGAGAAAATGAAAACTCCATATAACTAAAGTAAGAAGAGGAACAGGAATTGTACGTTTGTGCAGCAGAGAAGATGAGGAACCAAGCAAGTAGAAATCTTCCTAGCATTGAAAACAATCCCATTCTTACTCCTGAACTCTTACAACTCATTCATTTGAGGTTCTTTTAACGCTCAGTACAGCTGATTTCAAGTACAACTTGACGTTGTGTTGATTAGATGACAGTTCCTTGCCTTAATCTCCATTGCACCAAACTTTCACTTTCCAGAAAACTATACACAATCTTAACCAAGAAAATGCATCAATACAACAATAACATACCCAGTGAGAGGGTAGACTATACGCACACCTTACTACCACCTCATGTAGGTAGAGAGACTATTTCCGAACAGCTCAATTGCAACAAATCCACGTACAAAAAAGAAGAAAACAATGGAGAAAACATAGCAACTAACAAGGGAAGCAATGCAAAGCCTACAAGAAAGGAACAAGAATAACGAAATAGTGCGATAATCTATTAATATTTCTTGCACTCAATCTCTTAAACCAAATATTTCTTCTTTTTTATAAAGGAAAAGGGCCAAAAATACCCCTAACCTATTGGAAAAGGTTCTAAAAATACCCTCCACCTTTGTTTTTGGTTCAAAGATACCCTCATTCCACCTTTTGGCCTAAAAGTACCCTCAATCCAAATTTAATTCTTTTGCCAATTAGTTAATTCTTTTAGTATTTGTTTTAAAAGAATTTTTTTTAATTTAAATTTCTTAATATTAGCTCATTCCGAAATACTTAAAATATTTAAGTCTAACGTAAAATAAAATAAAGATTTTATTGTGTAAAAATGAAGAATAAAATTCTCAAAAACTAATATTCTAATTATTATAATAGCATAATAAAATTCTTTTTAAAAAATCTTAAGATAACTCAATAAAATTCTCATTCTTCAGAATTACACAATATATTCTTTATTTTATTTTATGTTTACACACTATTATTTTATGTTTTAATTTGTGGAATGATTTTTTAATTTATTTGGATTAGTTTTTTAAATTATATTCAAATCATCATATTAAAATTTAATTATATCAATATTTAACGTTTTCTTTGATTTACTTCTTAATAAATAACATGTGCTAATTGATTTTTCAGTTATCATTTCATACCTTTTTAGGCTGTACGAAACGACTTTCAATAAGAAGTAAAATTGAAAATATTTGTTCAAATTAGCTGCTTTTAACTTCTTTTTTCCTCAGATTATTATCAATTTCAAAAAATGGGAAAGTTCAAAATGTCAATTTTGAGAAAGGAAATACAGATTTTTAAGGGTTAAAGACCCATATTTCAAAATTTCTTTAGAATAAGCTAGCTTGTGCTAAAAGATCAGTTCCACCAGAGTGACTGCAATTTTTTTAAATTAAAAAGTAAATCAAATAAAATCTTAAATATTAATATAATTAAATTTTAATATGATGATTTGACTATAATTAAAAATAGCAATCTGAATAGATTAAAAATCATTACATCAATTAAAATATAAAATAATAGTGTATAAAATGTACAATAAAAAAATTATTATATAAAAATGAAGATTAAGAATCTTTTTGTATTATTTTAAGAATAAGAATTTGAATTTTATTGTGTTATTTTAATAATAAGAATTTTATTCTTTATTTTATTTTACGTTAGACTTAAATATTTTAAGTATTCTAATATTAAGAATTTAAATTTTAAAAAAATCTTTTAAAACAAATACTAAAAGAATTAACTAATTGGCAAAAGAATTAAATTTGGGTTGAGGGTACTTTTAGGCCAAAAGGTGGAATGAGGGTATCTTTGAACCAAAAACAAAGGTGGAGGGTATTTTTAGATCAAAAGGTGGAAGGAGGGTATTTTTGAACCTTTTCCAATAGGTTAGGGGTATTTTTGGCCCTTTTCCTTTATAAAAAAAAAGAAATATTTGGTTTAAGAGATTGAGTGCAAGAAATATTAATAGATTATCGCACTATTTCGTTATTCTTGTTCCTTTCTTGTAGGCTTTGCATTGCTTCCCTTGTTAGTTGCTATGTTTTCTCCATTGTTTTCTTCTTTTTGTACGTGGATTTGTTTTAATTGAGCTGTTCGGAAATAGCCTCTCTACCTACATGAGGTGGTAGTAAGGTGTGAGTATAGTCTACCCTCTCACTGGGTATGTTATTGTTGTATTGATGCATTTTCTTGGTTAAGATTGTGTATAGTTTTCTGGAAAGTGAAAGTTTGGTGCAATGGGGATTAAGGCAAGGAACTGCCATCTAATCAACACAACGTCAAGTTGTACTTGAAATCAGCTGTACTGAGCGTTAAAAGAACCTCAAATGAATGAGTTGTAAGAGTTCAGGAGTAAGAATGGGATTGTTTTCAATGCTAGGAAGATTTCTACTTGCTTGGTTCCTCATCTTCTCTGCTGCACAAACGTACAATTCCTACTATAAATCAGCCTTTTGAATTCTACCCAACTCAACAGTATTAGATAGCGAACATGTTCTAAGAACTAGCATTCTGTTTACTCATCTCAAGTTTTCAGGTTAGATTAACAAGCACAAGTTTGACATAGCAATTATTTTAAGTGAAGATATTGGGGTGGCAATTGGGCGGATTGGGTTAAATTTGGGCGGGTCGGGTTAAATTTGGGCGGGTCAAAATAATAGATGGGTCAAGACCCAGTTCAATCCAAATTTGTTTGGGTCAAAACGGGTTAGATAACGGGTCATAACTCAACCCGTCCAATTTTTACTAAGTTTTAATAGTTTTATTTATTATTTTATAAGTTTTTAATATCTAATAATTTTTATTATTATTATAACTATATATAACATATAAAATAAAATAAAAGTTTTTTAATAATATTTTGACAAGATTTCTCAAAAATCAATTTGGGTTACATATCTACCCTCATTTTTAAGGGGATGA
Organism: Solanum appendiculatum; assembly: GCA_018342035.1. Lineage (NCBI taxonomy): Eukaryota > Viridiplantae > Streptophyta > Magnoliopsida > Solanales > Solanaceae > Solanum > Solanum appendiculatum. The sequence goes on along the minus strand of JAGDQO010000437.1, from coordinate 856,468 downwards.
AATGAGTTGGGTTGAGATGGATCGAGCTAGCAAATGGACGGGCCAATAACACCTAAATGGATTGGGTCGGATTGGACGGATTGAGCTTGATTTTGCCACCCACCCCCGTGAAGATAACATAAAGGAATTTTTACATAAATAATATATTTTATTTGATTAATTACGCTTTTAAATGTAACTTTATTTTTATTACCATATATGACATAATTTTAGCTTTAATAACCATTTGATATAAATCTGTATTAAAGTTATATTAAAATTGTATATCGGGTGAAGTTCTGAAAAATTGTATTAAAGTTGTATCAAAACTGTATTAAATATAAACAATCGGTGGTTTGGTAGTTGTGATTACGAAAAAAGAAGAGGTGAAATTCTGAAAATCTATATTAAAGTTGTGTTAAAATTGTATAAATATAAACGATAGTTATAATACAATTCAAATTCGATATTATGCATTACTATAAATTTGATAGTTATTATTTCAAAAACAAATATAGTATCGAAATGTTTGAAATTCACATATAATATTTCTAATATATTTGTATTTAAAATGTTTTAGTTATATATTAGGTGAAGTTCTGAAAAATTGTATCAAAACTGTATTAAATATTAACAATCGGTGGTCTGGTAGTGGTGATTTACTGAAAAAGAAGAGGTGAAACTCTAAAAAATATGTATTAAAGTTGTATTAAAATTGTATAAATATAAACGATACCTATAATACAATTCGAATACAACATTATACATTGTTATAAATTCGATTGTTGTTATTCCAACAAATATAATACATTTTTAACAACGTAAAATTAATTTAAATTGTACCGAAATATTTGAAATTCATACATAATACTTATAATACATTTGTATTTAAAATGTTTTAATTATATATTCACCACGTGCATTGAAACATGCCTATAATATGTATTATATATTGAATTCAAAATGTATTATAATTATTTTTATTTTTTTCTCTTATTAACAATATTAAATATATTAGTATTGTTGTATTAAAAATATATTAATTATATATTCACCATGTGCATTGAAAAATGCCTATAATATGTATAATATATTGAATTCAAAATGTATTATAATTGTAATTTATATTTATTTCTTGTATTAATGATGCCAAAAAAAATCTTCATATTTTAGTAGCTTTAAAATAAATAAATTTAAATCCCAACTATTTTAAAAAATTATTTATAATAATATCAATTCAAAATCAAGTCTTAAATTAAAATAATTGATTTTTTTATTAAAAAAAAGATGAAAGAGAAAGAGACAGAAGAAAAAGAAAATACGATTTCACTTTCAAATAAAATAGTACGAGTTGTAAAAGCGTAAGAGCTATATAGAACCACCTTTGAGACTATCATACTTGTATTTAGCTATTTCTTATAAGAAAAGTAAATTGACCTAACAAAATAAGGAAAAAATAATCAAAAATACCCATCAACTTGCATTTAATTATTTACCCTTTATTCTACTATACAGTCATTTGTACCCGTCTTCTACAAACTTAACACCTATATCTTATTAAATAACTTATCACCCTAATTTAACCCAAACCCGACGCACTTAACTAAATTAACTCAGAGAAATATACTCTTCTAACCAAAATTCTTTGATTTTTAACACAATTGATCCTCACTAGAACCAAAGGCTCACTGCCACCCGCATTTGTCACCACCAATTGCTTTTATTCATTCTCATCAGCTTTGCATTAGGAGCCAATTCCACCAACTCGACGCTATTAATAGCCTCTTAGGAGCAGTATGAAACCCAAGATTACTCATGCCCAATTCCTACACAAAATATAGACAAATTATCCATTGCAAAAATAGTCATCAATTTTAAAACTGCTAGCTCAGGGCACTTAATCAAGAATATATCTCCATCTGTGCATCTTTATAAGCACAATTTCAACTCATAAAGCAATCAACAATTCACACAAATAAGCTAAATCGGAGACTCAATCTCCAGTAAAATGAAGTCGCTCAAAAAAATTCAATATTCCTGTTAAAGCTCCACAGTCATTACATACGCTCTTCAAATCATGACAATTACAAGTTATAACAACAACAAAAAAATCACCGAGAAAAAAGGGACGGGAGCAGGAAGGGCAAGTGAAGAGGGAGGAGTCAGTAGGGGCAAAAATAGTAAGTGGGAAATTAAAATGGTGAAGATGATGGAATTGAGAGGAGCATCGATAATATCACAATTTGAGACTTTCTTTGACACGGTGATTAGAGCTACAAGTGATCCTAAGTTCACCTCAGGATTGACATGATTATAAGATAACATAAAATAATGACCGATGATAAAAAAAATGCAGAACTAAACTGAACTAGTCTATTAAAACTAAAATAGACAAATATTTTATTAATATAGTTGATTCTAATTTGACTGTGTGAAAAGCCTCTATTAAATTGAATTGTTAGGACAAGCCTCTAGCTAACTCTAGTTGTCTGAAACTAAAATAGTAAAATGACTTAGAGAAAAGTAAAAGTCGTCCCCAGATAATGAAGAAACAAGCTAATGCTGATTGAAGATACTACTAATTGTGAGTTGGATACTGAGCGTCAGAATCTATATTATCAAACAATATAAGTAGAAAGTATGTGATCATTACTTTGAATGTACCGAGTATAAAGGATAATGCACAATAAACATGATAATTGGACATAATGAAATATAAAGACATGTTGATGTAGTGACCAAGTAAATGACATGATAACTGATAAAACTGTACTGAAATAATTGATTACTTGATCATACAATAATTGAAGAACTAACCATGGGAGATACTAAAACCGACAATTAATCATATGAGCTACTTCATGAAGTTCGATGTATAATCTCCATCAAAAGGGTTCAGTATACTTCGTTAGGGTAGAAGGCTGATATGAGCTAATGTGGATCCACTAAGCTAATGTTTATAAGAAAAAAGGAACGGACCTCACGAACTGACGAGGGACCCCTTAAATCCTAGGATGACATGTAGTTCTGAGACTTAGAAATTGCTATTAAAGAATTCAACGGGTGTTGACCGTGAACCTTCATCCCTAACTCTGCTCGGTGCTAAGTAAAATTCTCATTAAAATATACAATTAACCAAAGATAGTATTAATCAGAGAATACTGACTTATATTGATAAATTGATAACTGAGTAGCTTATGAATCATGATTTAAAATTGATAATTTCTTATAATATTATAAGACACTTTATCTGAAAACATCTAAAATCATAAAGCCTGAAAATTTGAAAACATTCATTCTGAAACTACATAGAAATGAACCATGAGTTTTGGAACCCTAGTTCCTAGTTAAGAGAAACCTTGAAAGAGTAGAAGATGATTTATTGGTGTTTGAGCGTGAAAGAGAGGGCTTAAGTTATTAAGTTTTCCTTAATCCCACTTAGAATAGGTTAAAATGACATATTAAGAAAATTAAAAGAGTGGAAAAAACTCAAACGTCCCTGAATTAAAGCTGTCGGAAGTCATCTCAGAGGGACATTTACGAATTGTAGATCCTTGTTTGTAGAAAACATAGAAAAGCTAAGTTTTCGACGATAACTATGATCCGTAATCCAATTATGACCCGTAATGTCAATTCGTAGGATAAGGCTGAAATAGAGTTTCTGAAGTTGAGACCACGAGATCCTTCTACGACCTGTAAAAGATTTTACGGTCCGTGATTGGATTCGTGAAACTTAGTCTGATTTTCTCAATCTCTGGGGTTTATATAAAGTGTATCTACGAACTGTACTTCTATTCATGATCTGTAAAACCAAACTTGTAGATTTCAGACTAATTTTCCTGATTTCTAAAGTTTGTTTATTATTACCTTCTACGGTCTGTAGAGGGAGCTCGTAAAACATAGAATTTCTGTAGACTTGAAATTTTTCTAAGCTTCTCCTGATCTGATCTAAGATAGAAACTTTTGAGATGTTACAAGTAAGGTCATTAAATTCAAGATCTCAGAAGATGGTGGTGGAGATGAAGACAAAGATGAAGTTTTCATGGATGAAGGAGATGAAAAAGATTGGAAATGGGTTTAATTTGTTATGTGTTTTGTTTAGTTTAATGGGTTGGTTCGGTTTAAAAAGATAAAAACGGATAATTTTAACTGAAATTGGATAATTTCATGGTTCGGTTTGAATCGGTTATTGTTTAAAATCAAATATCAAACCAATTTAGTCAATTTTTAAATTTTTTAAAACGAAAAAAATAACGGACGGTTAGGTTCTTGTCTGTTTGGTTCAGTTTTTTTTTTTTTTTTGATTTGAAAGTAATAAATTTTTTGAGGACATATTATCTCGACAGGCACAAACAAACAATCCATAGAAAAACTACCGTTGATTCAATTAAACAATTAAGCAATACTAGAATTATTATTACATGAACAATGTGATTCAATTAAGAGAAAGTGTGACTGTCTTATGTGAGGTAGAGTAGATAAAGACTAAAGTAATGGATTTCGATATACTTGTACTTAGGATTGTAATAGTTAGGCTAGAATTTAGGAAAAACTACATAAATGAGCCACAAAATAATTACAATTTCATAGCATAACCCAAACTAATTCAGCAAATACTCATTCACACAAAATAAATTAGGAGAAACTTCGCAAATAACCACTATAATAAACTTAATTAGATTCCATAGCTATAATTTGCTAATTATGATTCATAGCTACATGTTAGAGGGAGGAGAGAGGCGAGCGAGACTGGGAGAGAGAGGAGAGAGGTGAGCGAGAGAGGGCAGAGAGTGAAGAGAGACAAATTGTATATGTATATCTATCGAATTGTATATGTATATATGTCAGATAATTGTATATATGTAACTGGTATATATATGTATTTGTATATTTGGGGAGCGAGATTGGGAAAGGGAGGAGAGAGGTGATCGAGATAGGGCAGAGAGTGGAGAGATGTGAATTGTATTTGTATATCTGTCATATAATTGTATATGTATATGTATAATTTGTATTTGTATATGTATAAGAGAGGAGAGAGGAGAGAGAGAGGAAGAGAGCAGAGAGACTCACGTAATTATAGCTAGAAATTAATGGCAAATGGTAATTAATTCAAACTATAGATATGTTAACTAATTAACTAGTATATGTTTCCTTATTCGCGTAATATCTCCAATAAATTAGCGCTCATGCCCCCTTTAGTTTAGGCCTAATTTCCCCCTAACCCTCTTTAAATTTAAGAAATTTTACACAAATCTCATAGTGTTAAGAGCTAATTACATTCTTTCCCTATTCTTTTCTAAATTACAAAAATTCCTTAGATTTGGTAGAATCCGGATACATCCCAAAACGTCCCGATACATCGCGTTCCGATTTCGGATACATCTCTCAACGTCTGCAATACACTGCGTTTCGATTTCAAATACATCACTCCATGCCCCGATACATCGTGTAAAATGATATATCTAATCGATACATCACGTCGCGTAAACAAATAATTTGGGTTGCATGTTTCAAGAAAAATTAATCTGATGAAGTTCTAGATGACATGAGGACCCATTGTGATGTTTTTCGTTAGTTGAATAATTTAGTTTGAAAAAACTGGTTATTTTCTTGGGAAGTGAAACTTATGGCGTTCCACTTTTGTTTCTTCACAACTACTCCCTCCGTTCACTCTTACTTGTCACTTTTTCCTAAAATAGATTTTCATTTTTACTTGTCACTTTTGACATATCAAGAAAAGACAATTATATTTTTCCATGTTTATCCTCAACATTAAATACTCTTTCTTCAAATCATTTTTCAAGACTAAATACTAAGCATCATTTAATAGGGATAGTTTGATAAAATACTTATATCAATCATTATTTTATTAATGGATGTGCCAAGTCAAAATGTGCCAAGTAAAAGTGAATGGAGGGAGTACAATACTGTCTTCTTCTAATGTATGAGAAGGTGGAGATATGTTCTTTTTAAAATTTTCAGATGCATTTTTTATGAAGTTGTATGTGTGCTAGACCTCTCTATCACCAAAGTCATCTCGCTAGGTCTATGGGAGCTTTATTTTTGTTCTTGTGACTTCTTGTTGATGTGCAATTTTTTACCATTTTTTGTTTTAGAAGGATGGCATCTCATTTAGCCATTTCATGAAATAAAAACACTCTTTATTCAAGTTATTATTGTGTCTGACCCATCCATCTATTAGATTATCTGAATTTATGTAGACTTCTATCTTTGTGCTTGTGCTTTGCACGTGCATACTTATCTAGTATTTAAAGAATTGGTGAGCTATTTTTGTGGTTGTTAATATTTTTTTTACGCAAATGAGTAATGATAAAAATTTAACTACATGTGACCATTGAGCAGGGACTAGTGTTTTTTGTCCTACTCAATAAGTATGGATTAATAGTTGTTCCTTTGTTAAATAAAAATTGAGGATTCGGAGTTTGATAGCTTACACATTTTTTTATTGATTCGTTGAAATTTATATACTTGAAAAATAAATTAAAAACACTTTAAATCACAAACTTTTATAGAGTATTAAATTTTTTAGAAGATTGTTTGAGAAATTAAAGAAACCACAAGCAAGTAACAAAACACAAAAGAATAGATCGTGTAAAATACGAGAAATTCTACGAGCCTCATATTGTATTCACTGATCGAGGCTTCTTAGCTAAAACAGTAAAACTACTATTATATACATACATAGGATAATTTAAAAAGATTAACATAGTTCTCATCTCTTGAGTTTGCACTAATAACTAAAACAAAACACACTCATAAAAAACAGAAAAACAAAAATGTTTCAAATATTAACGTTAGCCCTCCTCATTTCCTTGTTGATTACATCGGCGAACTGTGACGAAAAGCCACGTGGTGTAACTTACGATGGTCGTTCGTTGATCGTCAATGGAAACAGGGAACTCTTCTTTTCTGGTTCTATTCATTATACCCGTAGTCCTCCTGAGGTGACTTTAAAATATAATGCTAGCTCGAATTTGACATATATTTAACATAATAATTATGTATGGAATTTTTCCCTATAGATGTGGCCAGAAATTATTAGAAAGGCTAAAGAAGGAGGTATTAATCTCATCCAGACTTATGTGTTCTGGAACATTCATGAGCCCGTTCAAGGCCAGGTAATTAACATTGTTGCTAGTTAGACACGAATTTAGAATTTATCATCACGAATGAGTATGTGTATTTGTGTGTAAATTATTGAATCTCTTGACATAAAGGAAACCTCTAATGTTAGAAAATTGTTCTACGTAGAATGTATTTTAAAAAAAAATTACCTTATTATTTTTTTTGTTTTTTGTAAAGAGTATATTGAGATTGATCTTGATTGTGTTTGATTTGCAGTATAACTTTGAAGGAAACTTTGACATTGTCAGATTCATCAAAGAGATAGCTAAACAGGATTTGTATGTAACTCTAAGAATTGGACCTTATATTGAAGCAGAATGGAGTTCAGGGTATTTATACAATATTCTATTTAATTTATGCAGTGTTAATTAATTTCTTATTTTATGGTCCTTAATTATGACCTTCTAATCAATATTTTGATCATGGAAACAGAGGGTTTCCATACTGGTTAAGAGAGGTTAAAAATATCACATTCCGTTCTTATAACGAGCCATTTGTGGTATGTAATCACAATTTGCATACTTTTAATTAATTAAATAATTGTAGACTTGGCTTATTTAATTAATCTGTTCTCTCTTTGTGAAGTACCATATGAAAAAATATTCAGAAATGGTCATTGACTTGATGAAAAAGGAGAAATTATTCGCACCCCAAGGAGGTCCCATTATCTTGGCTCAGGTTTATTATTAATTTGATTAACGTTTAAATTTATAACATTTTTACATAGTATACACTATCAAATAACTACAGATACTAATCCAAAGTAAGAGGGTCTAATAATCTTAACAATGCGTATAATTGTATTTTAACTTGTTATCACCAAGAGATTGATCACTTGTAATTACCTTAGAACAATTTGATTAAACTTGTTGAAAATATTTCTATACGTCAACTTAAATGTTTTAATTATTATTTTTACTTTAACAGATAGAAAATGAGTATAACAATGTCCAAGCTGCTTATAAAGAGAATGGAAAGAAATATATTCAGTGGGCAGCAAATATGGCGATTGGATTATACAATGGTGTCCCCTGGATTATGTGCAAGCAAAAAGAGGCCCCTCCTTCAGTGGTATGTTTATTTATTTATTATTATTGAAAAAAATACTACAGTAATACTTTAGAAAGTAAAAAAACATTTTGTTTCCATCAGATAAACACGTGCAATGGAAGGCATTGTGCAGATACTTTCACGGGCCCTAATGGGCCCAACAAGCCTTCTCTGTGGACTGAAAATTGGACAGCCCAGTAAGTTCAATCGATTACAGAAAATGTATGTATACATACTTTGATGGTTGTTAACAAAAATGAAGTACAGATATAGAACATTTGGAGACCCTCCATCACAAAGATCAGCAGAAGATATTGCTTTTTCTGTCGCACGTTTCTTTGCCAAGAATGGAACTCTTACAAACTATTACATGGTATTTAATTACATATTTAATTTTTTAACTTTTACCATATAAAAAGCATCTTATAATTTCATTCTTGTTTTTTAGTACCATGGTGGAACTAATTTTGGAAGATCAAGTTCTTCTTTCGTCACTACTCGTTATTATGATGAGGCTCCTCTTGATGAATTTGGTAATTAATTACTTAATTAATTCTCAACGATAAAAGCACTTTGATTTAATACATTAATTAAATGTTGATTAGGTTTAAAGAGGGACCCCAAATGGAGTCACTTGAGAGACTTGCACAGAGCTTTGAGATTATCAAGAAGGGCTCTTCTTTGGGGTACTCCCACAGTGCAAAAGATTAACCAGGACCTTGAGGTAATTAATTATATATAACTTTAAGTGACTTGATTATGAAATCTCTAATTACACACTAATTTAAATTGTAGATCACTGTGTATGAGAACACTGCTGAGCATATGTGTGCTGCCTTTTTGACCAACAATCACACCACTCAACCTTCCAACATTACATTTAGGGGAGCATCTTATTACTTGCCTGAAAAATCAGTTAGCATTCTAGCTGATTGTAAGACTGTCGTTTACAACACTCAAACGGTAAACAAATTTTACTTTTTTCAATTTCAATTCTTTTCGAGTCTTATGTTGTTATATAACTGCAATTTATATGAAACAGGTTGTCTCTCAACACAATTCAAGAAACTTTGTACCATCAGAAAAAGCAAAGAATCTTAAATGGGAAATGTATCAAGAAAAAGTACCAACTATCAATGATTTGGCACTTAAAAATAGGGTACCATTGGAGCTCTACAGTTTAACTAAAGATATATCAGACTACGCTTGGTATTCCACAAGGTAATTTAATTATATTGTGGGTGCGTATAATTTAAATACAGACTTGACTTTACTTTTAATTATTTTTTTCAAACACAGCATCAACCTTAATCGACATGACTTGCCCATGAGAGCTGATATTCACACTGTCTTGGAAGTTGCAAGTATGGGCCATGCATTGGTTGCGTTTGTCAATGGACAATATGTTGGTATGTTTTCTAATAAAAGTATTTTCCATCAACGACTTGCCTCATTTTTATTTATACGTAACTCTTTAACTTTGTATTTTTAGGATTTGGGCATGGGAACAATATTGATAAGAACTTCGCTTTCCGACAACCCGTCGTCTTGAAACCAGGAGCTAATAACATCACCCTTTTGGCTGAGATAGTTGGATTTCCGGTATTATTTTCGTCTTTCATAACAACCCTTCATTGCCGCTATACGACTTGTTGATACAAATTTCAATTTACAGAATAGTGGAGCCTACATGGAAAAGAGGTTTGCTGGACCCCGTGCTGTGACACTTCAAGGTTTAATGGCTGGAACTCTTGATATTACCCAAAATGTTTGGGGACATGAGGTTATTTATTAATACTTGACAATAATTTATATTCAAATATTAAATCAACTTGTAAAATTCCAAATCATTGTTGGTCATCTTTCAGGTTAGTGTATTTGGAGAAAAAGAACAATTATTCACTGAAGAGGGTGCAAAGAAAGTAAAATGGACTCCCATAACTGCTCCTCCACCAGGACCTATTACTTGGTATAAGGTAAGTCGGTTTCATTTCAAATATTTTCATTGAATCCTCAAATGTAGGAGTACGTACACACTATTTACAGGTGTTGTTATCCTCTAAATTACTGAATGATCCTTCCTCACTATAACAATTAAGTCGCTAAACTTTAATTGCCAGAATAATGATAAAGCTGCTGATTTTTCTCGATTATATTGGAATGTTACAGACATATTTTGATGCCCCTGAAGGCACTGATCCAGTGGCCTTGAAAATGAGCCAAATGCAAAAAGGTATGATTTGGGTTAATGGCAAGAGCCTCGGTCGTTACTGGTCATCTTTCCTCTCTCCAGTTGGAAAGCCTTCTCAATCTGAGTAAGTATTATTATGTAATATGAGAGCTCAATACATTCATAAATTGAAAGGTAATTATTAATTAAATTGATTTGCAGGTATCATGTTCCAAGAGCATTTTTGAAGCCAAATAATAATCTCCTAGTTGTTTTCGAAGAAACAGGAGGTCATCCAGAAAAAATTGAAATTGTAACAGTGAATCGAGACACAATTTGCAGTATGATCACGGAATATCATCCTCCAAATGTTAAATATTTTGAGAGTTCTGGCAGTAAATTCTGCCCGGTTGTTGAAGATCTTAAAGCAGGAGCTCATTTAACTTGCCCAGATGATAATGTAATCGAAAAAGTTGAGTTTGCTAGTTATGGTGATCCAGATGGTGCATGTGGAAATTTTACCATGGGTACTTGCACTTCACAAAACAGTATTAAAGTCGCAGAAAAATATTGTTTGGGAAAGCACACTTGTATTATCCCAATTGAGAGAGAAACATTTGATGAACCAAACAAGGATCCATGCCCTAACATCTTTAAGACTTTAGCTGTCCAAGTCAAGTGTGTTGTTCCAAAGTGAACTTTTACGATGGGATGAAAGATTGAGACAGATCATAGGTTAGGGAATTGAATCCAGTATTATTGTGATTTAGGATTAGACTTGTATAAGTGATAAAAATCGTTGTTTTAAACGATACAGATACAAAAAGACTATTTGATTCTAGTCATTTTTAGTTTTTTCTTTCTTTTTTCTTTTTGTATACGTATCGTGGCAAAAAGGTGCTAACGTAATTTTACGAGTACTATTTAATTTTCGAATAAAACAATAGCAACTTTATAATCGAGTGATAATGCTAAGTACCATATATAGCAGAGTTTGAATTCAAGATGAATAAAAAGTGTATACAAATCAACAACAAAAACATAATTAACCCCTATATTATTCAACTCTTGTGTTAATTTTCACAGGTATCATGTGAAATATTCTCGGAGGGAGAATAGTATTGAATATTGATCAATTTATTATGCGAAAGGGCAAACATTTATAATATATTACTCTCCATAGCCATAGTTTCTTAAATTTTGTTATTCGGTTCCTAAAATTCAGATTTTGTATATGCTTATCCTAGCTATTTGTATACGATTTCTTGATACATTTGATTTGTATAAGTTACTCTGTTTGTATATTGTCAAGCGAAATATACAAATAGAGTTCTGAAAAATTCCTATGGCAAGCGAAATATAAACAGAAGAAACTACCTCGTTTGTATATTGACAAACGAAATATACAAATGGAGTTTTGAAAAATTCCTATGTCAAGCGAAATATACAAATAGAAGAAAATATCCCGTTTGTATATTGATAAAGGAAATACACAAATGGAGTTTTGAAAAATTCCTATGTCAAGCGAAATATACAAACATAGTTTTGAAAATTTCATAAATATCTACATAAAGAATTTGTATGTACTATCCTGTTTGTATATTGGAAGTGAAATATACAAATAGAAATACTCATAACAAACGAAACTACAGGTATGGAGCGTAATTAAATTTAATTTCTTTGCTATTTATGAAATTTTCTCATCGTAACTCAAAGTTTTGGATACCATCTATTATGTGGAACAAAAGTAGTAAAGTAATCAGGCCCAACTTAAAAAGTAATCAAAGCCCAGTCCATTTGCAGAGACCCATAAAGCTTCCCGCCATATAGTTTCAATCTCCCTCCAACTTGCAAATAAATTTAAAATCACTGTAATTTAAGGAAACAAAACCCTATCCTAATTTTGTATCATCGAAAATGTCGAAATCGAATCACCAAGAAGACCTGGATCTCCTTCTTTCACTTCCAGATAGGGTTTTGGAAACCCCTCCAGCTTCTCCTTCATCTCGTTTCCCAGGTAAATATTCAAATCTTGTTTTTTGCGTGTGTAATTAAAGACTAAATTTGTTTCTTGATATGAATCTGTTGGGATTTCTGTGGGCTGTTTTGATTAGTTTATGACGAAATCATGTTTGGGATTTATCACAACTAATGGATTGAAGAGCTAAGAAATCTATTTGTTGATGTTTCTTGATATGAATCTATTGGATTATGAGAGATTATTTCTATGGGATTTCTGTGGGTTGTTTTGAAAGATTTATGTCTTTTTTTACAGATTATTTGTCAGATGATGGATCGCCAAAGCGACTGGGGGAGGCAGATATGTCTGTCTTTAGGGATGCTGTTCAGGATTGTCTTGATTATGATACTGAAATTGCCAAGAAAGCTGCCAAATCAAAGCACACAAAGGGGTCAACTGATGCCGAGGTTGAAAAGTTTTCGGGTTTGCGAATTAGGTATGTTCTTTTCTCATAGGTTATGGATGGCCTTATGGGTGCATATCCAATGGGTTCTTGTTGCAGAGCTCTCTCTTTCTGCTATATGAATTTGAATGTTGCTGGCATTTTTTGTTTCAAAATTTTCTGCAAGACTTCCCATATTTTCAAATGACAGTAACTTAAGTTGCCTACATTTCAAATTTTGATGAGAGGAAGTCCCAACTAAGAATATACTATTTTGGCTTCTTAAAAAGATCATTGGATGCTTGTGGCTTGTCGCTACTGTTGTTAGAAACACCACATAGGTGCTTGTATGTTAAGTCCATTAATTCAAAATGGAAGCCTAATTAGATTGTTATTGGTGAAGTTGCAGTTGTGTTTATGCTTTGATTAGATTGGTTGCTTCAGTTCTAATGCTGTACCAAGATGAATGCTCTATTTAGATACTGAACATCCAACTAATATTTTATATTTTGTCCATTCGCTCAGAAATCAAGTAATCTCACCTGTTGAACTGAGCAACCACTTTGCTGATATTAGGTTCATCCGGTTATCAGCAATAAGGTATGTTAAGATGCTGATTGAATTTCCTGAATAGTTTTCGTGGACTATATAATAATATATTTTCCTATCTGGCAGGAATTCGCTACTAGGCGACACCCTTTCTGGCTGTTGGGCAACTGTTGGTGTTTTAACTGAGAAGGGGCAACCAAGAACAAGTTCAACAGGGAAGACATATGCAATCTGGAAAATTGGATCTTTGGATGAAAAAACTATTTCTCTTTTTGTTTTTGGTGATGCTTATCAGAAGAACTGCAATGAGAAGGCTGGTGCAGTTTTTGCGCTGTTTAATTGCAGCGTACGCAAGGACAACTCGGTATTATTATCATGCCTATCAATAAGTTCATTTTTCTCAAGATTTATGGTGGTTTGCTAACGCCTCTTAAACACCCTTTATCCAGGAACATGGATTTTCGTTGAGTGTTTATTCAGCAAGTCATATTTTAAAGATAGGCACATCTGTGGATTATGGAGTTTGCAAGGGGAAAAGGAAGGATGGGATGGCTTGCACTCTAATCATTAATAAGTATGACCTCTGATTTTATGTATTGTTTTTCGTCACATGCATATAGTCGTGAATGAACTGAATACTTTCAGGCAAAGTACTAAAGAAATGGTCGTCAGATACAATTAGATGCTCATGAGATATGCATAAAATGCTCTTCCGTCTACTTGTTTATTCTCAATTTTGTGCTAAGTACACTGTTTCTCACCAATTACAAGGGGACCTGATGTCTTATCTTTGTTCTAGAGGCATGCTCTTGATTTGATATTTTGTTTGGGCAATCTAAAGTAAAATGCTTCTTCCCTTTTATAAAAACACTTGGATTATCGCTTTAGAGGTTTCATGGCCTTTGGCGGTGAAAGTGATCTTGCCTGGTCCTTACATAAGAGGAATCCACTGTTTACATAAGAAGAATGAAGTACTGCTGCTCATCACAATTCTCATTTAGATAGCATTCATGTTGTTTGGTTTTGATTTGCTTCAACGATGATAATGTCCTCATTCAGTCATTAATGTGGCTTTTAATTCAGTTTGTTTTGATTTGGAATAGAGTGTTCAGTTTAACAATATGAAATTTGTATCTCAAATCTACATTGTAGTCCTCCTTCCCATGGCAAGAATGGAAGAATCAAAAGCGTAATCTTGTAAACTAGCTAGCCATCCATATATAGTAGCTACTGCAATTGCTTGGTCAAATTGTGTACAAAAGTAATAGGCTTGCCTCTCCAAGAGGGATAAGGGAGATGCTCACATACTCCAGTTGTTAATGCAGATTATCATAAGCTATTATTGCTTCTTACCCAATAATATTGAGCCTATGGAAACTCGTTGTTGTTGTACTCCTTGTGATAGAACTTATGGATTGATAACATTTGCAGGCGGCGTGGAACATATTGCAGCTACCATAAGCAGGTAACCAATTTACTGCATACACTTGTATATCAAGTCTTGGTTGCTTGCTCTGTCCTCTTCGTGTGCTCTTTAACTGAAACTTGATGTACTAGCGAAAGAAAATAATGAACTCCGTTACTTGTTCATTCAGAAAACATCTGAAAAATACTCCTCCAGCATGAGGGCTGAACTCAAAGGCGGGTGAGTGATTACCTTCTCAACCTCTCAATATTGCATTTACTTGGAGAATTGAAGACTTATTTCTCATTACTTCTTAAGCTTTCTAATTGCTGTTGGTCTATCAAATTCAGGAACCTACGAACGGGTTTCAGAGATCATCTCAAGTCTGAAGGAATTTACGTCGTTAATCCTTTAGCTGACAAGACAAACTTCACAAAGTCTAAAGCACCATTGAAGTTACTGTCAGTAGATGGATTGAAAAAGGCATTAAGGTTTGTTCAAGATACTTAATGACATAGCTTTAAACTTGAAAAAATGTTGACTCACATATTGCTTAATAGTCATTACTGACTCGAAGCCATTTATTTATGAACAGCAATGCAGGGAAAGTGACTACCAATGTACATTCTCAAGGAATAAGGTTTCTTAGTCAAGTTACAGGTTAAAACTTCAGTACTTAGAACCTGTTCTAGTTCTCCTTAACATCTGTGACATTCTTAATTCTAGTTTTGCTCATTGCATTTCTATGTGTGTTACAGGAAAATTGAACTCAAATAATACCAAAGAATCTATTACTGACCGAGATCAAACAAGAAATATGACAACAAACGAAAGGTGACAGAGATGGCATAAAGAAAAGTGCACTTTTTGACCTTATATTATGTTATCTATTTGGTGACAGTGTAATCTACTTTTTTTTCCAGGACATCCTCCACCAAGAGAAAGAATCTAAGTGAAACAAGACCAAGTTACAGTTGTGATCACAAAAAGCCAAAAATGTCAGGACAAAAACCTGAGCAGGTTAAAGAAAAAATGATAGAACTAGACCTTGTCAGTTCAGATGATGAACTTTAGATTTATAATTATCTGATGTAATGTATTCCTATGCTCTTTCAGATAGTAAATTCTTAGCTTGTTGTAGAAAGTTTTTTATTGAAAAAGAACTTTTAATCTTATTACAATGGAGCTATTACTTTTAACTTTAACTTTTATAGATTGAAGTATATAAGCCGATTGTCTAAACTATAGTTAATTTTTCATAAACAGTGAAATCAGTAACATAGAAAATAAGGTAGATTATTATGGACAGTGGCTGGAGCTACAATTGAATTTATAGGTTTAGCAAAATCCAATAGTTTTAAAGCAAACTTTGTATTTGTATAAAGAAATTCACTTGTTATATATAGTTATTTTATTTGGAATTTATAAATTTCATACGATTGGTAGGTCATGCATGCACATGGGAGTTGATTTGTCTGGAGGCCATGTGCACCCAAAATTCCTGCCCTTGCCAAATATGTGTACGTTTTGCAACTAAGATAAAGTTTTTATTACTATAATATAGAATAATTAGGTGAGTGACTATAAAGTCTTAGATTCTTTTTCCTAAAAAAGAGTTAGTAGGCAACTGCACCTTGTCTTATTAGATCATAATAATTCAAAATATGATTCTAAATCAGCCGTTAGGTAGTGCTGTTGACAGTGTTCTCCAATGTTTACTCAAGATCCTAGTGGATACACAAAATTTAAAATTTAATCTTTTATTTTTTTTGTTTAATGAGTGTTTAGAAAACCATTAGTGATGGTTTAATCATTTTAATTTGTTTAGACTTGAGGTTTAAGACACAAGTACTTAGTTGTAGGCTTGTAGCACATTATTACTGGCATTGATATTTTATGGTAAAAGATACCATTTTGTTTTACTATTATATTTTTGCAAAACTTCTCTCTACTCTAATATCATATTAAATTATATAAAACTTCTTATTTGAGCGGACCAGGAGGATCTAATGCTGGCCTACTAAATTATATTTGTATTGCATGCACGGTCCACGGATCAATGTTGTAGGTTCATTTTTGTAAACCCCCATATGCCATTTATCACTAAAATGTATTTATTAATTCATCAATTAGAGATATGTGGCCTCTCATTTTTATTCAACACCAACTTCTCATCTACCATGATTATTACATATTGTACCATGGTTGTTCATGAGTCACTACCTTAATGGACACTCATGTGTTGGCACCATGCATCTAGACCAATAGTATAATATTCCTTCCGTCTCAAAATAAGTGTTATAGTAAGAATTTAAGATAAAAGATGATATGTTTTTCCAACTATCTTATACTTCATCTTTTTAATAGTGATCAATTTTCAAGAGATATTTATTAAATAAGGATAGTTTAGCAAACTACACATTGTATTTATTGATTTTTTTTTAAAAGACGTAATTTTTGCTAAAGTGGCATTTATTTTGAGACAGAAAGAGTATCATATTAAAATTATTTGTTGTGCTTTTTTATACTTCCCTAAAAAGAATTAATTAGGAGGCGTTTTTGGCTTTTTTTACCCTTATTTATGTCATAAGATATAGTCTGATCTATTCATTGAATATACATACCTGATTTATATGTCACCTTGTCATTTCCTCGTAATTGAGACGCTGTCTTCAAGGACAATTTTTACTAAGAATAAAATGGAAAAAAATCATTTATTTTAAACTTCTAAAATTACATATTAATCTGATACATCAATTTCAGAAACTAGGACAAATAATTTGAGACGTATGAGTAGAAAATTACGTACTTAAAGAGGAGTTGTCAATTTTCTTCATCTTTGCTTTGGAAAGAAGGCAAAGGTCAACCTCTTTCTTGTTTGTCTGGGTGATTCTTTAATTCTCATTTATGATATAGTATATAATATATATATTTTGCCCCTGTCTCCATGCAAAATTTTTGTGGCCTTCATTCAAATAATAAATATACAGTACTAACGACTTAAATAAAATAAGATATAATAAATTTTGAGACGTTAATAGAGTTAGGTGCAAGCTTTCACATCAATACACCAAACGATCATCAACTGTTTTTATGTAAATATTATGTCGTTACGTTGGACCATTTTGAATATACTAATTTACTAAAATGTTGTTCATGTATATTTAACGGCGAATTTTGAGAAAATGTATTATGAAATATATAATATCTAACTCTATGTTCTATACCTTCTAATCGTCTTATATATAAATTCATGTTTTCGTTACTGTTGAGTATACACCGACTGTGAGACAAATAATTGAAGCATTCTTCATTTGAAAATTGTTGAGATCTTTTATCACCTCACAAATATTTCATAATTAATATATAACTCCGCTGGAGTTATAATTATAAGTAACTTATAATGAAGGGACATGCTTAAATGTGATGACATTATGATTAATTAAGTTAAACATTTTTATCGTCCATTTTTACATGTTTAGTATTCTTATGAAATAATAAATAAAATGATATTTTATGATATATCGTATTGAATATAATAAATTTAATATTTTAGAAAATAATTTTATCTCTTAATTTTGTAAACTGAACAAGTAAAAATAAATATTTATTTTTAATGTAGTGAGCAAGTAAAAGTAGACACACCAATATTAATTTATTGTTATATAAAATCTTGTCAATCACCCAAGTTAACTAACTTTTCCATTTGGCCAACCATCATAAGTTTAAATTGTACCCAAAAAAAATCATCACAAGTTTGAATGAAATTGTTATTAATGAGACTGTCGGAATGTACAACTTTTAAAGCTGCTTTATTTTTGTTTATAAAATCTATGAAGGTTGAATATTGATTTGATTAAAACTTTTCCATATGAAGGTTGAATATTTATGCCGTCACGTTACAAAATATAAATGGGATATCGTGCATTAATTATTGCTAAATTTATTACTACTATTTTGCACTACATATAAATGTTTTTAATATATGAAAAAGGCTTAATTACATGTGGTAACCTTATTTTGAGAGGCTACTTTTACCTTTTGAGCGTTATTTTATAAGAGAAAAATGTACTCAATTTTATTTTACATCTTGCTCAAAATAATATATACTGATATAGAAATAAATTTGAAATTTCACATTTAAATGAGCAAACAAAATTACTCCCTAAGTCTCCTCTACTTTTAATTTTTTGACTTTAAAGTTATCTAAATTTGACTTAAAAGTTACTTTTTTTGAGTCAATTTAAATGGACTCATCAATTCAATTTATGCAAAGGGGTTAGAAATGAAAAGGAGATTAACCGAAGGAGAGCAGCCACCATTCTTTTTCTTTCTTCTTTCGATCAAGAGAAGTGGATTGGTTCATTTTGTCTTTCTATATAGTTATAGAGAAGTAAAAAACTACTTGATTATAAGAAGAGAATCGATTGTTAATTGATGATTTTCGTTACACAAATTTGGATCTAATTATTGTAAGAACAAAATGAAAGTACAAAAAGGATTCTATACGTTGACGTATAAACTCTAATAAAAAGAATTCTAACTTCTTTGTATTTTATTTAGATAAGAATGATATCCTCGTTTAAGAACCGTCCAACACAAACTATCCCTTCCTACTAAAAAGAGGAAATATAGGTCATATGTATCATTTTACTAGCTACAATTAATTACCCCCCAAAAATTCAATTAATCTATCTAATTTTTTTTGACAAAAATACTTTCTTACTTACCAAAAAAGAGAAGGTATATGCTGAAAATCATCTACACACTAATTGTGTGAAAAAATCTTTACTTAAAACAAGTGATAAAATAAAAATATAAAAGAACTCAACATTTATTTTTTTCAATAAACCCCTTATGTCCAGTGGCTCGATCCGGCCAGGTTCAATAGTACATCTAAAAGCATAAACTTTAGTAGTTATAGCTAATTATAATTAACCTATCTTATCTTCGTACCAAATGAGTCTACTTAAATAGGGAATTATTTCAAATACAATTTGGTTCGAAAAATTGAAAAATAAAAATAACCCAAAAAAAGAAAGTGATATTTGGTTATGTGGCAATAAAAGATAGGTTGATATAAGTGGCATCTCAAAGCGAAAAATAGCTGGCTTGAAGCTGTCTTTTTTATTTACACAAAAAAATCTTGAGCTTTTCTTCATTTTCCATTTCTGCTATCTTTCTCTGCTCATATCCATTAATTTTTTCCCTTGATATTATTCATCATTTGTATGTGATAAAGGTGAGTCTTTCAATTTCAATGAATGTGGCTGTTGAGTTAGGTGTTGTGTTCATCATTCTATCCTTATAGGGTTTGCATAAACAATTTGGGGGTTTTGGGTTCTTGAAATTGCTACTAATTTAAGTTTAACTGACTGTATTCTTCTAACTAACAACTTTTGGGTTGAAGAGTAGGTGGGGGAAAGAGTACAGATAGAGAAAAGATTTTGGGTAAATAAAAGAAGAAGCTGAGGGAGTTGCTGAGAAGGGCGATTTGGGTTTTGAAGAATGAGTGCTTCTAGGTTTATAAAGTGTGTTACTGTGGGCGATGGAGCTGTGGGTAAAACTTGTCTTCTCATTTCGTATACCAGCAACACTTTTCCCACTGTGAGTACTTCATTACCTTTTTCTGTATCTCTCTTATGAATTTTGTCAAACAGTTGTTGGGCATTTTCTTTTAAGTTTATTCGATTGGGATACATGGGGCTCTGCCAAGTTGAGTTTTGCTTGAATTAGGTCTTGCTTGTGAATTTGGTATCCGGTGTAATAGTGGAGTTGTTTTAGTTTTACTTCCAATTACCACCATAAATGGACTTTTTGGGTACTTCTTGAGGGGAAAAGAACTGATTTTTCGGGTTGTAGATTTGAATTCATTGCTCTTTTTGCTGATTAATCATTTTCATCTCTCATCTAACTTGTCTTGTCTTGAGTAGTCTTTTGAGTTTTGAGAGGATTTGAGGTGAAGGACATGAAAACGGTTCTCCGCTTTCTCTAGTTGTGGATAGACATTTTTGTTCTAGGATGTTGGTGATAACTAAAACAACAAATATGTTCTTTTAGTATTTCTAGTGGCCCTTCCCCAGTTACGAGTTTGAATCAGCAATGACTGTGGCGTAGGCAGGATTTTTCGTAAGTGTTGTCACTTTTAAAAATGAAAACAAATAAAAAAAAAATGTGTCATATTAAAAAGGAACAACATGTAAATAAAACACAATTCATCTATATTATTACTAGCTCCTCTCGATGAGTTTTCATTTTTTTAAAATGTATTCAAAATTAAATAAACTCATTAAATATGATACTATACACTTTCTTATATAGGGAACCAAAAAAGTCATTATTCATTTGATTCTGCAAATTGTTGTTAATCAATATCATCGGCGAGAAAGAAGATGAAAGGAAAGAAAAAAGAAAAAAAAACATAGCACAACAACTAATTAGGGAAGAAGCAACATCCTTCTCAATACATACAAATAGGTTTTGTCACCCAAGTTTACTAATGCCATTATGGAGTAACTGGTTCAACATATTGTTAATTACCAAGAGGTCAACTGTTTGAATCTGGACGTGTACCATTCTGTAGCTTGAAGCGCAAAAACTTTAAAACTCTTACAAATGAGGCCACGGCGATTAGAACTCGTGGTAACTGGTATTTATGTTGAAAACTAAGGCATCTGACCAAATGAGCTGCATGGCTCTTTGTGGCAAGTGGTGTCATTTACTCTATTTATCCTTCAATTTTGTTCTTTCTCTTAATTATATATACATATTTAGTAAAATTTTCTGATGAAGTGGTGTCACGTGACACCTCATGGACTAAGTAAATCCGCCCCCGAGCAAAGTAACTCATGAATTGTTTTTTCTTAATGACGCATTTTTACAGCGAGTAGAACTTTGAAATGACTGCAAATGGATGATCCCTAGTTGTGTCAGATAATTACTGATGTATTACTGTCTTTCTTTTTTTGGGGCGAGGGTTTGGGCCTTTGGGGAATCGAGAAAACTATGAGTGGTGTAGTCAAGGTAAGATGAAAGGAAACTACCTCGGGACTATTATTTTGGTGAACTCAGGCTTTATAGGCGTAATTTCAAGTTGGTTGAAAAACCAAAAAAATGTGGTCTACCATGTTTTTTTGTGCATCATGGATTGCTTGCATAAAAGAACTCTCTCTATTCCTTAAAGGTAAAAGGATAAATATTCTTATAAAATAAAGGTATCTGGAACAAAATATGGACTGAAAAAAAGAAGTCTTTAGAGCTCTCAGGGAAGGTGGTATACAAGCTCATCTGACCTATCTGTATACATGCTCTATGTTGAATAGCTCAGTTTCTAAGTTAGATATTGTTTTCTTTTCTGATTGAAATCATCACTTTTGTAAGTTCTAATTCATTTTATTAGACAGTTGGGTGCATTATTTACATTTGGTAACTGTCTGCTGTGTTCCATACAGGATTATGTCCCAACTGTATTTGACAATTTTAGTGCAAATGTGGTCGTCGATGGGAGCACTGTTAATCTGGGTCTCTGGGATACTGCAGGTAAAAGTTTTTCCACATCAGTAGTTTCATTTTCCTTTTTGTACCATTGTTGTGTGGAACTTATTGATTCCTCTACTTTATAATTGAACAGGTCAGGAGGATTACAATAGATTAAGACCATTGAGCTATCGTGGGGCAGATGTATTTATACTGGCATTTTCTCTCATTAGCAAGGCGAGCTATGAAAATGTCTCCAAAAAGGTGAGTTCTCTCTTGTATCCTCTGTCTCACTTTTTCTTGGGTCTTACTAGACCAGGGAAAAGGTGATACCTATAGTTGTAAATATGTTTTAGTCATGCTATACATTTACTTTAGGTCTTATATCTGTAGAAAATATAGAGAACTTCTAAAAGTTATTATTTTTAATATTTTGTACATTATTGGGCATGAGATGAACTTAACTGAAGATAGATGGTCTATGAGGATTCATGTTGAAGGCTTCAACTTATTAGGGACTGAGGTGTAGTTGTCGTAGAACTTGGTCAGGGAAACAAACTAAAATGCAGGAAGATTAATGAGACCGACACTCATTTAGTTGAACTGAATGTGGCAGGATTAATGATTCCTGTCGGACTCATTAATTTGAACAAGTCCGTGAAACATTGGCTTGCTGGTTTTTACTTTAAATACTTGTACTAGATGCATGGTAAAATACCAACCAACTAGTATTTCCAGTGTTGTCTATTATGGGATTTCTTAGCCAAAAAATTAGTAAAAGTTTACCAGAAAATTGAAATGAGTAAAATTTATGGTTGGTGATATTCCACAATTGCTAATACTTATTTCATCTTCTTGCTTTTGAATTTCAGTGGATTCCTGAACTGAGGCATTATGCTCCTGGAGTTCCAATTATTCTTGTTGGAACAAAGCTAGGTTAGCATGTCCTATTTAATCTTGTTTGATTATTTGGTTAATTTCTTTCTTATTATTGCTAGTTTCTTCCCAGTAATCTGTCCTAGTGTCATCTATCTTCCTATTATTTTTTGAGAAAGTTATCTTCCTATTATCTTAACAGCTGAAAATTATTTTTATGTGATTTCATATCAACCATGTTAGCTCGGCTTGTTCTTATGGATGAGACCATTCCAGAAGTTATGACGCAGTTTATTCATGTATGGGAAGACATAACCGAAGTGATAAATGCTGCTATTTACCGGCTGAACCATGGAAACTAAAACATCTCAATCAATAGAGTGCTGATTGAACATGAACTTGTAGGACACCACAACCTTGAATTTCAGCAACAACAACATACCCCGTGTAGTCCCACACAATGGGGTTCGGGGAGGGTAGTGTGTACACAAACCTTACCTCTACCTCAAAGGTGATGTAGAGAGGCTGTTTCCAACAGACCCCGGCTCAAGACAAAAACAAACTAGGAAAATACATAATGGCAGTACAATAGACAATAGATACTAAGGAACTTGTAGCCCTCCACAACCTTGAATTTCAGATGCCTTTTAAACTGGAACCAACTCTGAAGAACTACTTATGTTGTCACAGAGAAAAATATGAATTAGATATGGTTAGGCAGAGAGGAAATTAGGTTCATACTACTAGAATTCTTAGATCTCAGCTATAATCACTTTCAGTAACTCTAATTGTTATGTTGTCAAACTGCCAGAAAGTCTCTTTGAGAAGTGACCTATTGCAGATTGAGATTTGAGATGGATGAAAAAATAAGTTTTGGTTAAAAGTTTCATGTCTCATTTAAAGAAATGCAGCGCACGCAAAATTTATGCAGTTTTACATTGCCTAGCAAGCCTAACTTTTGAAAAGAGTCACTTAGGGAAGTCACTAATCACATTTCTTTGTGTCTGGATTAGAATTGGAATGTGTACCTTCAAATTTTAAGGCCAAAAACTGCTCTAAATAGTAGAAAACACATTGCCTGGACTTTGAAATTGGAAGTTATTAATGGACTTAAACAGGTTACTTTACTGTAATCTATCGTAGAAATTCAAATGTATTACTGTTGAACTTAAAAGTTCACAAAATATTCTAAACCTAAACATGAAAGATATATCTTCTTGATGTTACATCCAAGGACAAATTTTCTTACATCCAAGTACATAAAAGAGCTTTGTGTGGTTTCTATCCTTTTAATTTGCAGCTAAAATGTACCTTTCGTTTCTGGCTAATTTTAATTCAAGTTCTCTGTCCTCGAAGTTCAGTTTACATGAGTCTAATTCCTTTTTCCATTGCATCCTTTAACTTTCTTCTCATCTATTTTCATGTTCTTTAGTCTAATACTGTTGATGTGTTTCCATTAGATCTCCGAGAGGATAAGCAATTCTTTGTGGACCATCCAGGTGCTGTTCCACTTACCACAGCTCAGGTATTCTACCTTCAACGTGTTTTGAATAACAATTGTGCAATCGGTGTTTTCAGTTTCTGGATTAAAATTTTTTGGTTGCCTTAGCCCTCTAGCAGAACCTTAATTCCTGCTTATTTTTAAGGGTGAGGAGCTGAGAAAGTCGATTGGTGCTGCTGCTTACATTGAATGTAGTGCAAAAACACAACAGGTACTTTTCTGATTCAAAGATGACTATATATGGTTTAAGTTTTCAAGTTATCTCATTACATATTTCAATTGCCAAAATTGCAGAACATTAAGGCTGTTTTTGATGCCGCCATTAAGGTGGTCCTACAACCACCCAAGCAAAAGAAGAAGAAGAAGAGAAAGGGTCAGAAAGCCTGTTCTATCTTGTGATTGCTAAAACCATTAGCTGAACAAAGGAGATGTAGATTGTTTATCAACGTCTTCCAAGTTCAAAAAATGCAATATAATGTTCAATATTGTTAGTCTTGACTGACTATAACTGGAAAGCATCAAACCTGCAGTTGTCCGTATGATTATAGGCCGAGATGTATATTTGTGATCCGAAGTATGGTTTAGGGGTACAAATGTGCAAAAATCATCTCAGTTCGTTTTAAATATGTATAATCTATTATGTAACACTAGTATGACGATTTCTTGTCTTTGCGTCTGCTATATGTTGTGTAATGTACCTCAACATTCTGATTTAGATTGTCCAACAAGTTGATTTGCTATTGTCATTGTTTTGAAACATAAAGATGGTGGTGTGCATTTTATGTTTTTATGATGGAAACTATTGGCTTGTGTATTAGTAAGAAGCTGGAAATGCATGTCATATTTGCAGGGTTGGTCGATTTATAGTGATCATTTATCAAAGAACGATTTTGGTTTTCAAATGACTGAAAAACTAGAAGTAATTTGATTACTATACTTAGTTGATATTCTCGAAAAATATCTAATGAATTTTGAGTTCTATACTTGATGTTTATCATAAAGATGTCCTCGTAGCAGGATCTTCTCTTTACTTTGATTGATGCATCCTCAAACCTTTTATGATTTCGTTCAGAACTCGGTCTTGGTTTAATCCAGGTACTTTGTTGGTTGTTAAGATTTCTACTGTATCCTAGTAATACTCAAATGATATCAACATCATAAAGAAAGAAAATCGCAAATATTTATTATCTAATAAGTGATTAAAGGTGGCTTTTCTTTTTCTTAGAGGTCAAAGGACAAAATAGTTCAATTACAAAAGTCAAACCACATGAAGCAAAAATATCATGCAATAAATAAAGCTTAGATATCTAGATGACGTAAAAACTGAACCTTCGAGAAAACCAGGTACAAAACAATTGACAAAATTTCAATAAAATGTAGTTTTTAAAATAAAAAGTTGTCTCACCAAGCGATTATAAATGTATCTATACTAGCCACTAGGGGAGATAGCAATTAGCAAGGATCCAATCAAGTAGTCGTGATGCGTGCAAGTCAATCATAATACCATCGTCACTGGAAAAGATCAATGATCAAAGTCTTACTATTTTTTATGAGAGGCCTAAAATCTTGTTGAAACAATTTCTTTTACCTCTATGAGGTAGGAATAATTTGTGCGTTTGTTTGTTGTGGCTAACACAAGATAGGGGAAAAGTGCAAATGACGACTTATGAGACGTGTCAAATCCTTGCAAGATTTAAGTTAATTAAAGCTGCAAGTTAAACAATTATTAATATATATAATCCAAATTAAAGAGATTAAGTAAGATCTGTAAGTACTATTAGGTAAATAAATAGACAGATACGCTCCTCAGTCCTCACATCATAAAAATTGGGTGCCAATAATACATATGCATGTCCCCTGTAAAAAAATCTTATATGAAAGTGATTGCTGCTTTTTAAATTTGTGGGCCTGTTTCCTAATGGGCCACTCGTTGTGGGCCTTTACCCAAATCTTTTCCATTCATGTTAGAAGCCCTATGGATCTCAATTCAAATTTTCTCCAATAACAGGTCTCTACTATTCTTAAATTTTAATGGTGTGGGGAATATATGTTTTAATTGATTAGGAAATGTAAGAGTAGTGTGAAAATTGAATTTTATACATATATGATGTACTCCCTCTCTTTCAATTTCAATTTAGGTAGCCTGATGCAGAATACGAGAGTGAAACTAACTAATGTGTCATCCATGACAAATAAGATATTATATGTACTCGATATTTATAACAAAATTATGCAAAGAAGACATATGTCATACTTCATTATTTTAACATAAAATATTGGGTGTGAATGAGTTTTTACCGTGCTTTTATTGTCAAAATGTGTTTATGAGAGGACAAATTGCTAAAAGCCACGTGTCTTCTAAGTGTTGTTATTTTTCCTTCAATGAATATCGAATAAATTCAATCAATAATATTCTCAAGCTTTTTGCTTTGTGATAATTAGTATTTCTGAATGAAGATCTGTCATATTTATAAATAGATGGTTATTCTTTAATTTGGATCTCTTTATATTCTTTCCATTTTTCTATAGTTTTAGCATAAAATGAATAAATAGTGTTTTAGATATTATTCCATTGGCCTTTCTAATTTTAAGTGGGAGTGGGGGTGGATATTGATGGGAAAAGTTACAAACATGTGGTAATGCTCATAATGTACGATCGTCGGTGACACTATTATTGTGAATTTATTTTTGTGATACGAATTGGGACAGAATAAGACATGTCACCAAATTGTTTTTTTTGATTGATTTTTTAAGTGATTCCTTAGCACTATATTGTTTTATATCCAATGTTCAGTATCCACATTACAGCCTAACAAATCGATTTTGTGTCGAGAAGTCCTATTTTGTGGCTTGGGTCATAGGTAGGCTTTAAATTATGGGTTTGACATAATTAATTAAGTAGCTTTAGCTCAAATTCGACATATGTTAACAACTTATTAAATATGTATAAAAAATTAAATTTAAAATCGAGTTAGCAGTTGTGATTATTGTCCTACTATTTAAAATCCAATAAATTTAAATCCTAAATTTATCTCAGCTTTGGAGGTCAAATGCTCCCTTACTACTTACTAGAGGTGACCCTATTTCATGTTTGGAGTTCGAGACTTTTTGTTAAAGATGAAGGGGGTGTTCAGTAACAGAGCCACCTTATGTTAGGAGATATTGACAAATCACATTGTTTAGCTAGGTCAAAATTTTAATTTTATAAATATATATATGGAGTAATATATATATACTGAATCCCTTTACTTTCTCTACTTTTTATATATTGGGACACCTTTTAATTAAAAATTCTTGAATTTGTCACTAAAAGTGCTTACTGCTCTACATCAACTTTTTGGCAGTATGTTTCCTGAATTATGATGTTTCCTGAATTATGACCTTAATAATTTGTCTAAGTAAATAATAATTATTTATTATTTGAAAATGAAGTCATATATATTTAAATTACTTGAAATAGTGAATCATCAATTTTTGACCTAACCAGGATTAGAAAAACGATTAATACTTATTGATGAAAGGAGTAGGTACGCCATGTGTAAATTAAATTACGTGAAGGAAGTTCTTAATTCTAGTAGACGTAAAAAGCAACCCTAGCTTTAATTAATAATTGGAATTTTATTAATAACCACATGAAAAAAGTCTAATGATGTTCAATAATTTTAATTATACATAAACAATTTAATTTTATGTCAAAAAGGATTATGATGAAACCCTCTAACCCTATCTAGCTTTGTCACGAAAAGAATTACAATATGTTTTCGTTTTCTCATTTTTATTGGAGAAAGATGATTTAAACTTTATAATAGATGAACCCCAAACTTTTCTTGCCACGTTCTGATTATGAGTATTTTGCTTTATTTCTTTTTTCTTCCATTTTTGATAATTAATGGAAGCTTGCACAAGTAAGATATAACTTATAAGATATTTTAGTAGCACTGACCATGACATATTGAAACCGTCCGTTTTTTTTTTAATTATTTGAAAATTATGAATTGGAATTTAAAAAAGAAGAGAGAAAATAGCTTTAAATCCGCTCTTGAGATTTTCTATGTAATTATATCAAAAAATTAATATTTTAATAATGATTCAGGATAAGCAGGGGCAGAGCCACCCTTTCCCTAGGGGCGTCAAGCAACGTTTCGCCGAAAAATTAAATTATATATAAAGGTCAAATTTTGATTCAATAAATATATACAAATATTGACACTTCTTGACATAAGTTGAAGGTTTAGTCTAGTGGTTAGAAAACTTCGAAAATTCGTTGAGATTTTGTGTTCTAACCTTGCCGGCTAAAAGCACCCACTCGACTCATAAGTACAAGTCAAGATAATTGAACCTTGATTGTCCATATAAAAAACATGACCAACGTAAATATCTTTTTAGCTTTTATTCTAATATTGAATATCTTTTTATAAAAAAATCAAAACAAATATGCAATGATGTTGCTAAATTATCCTAACAATAAACTATTTCTTTCTTTTTATTGTAGGTGAGATGAATAGATTCTTCTTTGATTTAAGCCTTACAATATGTAGAAATTTCCGATACAAGTCAAGTGGATAAAGGAATGAAATAATATAACGCAGTCAATTGGTAATTGTAACTTGGTTACTATAATGAAAAGATATTGGCTTTTAAGTAGTGGTCAAAAATAGTCACACTTGTCCATTTTACACTGAGTTTTCATTTCCTTTAAAAATTAAACTAAACGTTTCAAAAACCTCCTTATTATAGTTTGACATTTCCTATTAATAATAAAATAGAAACAGACAATGATATCAGGATGCCAACAGTGTGACGTTTTTGATGGTATATATGAAGCAATAATTTGTCATTCCCTATTTAATTACGTAAGTACTAAATTTAATTAAATCATTATAGTCATGCTTATCTTTTCAGTAAGCACCTTTTTGTTTTCTTTCAATGGCTGCTAAAAAAGAAATGGGAATAAATTTGTGACAGGCGGTCAAATTTGATTTAGTCATAATTAAAGTAAAAAATGATAACCTCCCAAAGTTGACCAAAATGAGACTAGGCGGTGATCCAATATTCCAAAGGTTATTTCTCTCCCTTTTACTTAATTTTTTATCATTAAAGACAATTCATGTAAATTTATCAATCTTCAAAATGAGATTTAATTTGTGTTTGACTATGAATTTTTTCACTTTTTTTTTCGTAATTCAACACCGAAAAAAACACTTAGATCATAAAATTTTGAAATTCTTTTCACTTTTTTCACTTTAAATTACTCCTAAAAAGTCAAAAACAACTCTAATTTTCAAAAATCATTTTTTTCACTTTGAAAATAAAAAATATTATTTTTTCAAAAAACATGACGAATGATTGACTAAATTAGACAAACTTCAATACGAATATCCAAAAACCGTAACAAACAAAAAAAAAGTTTTCAAATTTCAAATCTCAGCACAGATGAAACTGTTTTGAAAATATCATCGTTGTCGTATCGTTGCGGCAAGCTATTAACTCTCCCAACAATATAGTAAGGCCGCTCGAGATTTCTCAGCCCTATTTGTCGGTGGTTAACAGAATATCACGCTTTCTCAGTATTTTCACCGCGAATTACCTGCCTCTCTCTATGAACAGAACCCAACAAAACAAAAAAATAATTTTAATTTTTAACCTCTGTTTTTTCAAATACATTGTTTAATGTTTATCTCTGTTTTTATCCCTCTTTCCCGGCAACTCTTTATTCCTTACCCTTCCTTCCTTCTTCACTATACTACCTAGGATTTTAGGTATCAAATTCCAAAAAGAAATTCTCTGTTTTTTTTTTTCTTTCTGAAATATAATATTTTTAAAAAATATTGAATTTTAAGAATGCCTATTTGCTGAAGTAAGCTTTATTGTCAGCAAAGCACCTACCTTTGGCTTGTATTTGTTTGTTTGTTAGTTCATACAAGTTTGTATATAATCTTGGCGGCTTTTCTTTCTTCTTTTCAATGGCTTTAGGTAATTCCCTTTTTAAAAAAAGATTTTTTTCAGCATATTAATTATTGGTCATTGTGGGTGTTTATGAAAATCTTCATTTTTAATTCTTTAGAATTCAAGATTTGGATTTTCTTGTTGTACTTGTTAATTGTTTTTTTTTTTGGTTCTTGTTTTTGACTATTCTGATTAAAGCTTAAATTCTGGACTAGTGTTTTGTAAAGAACTTCATTTGCCTCGTCAGCTGGAGCATTCCCTTTTTGCAGAATGAAAAAGCATTAAATTCATATGATTGCATCAAGAAGAGAAAAAAAAAGAAAAAAATTTGGTGGTTAATTAGGAAGAGAAGATGATTTTTGCAAAGATATTAGAATCAGAAAAGAGAAATGTGATTGTGGGAATTCGATTTGATGGACATATTAGAGAGTTGTTGAATTGGGCTATTGTAAAAGTTGCAGAACCTGGAGATAGAGTTATTGCTCTACATGTTTGTCGAAAAGCTGGTATGAAAATTAAATTTTACTTGTCGTAATTGAGTTTTGCTTTGTTTTTTTAAACCAAAATGTGTTGTTTTTGTCTTGATGTTGTAACTTTAATCATTTTCAGATTCAATTGCAAACGTTAAAGCGTCGTTGGACACTTATCTTTATGATTACGATGGCTTGTGTAGTAAAAAGCAGGTTTTTTTTTCTTTCCTAGTGACAGATACCATTCGACTTTCTTTAAATTGTTTGTTGTCTTTTTGGAAAATAAAGAAAAGCACCGATTTTGATTGACGTGGGTTGTTTTTTTGGTTGGGAATTTCAGGTTGATCTTATTTCTGTGGTGACAGAAGGTAGTTCTATTAGAAGAGTTTTGGCGAGGGAAGCAAAGAACCATGCTGCATTAGCTGTAATAGTAGGAACTTGCAAGCATAGTACTCTTGGGTAAGTAAAAGCTATATACTAGTCTGACTAATCCAGATTTTGGTTATTGTATTTTCGATTCATATATATCTTGCTGATTATATTTGAAAGCGACTTGTATAGGGGCTGGACCTCAATAGCTAAATATTGTGCAAAGAAGCTGCCTACCACTACTGAAGTTATGGCCATTGACAATGGGAAAGTTTTGTTTAGAAGAACCTCTACTTCCCAACTCAAAGGTTTGATGATACTTCAAAGATTGCATATTTGAGCTAAAAAAAATATTCTTTTTTGTATAAGAAAATTGAATTTGTTCTGTTCTTGATGACAGGTTCTTTTAGTGATCCAAAACCAAGTCTTTATCTAGAAAGAATTTCTACTTTAAAGGATTGCGAATCTGAATTTGGTGAATCTGTGATATCGGAGATGGGAAGGTTCAGTTGTGACGTGACTAGAACTTTGGAGAGATGGACAAATGGTACACAGAACATAAAAGAGGAGAATACAAGTCCTTCAGGAAAACACAAGAAAGGTTCTCTTTCACTAGGTTCAGTTTCTCTTCCTACCAAAGATTGTGCTGCTGCTACTACTACTCCTGGTTGGCCCCTTTTACAAACTACGAGTTCATTGAATGAACTTACTAAAGTAAAAAGAAAGATGTCGGTAGTGCAGTGGGTGATGACCTTGCCAAACAGATCTATGTTAGATAGTCCTAAATCAAATTCTTCTCCGAAAGAGAACCAAAATCCTTTTGGAATGGAAAATAGTTACTCCCTCATGGATTGTATCGAAAAGGAAAGTGCATCAGTTTGTAGCCAGCTGATAAAAGATTATTTAGGCTGCAAATGGTTTAGCTATGATGTTTTAAGATCATCGACTTCTAACTTCTCATCGGGTTGGTTTCTCTAGCTTTTTGTCTACAACATACTCTTTTTTCAGCCTTGCTTCTTTAACATTGAAAATTTGTGCAGAGAAGTTGATCGGTAAAGGAGGGGAAAACAGTGTATACAAAGCTGTCCTTTTTAATGGAAGATCAGTGGCGGTGAAGGTTTTGAATTCATCAGAGGAAGCAAGGAAGAATTTCAGGCAGGAAATGGACATTATGACCAGAGTGGAGCACAAGAATATTGCTCATCTACTTGGAATTTGCATAGAGGATTCTGATCTGATATCTGTTTACGATTTTCATTCGAAAGGGAATTTAGAAGAAAATATACATGGTAAGCTGCAAAACCAAAGAATATATTCTGTACATAAAACCCCATGTTAATTCGTTAATCTTGAGTTAATTTGGAATGCAGGAAGAACCAAATCAGTATTGCAATGGGAAAGAAGATTCAGAATAGCTGTTGGAATCGCAGAAGCTTTAAATTACCTACATAATGAATGTCGAAGGCCTGTTATTCACAGAGATGTCAAGTCATCAAACATTCTTCTCAATGATGATTTTGAACCACAGGTGTGCTTTCCAATCTAACAGATAAATCCGTGATTATCTTATGATTGATTTGATTATGTAAATATATTTTATATTATCAGTACATACAACTTAAACTCGTTGGATTATTCTTGTTTGCAGCTATCTGATTTTGGGTTAGCGATATGGGGACCCTCAAAGGCGTCGTTCTTGACTCATAGTGATGTGGTAGGAACATTTGGTTATCTAGCACCAGAGTATTTTATGTATGGGAAAGTTAGTGATAAGATTGATGTCTACTCCTTTGGAGTGGTTCTGCTTGAACTATTATCAGGGAGAAAAGCTATAGGCTTTGAGACTCCCAGTGGTCAAGAAAGTTTGGTTATGTGGGTAAGCATCATCTCTACTTTGACATGATATTTTCAGTCCAAATTACTACTTTCATTAGTCGCTTCATCCGAAAAAGTTAATTAATTATTACTTTCCAGGCGAAACCTAAGTTAGAAAGCAGGAATTTCAATGCCATTCTGGATGAGAACTTGAATGTAAATATTGAAGATGATCAAGTCCAAAGAATGATTCTTGCAGCAAGACTCTGTCTTACACAGGCAGCACGATTACGTCCTAACATAAGCCAGGTAACTACAATTCCTTGCAGCAACATTTATTTTTCCAGTATAAAATCTTGTAATAGTAACTAATATAATCTCAGTATAACTAATGCATCTCTTGGTTTTCATATTTAAACTCTACATAAGTTAATATGATGTTCGTGAAAATCAAACATTTTGGGAATCTATGCATTTTTTATACGAGATAGAATGTAGGATAAGAATACATGTATTGACAACACCTACACAAGAGTATCTAAAGAACAAAAATGCCTTTAAATTAGGTCATCTGTACATCTAAGTTGCTCGGACCTTCCAAAAACACTTCTACACCTATGTCGGATCCTCAGAAAATGCATTGCTTTTGGAGGATCAGACACACACCCAAACAATACTTTTGTAGAGTTCGAGCAACATATGTATAATCTCTGTATAACTCGACCATGTTGTGATTTACATAGATCCTGAAGATGTTGAAGGGGGAGAAAGATGGGAATGAAGAAGTAATTGCTAGAAACAACATTACAGAAGAATATAACGATGATGAAGTATATCCAGATTCAAGTGCAGAGTCTCATTTAAGTCTTGCATTTCTTGATGTTAATTATGATAATTCGACATGTTTCAGCAGTAGTCAAGACCAAAGCAGTCCTCTTTCTTCTGTAGATGAATATTTGAGAAAAAGATGGAGTAGATCATCAAGCTCTGAATATTAGTAGCTTTTAATTAGTAATCTACAAAAAGTTTGCAATCTGTCATTGTACAGTTGAAAAAAGAAAAAAGAAGCACCCATTGTTGAGGTGATTAGATGTAGAAGGTACCAAAAAACTTTGTGATAATAGCAACAAAGTTTGTCAACCCCACAGAGATTTTGCAATTCTGTGGATCAGATTTGAAATTTGAGTGTGATGAAGTATTGTGTTTGTAATAAAGTTCTTTGGTATTTTATTCTTTTGCTTTTTTAGATAGTTTTAACTTTGGCGGAGGAGATTTTTTTTGAGTTCTCAAACTTTCACGAGTTAATCAAGTTACATGTCATTTCATAATGTATTGTATTATATTATATTATATTATATTGTGTGTTGTATTACGTTGTGTTGTATTGTATTATTTTAATAAGTACATTTGGATATATTGTATTGTTTTCCGTCGTTACATAATTACAAAATAGAGCTATTATAGAGAGGTCAAAAATAGAATAGAATTAGTAGATAATAAACAAAGACAAACTAAGAAGTAAGAAAAGAAAAACTGTAATGACATACAATAAAAAGACATTATTTCAACTTAACAAGTAACTTCCAATTATTAGGAGACGATACGGCAAATCTAATTTCATTGTTAATTGAGTAATTTCTCTTCTATCCATGGAGAACTTTTGTTTACTGTATATCCTCATAACTTCTTTTGGATGGGTTGTAAATATTTAATTGGCGGAGATGGATATACAAACTCAATATTTTTATATAAAAAAAGGAGTAAAAATTTATTGAAATTTCTTCGGGAACAATATTAACTTGCTTATAATAAAAAGGGAAATGATCAAAAATATCTTTCTATTATATTTTTGACTTAAAATAACCTTCTTCTAATGATCGTTCCAAAATAAGAGAAAAAGAACCATTTTTTCCATAAAATCTAAATAAAGCCCCAGTAAGACCCAACCCAAACATTGTGAAGACGTTCTATATAGCTTTATGACCCATATAACATTACTTAAAACTTAGTTCTATCAAAATTCCGGTGGAAACAATTCTAATAAGGTAGTCCAATACAAATATTGAAAGCTTGCCCTAACTAATATTTCTAGTAAATATTAGTAGTTTTTTTTTTTTATGGGATTCGACCTAAACTTAAAAATTGAATTATATTTACAATCATTTATCATTGAATTAGGTGTCCACCTTTGATAACCTTAATGCAGAAATGGTATATTTGAATCACTTAACTAGTATTAGTGGTATATTTTCTCAAAATAAAAGGGTAAATTGGAATCTTTTCTAAACTAATTAAATGATTCAAAATAAATATTGTACTAAAAGTTTATGATCTTTAAGGTATAATTTTTACAATAGTTGTAAGGTCACCTGTGCAAGACATATGATATCGAAACTAACATATCCTAAGTATAAAAATAAAGATATTTTTGTACAAAAGATATAAAATTTAAAATAAATTTATAAAAGGTCTACAAACTACAAAACTCAATTTTCTATTTTTAACATATATGTTATGAAATTCAAGTTTTACGCAAGGTATCAGAGGTTAATTAGTTAGTATTAGGAGACTTGATATTAAATTCTCAAAGAATCCAAGGTTGATTTTATTCTTTCACTTATTAATATTCCACGAAAAAAAATATATGTGAACTTTTTGTTTAGGGAAAGAAACCAAAGTTACTATACTGTTTAATTTCTTTCCTACTAGAAAATTTTCCTTTGCTAAATTTAACCTCGTATATGAAGAAAATATATAATTAAAATTTTAAAATTATTTGATATCTGCCACGTTTTCACCTACAAAATAAGTACTTAAAATTTAATATTTTATGGAAACAATTTAACCTGCCTAAATATGGAAAACTATAATACTGAAAACATGTGCTACATATAGATCTAAATACATATAACCTTATGGCAATATTAGCGTCTAATTAAAAAAAAATTCCGCCTCTCTAAGAGTTCATCTTGTGTTTTATCTACCCAAATAATTATGGAGAATCATTGTTTCCGGGACATAGTATTAGAAATCCTAACAAGGCTTCCTGCCAAGTCTCTCATGCGATTCAATTGTGTTTCTAAAGCTTGAAACACTTTGAGTCGAGATGATCTCTACTTTGCCAAGTCACATCATGCCCGTTCTACTGCCAACCACCTTTTGTTTGAACTGGAACTACATCCAGATTACAAAAAAAAAAGTTGTTGCATTAAAGAAAAATAAAAAACGATGGTTAGAAAGATTTTCTTCAAACCTACTTGCGACTCGTGATTATGTCTATGATAAGAAAATCATGTCTATTTGCTCTAATCATTGCAATGACCTTGTTTGTTTGTATAGCGATAAAGATACTCAAGTTTACTTGCTCAATGTCACCACAGGAGAGATAAAAGCTTTGTCATTCCCCCTGAATGACTTGAAATGTAATTTTTATCCTCCTATATTATATCTAGGATTTGATTTGGTGACTGAAAAATACAAGTTACTTCATGTTTTTTTGGAAAGCAACAACAATAACCATGTAACTAAGATTAGAATTAAAACTCTAGGAACAAATTCTTGCTGGAGATATTGTTGTGGTACACCATCTATTTTCCCTACTAGATGCTATTTTCTCAATGGAGTTCTTTAT
The DNA here is from genome assembly GCA_018342035.1 of Solanum appendiculatum. Taxonomy (NCBI): domain Eukaryota; kingdom Viridiplantae; phylum Streptophyta; class Magnoliopsida; order Solanales; family Solanaceae; genus Solanum; species Solanum appendiculatum. Next base: position 819,683 of record JAGDQO010000437.1, on the reverse strand, counting down.
TGGGCTCAATTTTCAAACATTGCTTATATCTTTTCTTTCGATCTAAGAGATGAGAAGTTTCGGAGTTTTTCGCTACCAAAAGAATGTAGTCACTTCGCTTTATTTAGCTTCTAGTACTTTTTTTTAAAAAAAAGTAGTTAACATTGTAGCTAGATACATAGATTGTTTACCAATTAATGGATTAATGTGCATTTTTATTTAATTCCAGTCTCAACTAGTTTTGTTCAGTCAATATTGCTCTATTCCAATCTCACTATTGCTATTATCTTTAACTCAGTAATTCACTTCATATATTGAAAGTTTAATACTAAGATTATTTTTTAACTGTCTAGTCAATAATTATACTGGGGCCCAGAAAACAAGTGGAATTTTGGAATGGGCAATCTACTTACGTCTATTCACAATAGTTTGATTATATTCTTGTCGTTAATTTATTAAATTAACCCACCAAAAAACAGATTTAAATGGAGCTCATTTGATTTTGTCAAAAAAAAGAAAAAGAAAAGATTAAACAAACAATGGAGTGCCTATATTTTTATTTTAATATGGTACGTTTGTCAACTAGTTTTAGTACAAACTAATTTATAAATCTAAACAAGGCTAACAAATAACTTATTGGGATGAACATGTGAAAGATGGAACACTTATCATATATTATGTTTAAATAAATTTCAGAAAATAGAAACATTAAAATATAAACTTTAATGGACAATACCTTTTTATGTAATTATATTCTCAAATAGAAAGGTAAGACAAATTTATAGCTAATACAATTTCAAATAATAATAAACAAAAAAAAGGAATGTGCATAAAAGAAAAGGTCCATAAAAATAATATTTCACCCAAAATACTTTTCAAACCTATTGAAATCTTGGATAAAATTTATAAAAAAACAAAACTTGTTATAAAAATAATATTTCATTATTTAATGATAATAACTTTTAAATAATATGTAAAAAAAAAAAAAGGGTAAATCATGGGAATCTAGAGGTGTTGGATTCGAGACTTAAGTATCAAAGGATGTTGTGTGGTGATTGCTCTTTTCTCGAAAAAAGAAAGTAGTTGATTGTGCACCGGTAATTGAGTCCGTATAAAAAAATAATTAGGATCGGTCCCTCAATTAGGTATAAATAACAAATTGAGTCGTGAGATTTGCAGAAAGGGGTAAAGACGGAGCTCAATTTGCAGCAGCCAGCAGTCGTTTGTGTATGTGCGCATGTGTGTATGTGTTGGAATCTTGACCAGTGGCCCCTCTGTTTTCCTCCATTCTTTTTCCGCCATTAAAACAATTTGACATCTTAACACCCCCTTTTTAGCCTTTTCTAGGGTTCCTTCACTTTTCCTCACACCCCCATTTTCTCTCCCTTTTTCACGCCTCAGACTCTGCTTCACTGTAAGTGCTTTCTTTTTGCGTTTTTTTCAGTTAATTTTGATGGTTTCAATTCAATTTTACTACTTTGTTATTGATTTTCGGAATCCATGGCGTAGCTTTGTTCTTCTCCAAGTATTTGTTGTTTTTCTGAGGAGTGATTTGGTGGGTTTCATCTTTTGAGCTATTTGAATTTGACCCAGATTGAAATTTTATGTCAGAATTTCAATTTCAAGATTTGGGTTTTTTTCGGAAATTGTAAATATCGTACCTTTTATGTTCAAGTTGAAAACTTTATGCCTTGTGTAGTTGGATTTCCTTTCTGAGGGTTTGCTCTGTTTTTGACTGGACCAGTTGTTAGGTTTCTATCTTAGTTTGAAAATTGCGTAGAGGGTTTCTGAATTGCTAGTGTTTTACTGCAGATTTTGACATATTGGTTACTTTTGAGGTTTCTATTATGGCTGACGGGGAGCTGGACATTTCTAACCAAGAAATGTTGTCAAGTTCGAATTTTGGTGAATTTAGTAGTTCAATGGACAGTTTTTTCAATGAGATTCTCAAGGATGCGCATGCCTGTACTCATGCCCACACTTGTAATCCGCCTGGTCCTGATAACTCTCATACTCACACTTGTTACCATGTTCACACCAAAATAGTGCCTACCACAGACGATGATAAGAATCCCAGCGATGATACTGCAGAGTCTGCAGAGAATAAAGGAAAGAAACGCCCGGTGGGTAATAAGGAAGCTGTTCGCAAGTATCGTGAGAAAAAGAAGGCTCGGGCTGCTTCATTAGAAGATGAGGTTGTCAGATTGAGGGCTATAAATCAGCAACTCTTGAAGAGGCTGCAGGGTCAGGCCGTATTGGAAGCCGAGGTTGCTAGGCTCAAGTGCTTGCTTGTGGATATACGAGGAAGGATTGAAGGGGAAATTGGATCATTTCCATATCAGAAGCCCATGAAGAGTGGCAATACATATCAGCACATAGTTAATCCTAACTTTCCTGGAGCATATGTGGTGAACTCTTGCAACCTACAATGTGATGATCAGGTTTATTGCCTCCACCCAGGTGCAGAAGGTAAAAGCTCAGACGGCACTGTATTAAATGGACAAGGCTTCAACAACTGTGAATTTGAGACTCTCCAATGCTTGGGTAATCAAACCTCTGGGCTGGAGGGGGTTCCTGGGTGCGTTGTGGGTAATAGCACACCTACTGACAACTCTTCTGGTCGAAGCAAGAGAAAAGGTGAATTGATGTGCATTTTCTCTTCTTTTTTTAAGCTGAAGATGTGCATTTTCTCTTAAAGTTGATATTATCTAAAAATTGGACCATGTTAACTATTTTACAACTTAACTAAGCATTGTCCTTTAGTCACATGAGTGCAGTACCTATTTAAGACTAGGACTTAATTTCTTTACTTTCACAAAAGGGTATCTTGATTGTGTACAGTTACTCATCTAGTCGAACCACTACTTTAATATTTTTTTAGCGGTAACTATTAACTAATATATTTCCCCATGCCATCATTAGTATTTTATTGTGGCCTCTTCACTTCCATATTTGTTTTCCCGAACTGCTTTGATTTGCTTTTTCTTGTGGTGAGGGTCTATTGGAAACAACCTCTCTACCTTCCAAGGTAGGGGTAAGTTTTGCATACACCCTACCCTCCCCAGACCCCACTTGTGGCATGGGATTACACTGGGTATGTTGTTGTTCTATTAACTAATATAATTCATAAGTCAAATCAACTACTCGAACCTCCTATTTGGTCAAACATCGTCATATAAAATGGATGGAGGGAATGCACGTATATAAAAAAAAGTCTGTGTATATATATATGGAGGAAATGTGTGAATACATAGAAAAAAAAATGTACCTCAACTGGCATGGTAAATAGTGATTTTCACTTATATTTGAGCGCGTGAATAGGTTATATTATGTTGATATGGTAAAAAAATACCAACATTTCCTCTCTTATAACACCATCTTCTTCCTCCTTTCCTACATCCTCGGTCACCACTCTCTACCCACATAACAGAGCGACGCATAGAGGACGTAATTCATATTTTCCCCTTCTTCTTGTATACCACAAATCCCCCTTCACTTTACACCTCCCTAGCAACCGTCTTCGACCAACACCAAAGCTATCACCATCTTCCTCGAGAACTCCACCATCACCAATGACCAAATGCATTAATTAAGCAATAGCACTCGTGCACAACGCATCATTAGGATTATCGTTTTAATTTTTCCAATATTAGCCAAACCCCCTCCTGCCACGCGAAAGAAAAACACAAACATAGAAATCCAAAACTACTTATTCGTCCAGCAGAAATGCCATTGTTGTTTTTTAAAAAGGGGTTAAATCCCATTGTTATTTTGCTTCTACTCACCATTAAGCAAATCACTCTTGACTGTAAAATATATCTTCATTGTCTTACTCTTTGAGCAGGTTGGGACTAACCCAAACCTTTTTAGTAAACCGGAAAACTTAAACGATATTTTGGAGGGTTATACTTGTTTTTGTCCTGAATTATCAAGCTATTCTGGTTCTGTAGTTAGTCTTCCCCTCTTTTATTCCCTTGAATTTAACCTGGAAATGCATAGAGTAGTAAGCCTATATCTTCTGGACTTTGATGAAGACGTTGTTATCTAATGTTGGCGTGTGTATATATAAAATGTTATCTAATGTTGGCGTGTGTATATATAAAATGTTATATTATATTTGTATTATAGGGGACTTTTTTGGTAATGGTACTTAATATGATTCCCAAATAAATGAAGAGAGTAAACATTGACATGCTTAATAGTATCCCTCGATTTGTGAACAAGAAACAGAAAAGAAAAAGCTGAAGGGGTTCCGAGTAACAAGAGTTCAAGCGTCTAATTTCGGTCTAGTTCAGACAAATATTTAATAAAAAATTGGCATAATATAGCAGTCACTATAAAACAATTTATAAGTACATTTGAACTAAGATCAACTACATCTAAAACATTTTTTTCTTATTGATAATTATGGTGTTCAAGTACATCTGAACTTTAAATTATTGGTATGTAGGTAGGAATGATGCAGATTCTGATACCATTTCCCGAAGATCCAATATTATCTAAGCGTTCAGGGCCGTCCTCTAGTCCCTTGTAATTGTTTGTAACTAAATATATGTATGCTAAAGAAAAACTAGTAGTGATAATACCTGCTAATATGGAGTGAAAACAAGGAAAATATTCAAGAAAATCTGGATCACATTTCTGTGGTGCAGAATCTGGTGCATTTGGAAAGAATAGAATCAAAGATGTTTTGAAGATAAACTACACCAGCACATCCTTGGGAGACTGTATAAATCTTTTAGTTTTTGGTGTAAGTTGGATTTATTAGATGATTTGGAAGAATATATTGATTCCTTCCAGTCCCTGAGTTACTGAGTAGGTAAAAAGAATTGTTAGGTGTCTGATATTTTGCTGCAAATAGAACACATAATGGATGCCGTGTGAATAAATGTTTTGGCATACCTTATTACAAAAAGAGAAAAAAAAACTTTCTCAGCTTGATTAGTATCCAGACATACTTATCTTTGGACTGAAATTCTAAAATTATGATGACAAGGAGAATTTAAATGCCAAAGTTTGCAACCTATTGTACCCCTTTTATGTAGCTTGTAAACTTTGTTAGTTCCATTAAATACCAAAAAAAGGAATCTTTTATGTGTTTGATTTCACTCTGAAATTGGTGAACTGAAACAGTTAGTGCAATCTTCTTGATCCGAAAGGAGTGTCGGAAATCATGGGTGGCTTCTGGTATCTTTGCTAGAAGTTGATGACATTTTATATTATTAATTAATGAAAGTGAGTTATTCTGTGTTTTAATTGGGTTGGTGGTGCAAAAGAACCTGTAGCTTCAAGTTTGATTTCTCATTCATTGAGCTGAGTGATTGACGCGTTGATGTACCAGTGTAGAATGACAACTTAGTTTTGTGTTTAACCCACCTGGCTGTGTTCCTTTATATTGATCTTTGCTTTGCTTTTTCAGGAGGCACGCGTACAACAACAACAAGTTGATGAACTTCTTAGGAGAGCATCATTGTTGTTGAGAATAAGTATGTTTTGTTATGTGCTCTCTACTGGGAGAAACTATGTGCCCTCTCTGGGGATTTCTCCCAGTTTCTCTACTTTGCTGAGTTCATATTGAGAATCTTCTTCTGGCTGTTGAGTTGGTGGTCTAGTAGGTGTCTGAGTGTCCGTTGTTTATCAACAGTCATGTAAAGCAGAAACAACCGAAAGAATATAGCTAGCAGAACTCATGAAGAGGATACCAAGTGTTGTGGTTTTCTGTGAAGATCTGGAAGCTTTATTCCTCACTGTTGTATTTATTCATTCTTTGATCTTTGATGTATGTCGCCTCTTGCCGCTGGATGTCTAAATTGATAGTTCTCGTGCTTAGATAATGTGAATTTGAAACCGTTAAATTTGAAATAGATGGTGGTTTTTTTTATGCTCGTGGTTCTGCTGTCAAGAGTGGCAAATTGAAACACTCTTGACAAATTATTGAAGTGCATTTGCTTGGTTTCTCAGTGTCTGTTCCCTTTGTATTACTTGTGGCACAATATGGATGGTGTTAAGTAGTTTGAGCTGCAGGAAGTACAATAAATCTCATGAAGTAGATACATGATTGGTGAAATATGTGGTATTTCATATGCCCTCGTGGGTTTTTTCTCGTTTTGGTCCACTTTTGGCATTGGGTCAAAAATCAATGATGGTGCTGGTCGTGGGAAGAACAAAATCTGTGTTTCCCCTTCTTTATGTGAGTTTTGAATTTGATGTATCAACTGAGATTTACTCAAGATCAATTGTTGGTTGTTTAAATTATTTTTTGCTTTGTTGGTTCAATTGTGGAAATGAGGATTAATATTTGGAGCAAGCAGACAGGTATCACAAACATGATGCTTAATATTTTGATTTTTGAGATTAGAGTGTGATTGTTATTGTATCAAACGCTGGATATGAGTTTCAGCATATTATCTGATACTCATCTCTCCTATTTTAGATGAAGCAAATTTGCACCGGATAGATCCCCAAGAGATAAAGCACTCCCTACCAACAAAGTTTGCAGCGAGAGCTATAATAAAATAAAAGGCTAGCGAGTTCAAACCACCATGATTAATAGTCTAGTCGGTCGCACATGAATTCAGTTCTCAATGTATTTAAGTTAACAATGCAATCAAACATATCAACGGTACTCTTCTACTTGATGATTCTGCACCTATTAAAGTTGATATTTGATGCCACATACGAGTATATAACACTCTTCTAGTTCACATCTGCAGCACACAATTACAATGGCCTCCACTAATGGAGATAAAATATGCCAATAAAATTCAACATCTCAGCAGTTGCCATTGTCATTGTCCTCACGGTAGATGCTCTCAGCCATCTGCCAAACTTGGACACAATTGTCTTCTGCCACACTTGAAATGACCCATGGCTCATTCTTGTTCCATGAAAAATCAGATATCTTTGCTTTGTGACCACCATGAGAGAAAAGAAGTTCTGAGGGCCCGTCTTCAGCTTCCCCTTCCAATTGCTCGTCACCAATCCTGAAGAAAACAATCTTCTTGTCAGACAAAAAATGTAAACCATAGAATTCTTTCTTTGGTTAGTATCACCATTATTTCTTATTAAACTTTAGTGATAACTGATAATCCACCACCATCGTTTGTGTAGTGGAATTCTTTTCATGCATGATGTACCTGTTAAGATCCCAGACCATCAACCTTCTATCACCACCTGAAGATGCCAGTACAGTCTCATGATTAGGATCCCATTCTACCTGGAATACCTCATCCCTGCAAAAAGGTTTAGTGACAAAAACTTTATCATTTGTAGAAACAAAAGGTAGAAAAGTTGTCACATTTTAATAGAATGCATGAGAATTCCTATTGCAATGTCATCAAAGAAACTAGGAATTAGCTGAGGAAGAGCATAAGCAGGGCTCAAAAGCAACAACAGATTTGACCATTTTCTGTGTGCAATACACAGACAAAATAATTCAACAATGATGAAAGAACTGCACCACGACAAGTAGATTTGACAGATACTTATAGTTTTCATATGTTTTTTGTTTCAAAAGGAGTTCTGTATTGCATACTAAGGGATCCAAATATTAATAAGTCAATCATCACCAGAGACGAGCATTAGTAAACTGTGATTTGCATAGTCACCAAGCCAATAAAATAATGGAGTGACGTAAAAAATTGACTACAATAAATTTGGAGACTCGAAATAAGCTGAAGGACATACGTATGACTGCCAAACACGTGCAATGGAGAGCTCAGCTTTCGCATGTCGAACAGACCAACCGTACTATCTGACGATGCTGTAGCAAGAACCCACTCAGTATATGAGTTGAAAGATAAATAATTCACCTGGAGAGAGGAAGAAAAAACAAGATCAGCAAGACTGCATCAGGAAAAATATTGAGAAAAGTTTGTTCAGACGGTGCACATCCTATTCACTTTCTGATTTCGCAATTCATTAATGCATGTGAAGCAGGTGACAGGATTAACCTCTCGAACAGATAAAAATAAAACCACTAAAATGTACCAAGGACAACCATTGTTGTAGGTCCCATTATTCCAATACTCATGACATCTCAACGGTCCTATCATATAGTTCCATATGAAGCTTTCAGAACTAAAATGAATATAATGCAGAGGCCCAAGACTCCTTATCTAATTTCTTAACAATTAGCATAGCACATGAGTCGTGGATAAAGTTCAAAATGTTTCTTCTGTACAATAAAGAGATTGTTTCCTTTCAGCTAACATTGTACACGAGTCATGAATAATAATCTACTTTTTGTTCCACATCATAGTTTCATATGTTTCTCTTAACACCATATTGGGTGCCAAGCACATGATCTATAGGTTATATCATTAAACAATTAGATAAACATAGTGAGGTCAATCTCAGTGATACAGATCAAAAAGTGTATAGTAAAATATTAAACAGATGGAATTTAAAGACACTGACCTCTTTCTCATGCGCTAAAACTGAGTGTTGGGCTTTGTTTGTGCGTAAGTCCCAAATGATCAGACGACAATCATCTCCGACGGAACCAAATAGGTTCTCATTCTTTGGATGCCATGACACGTCCTCAACTACATCTTCATGCTCCTATACAAAAATACCAGAATTAAATTCTTATCTGCCATGGTGATATTCAACTCCAGAATCAACAGAAGAAACTCAGTTGAATCAGCACATCGGGTGAAAGGACAGATCACATTACCTCATAAGTATGGTGGGCCATAAGCACTTTATCTTGAGGCATTGCAGATACATCCCACAAACAAATCTTACGATCATTTGAACCACTACAAAGAAAACCCTCTTTAAACGGGCTCCACGACAAGCCATAACCTTCTTTATCATGCCCTCTAAGTCTAACATCAGGGTTACAAGACCCACCTTCATGATCAAGGGGTTGTTTAGCTGAGTCAAAGACATAAACTTCAGAGCTACTAGTCTTTGCTGCAACTACAGCTGGCTTCTGTGGCAGACATCTCGCCCTATTCACTTCTCCATCAACATGAATCTTTTGCACTATCTCTACCTGTGAACACTAGAAAAACTTAATTGACCAATTTATTCACAGGTCTTAACATTAGGAAAAAACAATTCCAGATAAAACTCCCTTCATATAAACACCAATAGGCACCACATATGCATAAATTGATTCATTAACAAAGAATTTTCTTCATTTGGATATTTCATCAAACAGTTCATATCTGTACACATATCCATCACTCAATACGAATATAGAGAATCTGTAACTAATTTTTACACTATTAGCGCATTTTAACAGATAGGGAAGAACTTTTTTCAAATATTAGCGTAGTTTAACCGATTGTAAGGAGCTACAGACCTTGGGGATTTGAGGATTCATGAGATTGTGTTCAAGTCCTGAAGCAGGATTACGAGGGAGCTGGACATTTGCGACCATGAGAAAGTTGGGGCAATCGTCGGAGGTGTGAGTTCCGAGAATGAGCTTGTGTACAGCAAAAGCACCGTCGTCGGCGGTGGGGGACGGAAGCCATTGAACGGTGAGAGAAGGCCATTCAAGGGCATGACAAACCACAAGATCGTAGAGCAACGGCGTGTTCTTCTTCCAAACGGCGAACTCCTCTTCTACCTCTTGTTCCGTTTCTCCCGCCGCCTCCATTTCTTCTTCTGCCATTGTTGATGGCGAATGAGGGTTTTCTGTTTCCCGCCAAAAATGGAAAATGGAGTGTACGAAAGGCGGTTGGAAATTTATCCATGTAGCTTATGAGTACTTTGTTACTACTTACTACAGTGAACTTGGGCCTGTTGTGGTAGTCCAAGGTCCATTTTTGGAATTTCACTTATTTTGTACATACAAATTATGAAGGAGAAGTTATATTTATATCGATTAGTTAATACCATATATAAGTTCTTTATTTATGGTAGTATTTAAATGATCGAACTCCATCGATGTTGTTTTTTCAATTTTTTTGAAGCAAACAATCGAGTAAGTCTCTTGATTTTTTTCAATTGATTTTTATCGTATTTTTAGTATTGACTTTTGATAATCACTGTTAGCTTTTACGTTCATTCTATTAGTTGGATCAAAGGTGTTTCACTTCAACAAATTTAAGGAATTAAAGATGTTCAAGATTATATTCGAAAGATTAAATAGATTTTCTCCTGCCACAAGGACTAATTTTAGCTAAAATTCCATGTTAGTCCCTGTTATTTTATATTTTTTCTTAATTTCTTAAAAGGTATGGAATTCTTTAGTTAAAAAAATCTTATCAAGAACCAAAAATCTATAAAATCTCATAATACACTATCACAAAGTTATTCTTAAAAAATATGACATTTATTGATCAAACTTTAATTTACTTAAAAAATAAAATTGAACAAAAGTCATGAAGTTGTATACTAGTCTTTAATATATCCTCTCACATACTACGTACAATCTTCTCACGTTGAACTTGCATTTCTCGATCATGCGACTGAGAAGACGAACAAATATTGTTGTTTTGAGCTATTTGTTGATCAATTTGGTTGATAATAAATTTGATAAAAAATAATGAATTTGATGAATATCAATGAATATAAGTTTTGACTTAGGGATTTTAAACAAGTTTTTTGAGTCTCTAATGTGAAAGTAGGAGGAAATTTTATGTATTTGAATCAGGGCGGCTCAACCCTAAAGCCATTAAAGCAGTGGCTTTAGGCCCAAAAAATAAGGCCTCCAAAGAACCAAAAACGCCCAAATTCAGTTACGAAAACATATCAAAGATACACAAAAAAAGAAACAAATTCCATTAAGAGGCAAGATTAAACGAAGAACCAAAAGCAGATGAAGGAGATACAAACAAAAAAGAGACAACCAGATCTGATGAAACAAAATATCTAAGTAGAATATAAAAAAATTCTGTATTTATTCTTTCTTCTCCCTCCGTTCCTTTTTAGTTGTTATGTATATTATAAATATGTGTTCCAAAATAGTTGTCAAGCAGTATTAATTAAAAAAAAAATAGTTTATTACTAATCTCTTACTAATTATTATGCACATATTTTTAAAATTTTATTTTTGATGTAATTATAATTAAAAATCGTACATAATTAAATTTATAGTTACTTTTTATTTCTTAATTTCTCTAATTCACTTCAATTTGAATCAACCATGTTTTAATATTGGTTTGTAAGATTGTCTTCAATTCTTTGAGATGTTTTATTAAACATTTCAAGCTCAAACTAATTAGATTATCAAATAATTAAATTTTAAAAAATATCGTCTTAACTTTGAATGTCTTCGAAAGGTAACAATCATTATTATATTGGTTTTTGTATTTAAAATTATTATGAAATATTATATAAGTAGAAAAAAAATGATACTCTAATTGACATATTCAATTAAGTGAAGTTTTCCAATATTATTGCATAGCATGGCCTGGGGCTAAGATAACTCAAGTGGCAGAGCCGTGTTATGGGTGACCTTATTGATGGAATTTTCACAAAGCACGTGCATCTGAATAGTCATCGGTTTGAATAGTCATCTCTTTGAAAGAGAGTAAAACGCCCAAAGATAACGTGTAGAGGATGAACCCATGCATGATTTACGCTTTCTCAAAGCTATGATTTCATGATGAATTATGAATGATCAAAAGATGAGTTTTATGAAAGTATGCATGTTCCATGATGAAAATTATGATGATTTATGAATTGCTTTGAGATTGAAGCATGAATGATGATTAATTTTATTTTTAAACACTTTTAGAATAACCTTGATAGTTTATATAATAATTAATTCTATTGAAAAAGTTTTCAAAACTATGATCAATAAAAGAGATTTAAACATTTGTGTTATTATGCAACGTACAATAATTTTTATATACTTATTATTTTCTTACAAAATATTACAAGAAATGTTATACTGTCAACTGAAACAGAAAAATTAATTATTAAATTATAATTAATTACAATAATTTTTTTTAGAATGTAGAAAGTGTTATTGTAGGATATTTATGCTTGAGAATTATGAAAGAGTTAGAGAGGATTATGTTGCCAAGATAACTATTGTCATGGATTTTCTAGAGCGTTATCTTGGGTGATATCGATAGAAAAAGTTGATCCGTTAAGAATTGTACTCATTTGTTGTGTTACAAAGAGTCTTCATTTGTCTCGACATATTCAAATCAAATGGATGTGTAAATGTGTAGTTCCTATCATTTTTTTGTTATGACACTCTAAAATAGTTTAAAATGTGATATACCATACTTAATACTTGCAATAAATTTTTAATATATATCTATAAAGAATACATGTAACTTAGTTTATTAATTTCGTGTTTGAGTTTCTATAATACCGTAATACTCATAATACTCTTTTATTTAGATTTTTGGGTTCGTAATAATGTTCAACATTGCAAAAGGATTGGGTGGTCTATGTTACTCATTAACGAGATACTTATTTATATGTGTGGGACTTATATGCTGGTAAGACATTTTTATTTTCTTGAATTAATTTGTATCATTTAGGCTTTATTTTTGAAGTAAATTAAAATTAATTTTTATCATTTATGCTTTATATTTGAAGTAAATTAACATTAATCTTCAATACTGCAGATGTTTTACTTTCTGATAGCTACTCCAAGTATGTATGATTTCTACCTCTATAAAGTTGGAAATCCAAAATCTCTTGTTCTTTTTCATGATTTTATGCAGGTTGATTAAAAATTAATATAACTTATTTTTTAAAATGAATTGGTTGTAAATATATAGTAACTTAATTTTGTTCTTTGCAGAATATGGTATTGTTTGGTGCATTATTATTTCTCATGGAGATAAGTAGACAATTCACCAAATTCAATTGAAGAAAAAGACTTGGAAATACTAGAGAATGATTCAGAAGATGATTTAGAAGATGAACAAAGATGTTCCACATCAGCACCGTTAATTTAAAGATGTCACCGTTAGATTTTTCAATACATTCTATTAGTTGGATCAAACATGTTCCACTTAAATAAACTTAAGTTATTCATGAATTAATTTTATACCATGTTTGGTTGGCAGATTTTCAAATTTTATATAAAAGTTATTTATGTATTATTTTTATACGGCGTTTGGTTGCGTTTTTTGTAATCTTACATAATTAATACTTGTATAACTTATGAGAGAATCTGTGTATAATTTATGTGGGATAGAAGATGGAATAAGCTATGTGGGTATTAGTTATACATGTATTAAAATGGTAAATTACACATTCACCCTTATATTATTTTACTCTTAAATGTATATTAATTTACAACAAATCAAATATGTTAAACAAAGCACTACCAATTTTTTTTTTGAATTTTTTTCTTGTTAATTGCTTAATTACTTTTAATTTCTTTGCTTAAATTCTTGTCAATAGTTTTCTTTTTAGTTAAAAATTCAAGTTCTAATTTTTTTTTGCTTAAAAATACAAGTTCTAATTTTTTTAAAAATTTAAATTACATATTACTTAATTGCTTAATCATATTCAATTACTTAATTACTTTCCGTTATTTGTTATTTACTTTGTTATTTTTAACTATTGGTATTTATTTAATTTTAATGAGTTATTTATATAGTTGGTTATTTTAATGGTTATGATAAATATTAGCTCACTAAGTACTTTTGAAATTAAGAAATAAAATTAACTCACTAATATATTGTAATCTCTACATAACTAATACTTGCATAACTAATACATGTATAACTAAACCCTGCATAACTAATACATGTATAATTAAACTCTGCATAACTAATACCTGCATAACTAATATATGTATAACTAAACCCTGCATAGCTAATACATGTATAACTAATACCTACATAACTAATACCCACATTACTAATGCCTATATAACTCTATCCAGCTACCTCTAATACTTGAATGACTTTGTTATTCGTGTATTATTTTTATACCATGTTTGGTTTGCAAATAGGATTAAAGTTATTCATGTATTAATTTTATACAACGTTTGGTTGGTAAGTCTCCAAACATTGTATAAAAGTTATTCATTTATTAATTATATGCAATGTTTGGTTGGTATCTTTTCAAATGTTGTATAAAAATTACTCATGTATTAATTTTATACGGTGTTTGGTTGCGTTTTTTGTAATCCAGCATAATTAATACTTGTATAACTTATAAGAGAATCTATGTATAATTTATGCGGGATAGAAGGTGGAATAAGTTATGTGTGTATTAGTTATACATATATTAAAATAGTAAATTACGTATTTACCCCTAACAATTTACTTTTAAATATATGTTAATTTACAAGAAAATCAAATAATTAATACATATAAAAAAAAAGCACTATGAGTTTTTTGCTTTGGGTTTTTTGTCTTCTTAATTGCATAATTACTTTTAGTTTCTTTGCTTAAACTTTTGTTAATCACTTTTTTTGGTGGTAAGACAGTGACTATTAATTGTAATTAATTTATTTGCATAGTTTCTCTACAACACACTACCAATACACATTTTTAATTTTTTAGTTATTTTAATTTAAATTACCTATTGCTTAATCATATTGAATACAAATTACTTAATTACTTTTAGTTATTTGTTATTTAATTTTAATGTGTTATTTATATAGTTGGTTATTTTAATGGTTATAATAAATATTAGCTCACTAATTATTTTTTTTGAATTAAGAAATAAATATTAGCTCACTAATTATTTTTTGGAATTAAGAAATAAAAATTAGCTCGCTAATGTATAGTAATCTCTACATAACTAAACACTGCATAACTAACATCTACATAACTAATACATGTATAACTAAACTCTGCATAACTAAACCCTGCATAACTAATACATGTATAACTAAACTCTGCATAACTAATACATGTATAACTAAACTCTGCATAACTAATACATGTATAACTAATACCACATTACTAATACCTGCATAACTCTATCCAGCTACCAAACGACCCCTTAAGAATTTAAAGATGTTCAAGATTATATTTGATGGTTAAAGTTGTTTCAATTCAACAAACTTAAGGAACTAAAGATGTTCAAGATTATATTTGAACAATTAAAATAGATCTACTCCCCAACATGAAAGAATTTTAGCTAAAAAGACATATAACTCACCTTTATTTTTTCTTAATAATTATGAAATCCTTTAGCTAGAAATTCCATATTACTAAGGGTCTATTTGGAAAACCACGTGGTAATTGAAATTGGTGTAATTACTAAGGTACTAATTACACAGTCTAGTAATTACACCGACCTGTTTGCTTGTCACAGTGTAATTACAATGTAATTACACATGTACTGTTTGGATGCACACTTGCAATCATAAGATTATATTAAATTTAAAAAATAAAAGTTAATTATTTAAAATTTATATTAGATAAATAAGAAACTTTATAAATGTTATTAAATTAAATATTTAAGATATATATTATTTTTTGAAAATATATTAATTAATAAGCATATGTTCTTAGCTAATATTATGAAAAGATAATTGATTTATATTTTTCAAATTAGTATATTTCAATTGAATTAATCATAAAAACTAAAAGTACAAGATTTTTACGAACATCGTGAAATGCATGTTTGATTAAAAGATTTATATTATAAATACAATGTCATAAATTATTAAAACATTTGACAAAAAGATAATCTATCAAGTCTAACTAAAAAATAAATGACTTGCAATGTTAAATATCAAGTGAATACTACTAAAACAAATAAAACTGAAAATATAACATAAGTTCTAAATTCAAAACAAAAAAATTTAACATAATACTCTTATGTCAAATTTCAACATAACGTTATAAATATGATTTAAAAGAAAAACGTAAGTCTATAACCTTATTTAACAATGAATTATACCTTAATTTAAAAATTAGAAAACTAATAAAATTATGCTAATGAAAAATAATAGAATAAATGAATAAATAGATAATAAGAAAATTGAATGGATTCACATGAAAAAAAGTAAAGTTTGAGAATAAGAAGGAAATGAAATATAAATAATAAAAATTTTAAAAATATATATTTTTAGAAATAATTAGAATAACAAAAACAATAGAAATAAAAAATAAATTAAAACCAAAAATACAAATATAAATAAAAGGGAGAAAAGAATGTAAAAAGTTTCTTGTAATTACATGATGTAATTACACCAATTCCTAACCCTCCCTTGGGAATTGAGGAGTGTAATTACCACCCTTCAATTACACCAAATTCCTCTCTCGCCAAGTAATTACTTGGTCTACCAAACATGCCGAAGAATATAATTACATCAATTACACCAAATCCCAATTATATGGTGAGTTTTCCAGACAGGCCATAGAGTTTTCCAAATAGTCCATCACTCTTTACTTTCCAACCTAAATTCCCACTAGACTTTTATAAAGAAACAAAATCTCAAACAAAAAGTTTGGCATGCACTGCTGCTTTACAAAAAGCAACAATCTGAAATATCCAACAGTTATACTTACCCAACTCACACAAAACTCAATACAATTGTAAAGAGAAAAGTTCAATGACAAAGAAATTACTTCACAATTTCCTTGCTCCCTGCAATCTTATGGTTTGTGGCATCAGAAACAGCCAATTAACGGGCTCCAATACTCCATTTTATCTTTCAAGAACAGAATACTCATCGATTTAACAATACAGTACATACAATCATGATAAAACTTTAGCTTCAACAGAAAATAGCACTAGGATCAAAACTTAAAGGAGGAATCAACACCACAAAACCAATACAAATTTAACAATAACAGAGTACTAATGTACTATGGTACAAGATTCATAATATAATTATATCATAGCAGTAGCAGTATTTTAGTTCACATGACCACACAGGCTGCAGGATTCTCGTCGCTAAAGGCAGTAGTATAGCGAACTTCAGTAGAACTGGCACGAGCAAGCTGGTTAGTTTGGAAATCATCTCTTCGCACGTACCCAGCAGGAGCCTTCTTATCATAAACACCCTGTGCATAGGGATGAGCAACGACATCATATGGGACATAGGGCCAAATCTCTGCCTTCTTACCTGTGCGATGGGCTACACGAGCCACAACTTTCTCTGGATCCACATAGCCTACTACTGTGAGCTTGTGCTGTTTAGGCTCTATTGTCACGGACGAAACTCCTTTCATTCCCTCAACAGACCTTCGCACTTTCCTCTCACAGCCTTCACAGTCCATCTTCACTTTTATCTCCACCGTCTGAAAATTTTCAAAACAATAATTGAACACATTGTTTGTTCATAAAATTTTGTACTAACTAGTTTTTGGGTGAAATTTCACTTCCACTTGCAAAACTTCAATTTTTTCCCAAAGAAAATGCAAGTCTAAATACAACTTCAGTTGCCAAAAACTAATTTGCAACTTCAAAAACTCGTTATTTCAAGTTTCAACTAAATTTAGGGTCAAACGCTGGCTAAGAGGATGGAAAGATAAAGTGAGGAGGTACTAGTCTAAGTAATATAGTCAATGTGGACTAGAAAATAGTTTAACTTTTGTATGATGACCATTAAAAGAAAAATGTAACAATTGGTAACTGTCTATAACAAGACTAATTTGATACTCTCTCTGTCCTAATTTACGTGGCACATATCTCAGCTCCCATTTGGCCATAGACATTGGGAGTAAATTTTTTAAAAAAAAATTGAAAGCATACTGCAACTGAAATTTGGTCAGTTTACGGATGAAATTTCACTTCGACTCACAAAATTTCAAAAAAATTCCAAATAAAATGTATGTCCAAACATAACTTCAAAAACTCGTAATTTCAACTTTCAACTAAATCTAGGGTCAAACGCTAGTTAAGAGAATGGATAGATAAAGTGAGGTGGTATTAATGTAAGTAATATAGTCAATATGGACCGGGAAAGAATTTAACTTTTATATACTGGCATTTAAAAGAAAAATATAAAAATTGGTAACTGTCTATAGCAAGACTAATTGAAACTCCTTCCTTCCGTTCTAATTTATGTGGCATCCTTTTCTTTTGAGTCCCTCCCTAAAGAATGTTACATTTCTATAATTAAAAACAATTCAACTTTAAGGTTCACTTCTTATCTGTAATAAAATGATTTATGAACACACAAATATGTATAGGTTGTTTTAGACCACAAGTTTATGAACCGTATCTTTTTCACTTTAAGCATCGTGATAAGTCAAACGGTGCCACATAAATTATCAATCCAAATGATTTTATAAAAAAGTACCTACTTAGTATATTATTAGTGCATATAAGTTGAGTCTTGGCAGGTCCATAAATAAAAATAGGATATGGCCCAGCCAAGATATGTACATTTCAGTGGAGGACCAAATGGGATACTGAATCTGCACTATCCTTTCTCCAACGCATCACTCTTGATGGAAACTTTCTACTTTTGCTTTTGCTTTTGAAAAGCTATGAAATACTCGCTTTGGTTATAAAGAAACAAAAATAGGTAAAGAAATATTTTTAACAATAAAACAAAAGGACAACAATAAATAAAGGCACTAGAATAGATCATGTGACTACAAAATAAGTAGACATAGTTATAGGAGAAATGCTATTAACGAGAAGAGAGCGTGCACATGGGAAGACCGCACCAAATCTATTATTAGCATGCATTTACTAATATTGAGTTTATTATATTTAAAGTGTGATATCTTAAAATTATTATTCTATAAAATAGCGGCCCAACCCAGCCCTAAGCGGGCCACGTGTTGGGATGGGTTGACCCTTCAACCAAAAAATGAACAACACAGATCTCTTAGAAAGAGTATCGAACGTTGATGTCTGATGAACACGACATTAATATATACATAAATTCATACATGAATTACACACACTTCAGTGAATACTTACAAAACAACATAATAATCAAGATACAACATTCATAAGATTCATCCGAGCAAAAAACATTATATGATAACTTTTTTCATAAACAAAACAAGTAGAAAACAAAGGAGAAATGAAAAATTAGGCATTAAAATAAAAGTAATAGAGGTCAAAAATTCATAGTTATAATTACTTCAATAATATATATATATATATATATTTTAAAAATATTTTTAAAAATCACAGCCCACGGGCTGACTTCTGAGACTCGCGGGTTGGGCTTATGAGGCTAGCGGGCCAAATGAGGCTGGCCAAAAAACCTCGTTCCTAAATTGGCTGAAAAAATTAAACCCAATCCCACTTAATTCAAGGGTTGGGTTGGATTGGGCCGGTCTAACGGGCCAAGCCCATTTTGACAGATCTATTTGTGGGATTTCACCAAAGGTAACAACAAACCACATGTATATGGAGTCATGTACTTGGACAAATAAAGAAAATCATTTAACATTTTTTACCTCTATCGAAATTTAAGCATACATTATTGGTTAAGTGACACATCTACCAAAAAAAAATGTTTTATGCAAAATCTCATATGAAGTGTTTTCTTCTATTCAATTCAATTTGTAGAGAGTTATATTGAACCATTTCCTCCCCGATTATGCTATCAGACAAGAAGAAAAAAAAACCAGAAAGGTATAAGTGGCCGGCAGGTACATGGTGTAAAACAGATCACAAAAACTGAGACAGCTAGATTTGAAATGTCAGAGAGTTAATAAACTAAATTGTATTTACTGTTTTCTGGATTAATTTCAAATCCAATTTGGAAAATAGCTTGTAACCTGTTTTCAAACTGAGTTTTAACTTTTGAAGTTTGTAGTTTAAGTATATTCAAGTTTAAATATTATTCCAAATATTTTTTTGTAAAAAGTATAATCAAACACAAGTTCATTTTCCAGTCCAACTTGATAAATTTCAAATTAAGCAAAAAATTATTTGGAATCTATAGCCAAATGCGTAGTATTAGAGTGTTTAATAGGTAGAGCAATGTAGTGAACACAAAATTAATGTGGGGAATAAGAGAAGTTAAAATTTCACATAGATCTGAGTTGAGAGTTGAAGAAAAAGAGAAAACAGCAAAGCCCCCAAAACAACTGATTAGAAAGAAGTAAAGGAAACAGAGAAGTTGGATATACCTGTAATTGCTTGCGTCTTTTGTGCTTGGAGTGTTCAGAGGAGCAATCAAACATATCAGATATATGGTCAAGAACACCCATTGTTTTGTGTGAGTAAATTGAATGGTTGTGTATTTTGATGAGAAAGGAAGAAAGAAGAAGTAGCAGTAATGATTAAAATGAGAGAAATATCCCACTTAATTTCTTGACGTTTTCTGCCACACGACAACGACTACTGACCATCTCGCCTTTTTCCTTGTCGCTTATATAGCCTACTATTTACATATTTTTATACGACTCATAACGCCAAGCTGTTCTTCCTATTATTTTATTTAACCTTATATCTAATACCATCTATCTTTTATATTGACACAACATATAATTTTTAATTTTAATTATTTATACTGATGGTTTATATAATAATTGATGGTATATATAATTTTTAACTTTAATTAGTTTCATTTTTCATGACTATTTATTGTGTAACTCAATAATAGGGTGTTTGGCTATTATTTAGCCATTATTTAAATTTAAAATGAACCAAAAATAATATGACAAATACTACTTGAGACCCCACGTGAGATTTGACATCCATGGATAACGCTAAACCGACCACGGGTCCCCTTGGGATAATATCAACGGCCCACGGCCCAAACGAATTGGGAATATCAAACTTCAATAATCGAGACTCTTTTTCCTATTTTTGAAAACATTCAAAAATTAATAGAAGAAGAAGCAAAAAAAAAGTAGTGGTAGTAGTAAATATATCAAACCTTTGTGCCTTTTTTTTTATTTGCTAAGTTTAGGAAAGTAAATTGTTAGGTTACCTCAATAAATTAATGTTTTGTGCAGTAATAATTACAGGAAAAATCCTTTTGGCCATAATTTGACCAGAATGGTAAAAGACTTGTTCACACGATAAATTAGTTTGTTTTTGAACATTTTTGCCCTTTAACTTAAATATTGAATATATTCTTCAATTATGTTTCCAACACATTGAAAGTGATTAATGAGATCAATTATTAATGATTTCATATTTAAACATGGGAAAGGAACCACAAAATCCACCAAAGAAAACATAAGTCCCACCCACTCTTCTCTCTTGAAATTTTCAAGATCTAAAAAAAAAAAAAATGTGATAGTAGTAAAAAAAAAATTTTTTACTTCATTTGTGTCTTCTTCCCTTTTTCCGTTTCAAAATTTCCTCCTTTTTACTTATTTTTTTTTGTTTATTTATTTTCCCTTTCTTATTTCTTAATGATTAAAAAAAAGAAAATTAATGATTAAAAAAAAAGAAAATTAAAAATGTTTAAAAGAGAACTCAAGTGTAGAGTGTAGACTATCTACTTTAGTTTATAATTTCTTATCATGAAAAGATAAATTATATCTAAATATAAATATTTAAAATTTATATGTATAATACTCGAAATAAAAAATCTGAAATTAACCGAGTTGGCAAAACAATTACTCCTATTTATTTAAAGGAGTTGTTCTTATGCATCGATTTTCTAGAAAAAAGTTAAATAATAAAAATATATTTTATCCGATTATAGTTAGAATGTATGTGCGCGAAATTACCATCATGTGTTCATCTATTATGTGATTGTCTTCATATCATCAACTGTATATGAATCATAATTTACACAAATAAAGACTCATTAAAATTAATATTTTTTTATTTATTTTAGTACTAGAGACGTATACAAATAATTTTTGGATAAAAATGTTGATGGTGCTTCATTGAAAAGTTATAATAACACGGAAAGGATATAAAAAGTTCTTTATGATTTCAAAATAAACTTTTATAAAAAAAATTGAAAGAAAAACATCTTCATAGTTCTCCGATGATAATGACAACACAAATTTGTTAAGCATGAACTAGATCAAAGCTTCATCACATATATATTATTTATTTATTATTAGTATTATTTGTTGTTTTATAAAAAAATGTTTGTTATTAAACGGTATATTAAAATATTAAGTATACATAGTTGTAGTCACAATATTTTATTTTTTTTGCCCTCAAATTAATTTTTTTGTTAAAACTGATTAAGAATTTTAAAAATTAAGTAATTTTATTGTATTTATTATATAAATAAATTTAAATTACATATTTAAATAATTATTTAAATTGAATTTTAAATAATTTTTTAAATATAATGTAAAATAGTTTAATAATAACAATCAAAACTCAAAACACTCTAGTTCATATGTATCGACCCTAGATAACAACAAACCATGAGAGCCAATCACTAATATTGTAGTCTTGTACCCCTATGTTATGCCGATTTGATGATTTGTGAATCATTACTTATATTTGTTATTAATACGAGCTCTAATTAGTTAATTGTAGTAATTATTATGTTTAAAAATTTTAAACTATACATAAAAATAATTTGAAAATATTTCAATAACGACAATTAAAACTCAAAATACTTTAGAATTGGTAGGCATCGAGACATTATAGAAATACTAAAATCATATGGTTCATAAGTATCGATCCTATTTAACAACAAACCAAGATAATTACACATTAATATTGTAGTTTTGCATATTTGTTAATTATTATGTTTTAAAAAAATTAAACTACATATTTAAATACTTAAGTGATGTCCCTAGTTAACAATAACCTAAGAGAGTGTTTATGCATTAATGTTGTAGTCTTGTACCTCTATGTTATGCCGACTTGATAACTTGTGAATTATTATTGATATTTGTTATTAATAGGAGCTCTAATTAAGTAATTTTATGAATTATTGTGTTTAAATAAATTAAAATTATATATTATTTTTTAAAATATAATTTGAAAATATTAAAATAAAAACAGTCAAAACTCAAAACACTTTATACATGATAGAGATCAATATATTATAGAAATCATAAAATTCATATAATTTATAAGTATCAACTCTAATTAATTACAATAAACATTTTTATACCATGTTCAGTTAAAGATAGACACTTTATATTTTGAATCAAACATTCACATCTTCTATATTATAAAAATCATACAAGTTTCATCCACCAATAATGTTATTTCTAATTTCCTAAAAAATCTACATATTGTATAGAATGAATATTCTACATAAATGAAACTCTATCGGACTAATTACATATAAATAATTTTAAAGTAAAAAAAAAAAGCGATTATATTTAATAAATATCATATTTAAATAAAATTATAAATAATGTACGTATTTAAACTAAAATAAAGTTATTACTAACAATTGATATATCTTATTAAATAATTTGTATCACTTAACATTTTTTAAAAATATTAATTATTTTTATATCAAATGCATGAATGAAAATTTTATTTTCATTTTAAAATTTTGTGAGAATAACTTCAAAAAAATAATTTTTTATAATTTTTTTATCGTTTAATAATTTTATTTTAATATATTTAGTATAGATACACTTCATTGAAAGTGTAAGTATAAAATTTTCACAGTTCATGAAGTGTAAGTGTTTTATTTTAAAATATGAATTTTGTATTTAAAATTGAATTATGATATGAATTTTTTTAATGTATTAATTATTTATATACAGAAAATATGAAATTAAATCTCATAAATAGTGTTTGTTTTTTTTGTGATCTTATAGAATTGCTTTATTGGAGACATACAGTAGATATCTATTTTTGTTAGTTTCTTTTTTAATTTACTCCACATTTTTAATTTTTTTTAAAAGAACTAGGAGAATTTTTTAAAAAAAGGTAAGAAAAAGAAGTAAAATAACGGGAAACAAAAAAAATGAATTGAAGAAGAAACAAAATTGTTAAATATTTTGATAGGTGGGACCCAAAAAATTAATCTTATCAAAATAATAAATGCTTTATACAATTTACTACAAAAAACAAAGCTTAATTTATTTCTTTATTTTGGAGGAAAAAGATTATAACTGTCTTTTTATGGCCCAAATTTTCTGGCGGTTTAGCATCTCCCATAATTAAATATATAGCTTTAAAGTTGACCTATAACGTACTGACAACATTTCACATGAAAACATATTTATGGTATTGACGACTAGTCGACATCTTCTCCCATTCACATTTTATGCTAAATTTACAATCCAAATCTAGACTTCCACATCTAAATCTAAAAAATATATATTTTAGGTATGTCCAGCAGGAAAGTTTTGGATTATACATTGCACCTTGTTTGAAATTATGATACTACTCTCTCTCTCTTCTAATCCATATCATATGATGTTATCTAACTAAAATATAAAATTTAATAATGAAAGAAAAGTCTGTGATTCAAAACAAATTATACATACTTATGGGGTTATAAATTATTTAACTCATAGGAGTACTAAATAAAGCACATGCTCTTTTTTAACAGTCCATTACGATTTTGACACAACAATTAAGAAAAACATTTCACATCATTAATCGTAAGTTGTATTTGATTACATTATTGTATATATCTCTTTTTTAAAATTAAATTAGTTATCAATCACAGTGCACCATTGAAAAATACTATCTTTAGGATCCATTTGGCCCCAAGTTTTATTTAGGAATATTTGAGAAAAACTTAGAAAAAATTTGGCCGTTGATGTTTGACCGCATAACTTGACAAATTTTTTGGCCAAGAATCCCAAGTTCCCAAATACTAGAAAAAAATTAGTTTTTGGAAACTTGAAAAATATTTGGAAACTTTAAAAAAATTAAAAATTACCCCAAATTTTTATATTTTATAAAAAAAATACCCATCATTTATTACTTCCTGCTAATATCTATCTATAGGAATAGCTTGTCACTACCTTCTCCGAAAAAGTTCGAGTTCTAATTTGAATGATAAAATTGAGAAAAAAGAACAATTTTTTTAATAGATTGTAATTATAACCGAATCAAACTAATATTTATCTACCATATCTATCCATTATTTTTATTTAATAACATGCCACCAACCACTCTTTTTTGCTTGTGCCATATTACATAATTTTTTGCGTGAAAATCAAAGTAGTGATGATTTATTCAATGAACATGAACGTGATGATATGGTTACTGATGAAGATGACGAACAATCGACCTAGAGTAACAATATTATTTCGTCTTCTCGGTCATCTGATCTAGAAATGAAAGCTTGTCGGAAAGAGATTGTTCGTAGAATATAGGAAGATTATATAAAGAAATAGTTTGTTACTACCTCATCCGGAGGTTGTTATAATTATAACCGAATCAACGACAAGTTTGGATAAGCATTAATGTATTGCTCTTGCCTATATTGTTATTTTGTTGTTGTTGATTGTTATCAATTATGTTATAAGGCTATTTTTAACGGAACATATGCATTATAAATAGATAATACAAACTTATGGATATTTTTAATAGTTTTTAGCATATTTTTTGAAATAGTAAAATATTTTTGGGGAAACTTGGGGCCAAACACAGGGTGTTAACTTGGGAAAAACTTGGCCCAAGTATTATTTGGCAAAAATACTTAGGAACTTGGGGCCGAACGCTAGTTTAGTAATGACTTGTTGATGTTATATTCTTTTGCTAAAGTGACCACTCATTTGATGAGTAACAAAATTACAGTTATCAGAATTGAATAGGGTGAGGCCCATCCATCTGGGCTCAAATTCTTTTTGATATTGGGCTATATAGCTGACTTTGGCAGATTTTGAACGACTGATTAGAAGTGGGCCTCATATTCCAACTTAAAAGGCCCATAATCTTTAAGAGAACCGAAAGACCCAGAACACATGCCGGCTGTTCTGTTTGTTTATTTTAGAATATTTTTTTTAAAAAAAGAAATTATAAATTAGTTTTCACATGATATATTTAAGACCACAAGATTAAGTTGCACTTTAGTACATTCTATATATCTTTAATTTAAGATTATAAGATTAAAAAAATATTATCTTATATTCTATATCAAGTTAAAATCAAACGAATAAATTGAAATAAATGGAGTATTATCTTGTGTGGTGCCGCATGAAGGACGGTAGAGAAATCAGTAATCACGGCTTACTTCATTTTCCTAATAATAATTCTACTTTAGATTAATTAATTGATCATGCACAAGGGAGATTAAACTATTAATTTTCATTAAAATATATCTTTGATATTATTTTATTTGCCTTAATTTAAGTAGTGTTTTTCCTTGACTAATTGTCTCAAAGACGCATCCTTTTCCATGTGTACGGAAAGGACAAACACATCTTTTGCTTATTTCTATTCTTTTCTACTTTTTGGATAAGTTTTGAGAAAAGAATATTTAAATAAAATTGTGAGGTGCTTCTCGGAAACTAGTAGGAAAAAGAAAAGACAGAAATGAAGGAGATTAAGTTTGATAAAGAAATAGAAATTGTGGGGCATTCTATATATATATATATATATATTGGAATTTGGAAGAAAGCAAAACCGTGTTAAATCGAAAGAAACATTCATAAAGGAAAATGAGGAAAAAGAGATGCCCTACATCTGCATATCAAGAAAAAATAAAAATTCAACTTAGACTGCTCCATATTCCCATAAAAACTTTCGTACGTTTGGATTGAAAATGAAAAGTTATTTTGAGAGAAATGTAAAATTTGGTTATTTTTATTATAAAATCAAGCTCAAAATAATATAACTATAAAGAAAAGAAGACAATTCTTATTCAAGTGTGTCTTACATGAAGAATGATATCTCTACTTAGAAACATTATATTGTTATTCCAAAAAGGTTCATATCACCTTGAAAACACACATACATGAATGTTGATATTTATGTGGAAATTGAATCTCCTTAAACCTAACCACACGAACAAGTTAAAAGACGCAAAGTACCTAGTTTATTTATTTTTTTAGTTTTTCTTTGAAAAAAAAGAAGAAGATGAAAGTCATTATCTCCTTTTTGAGGAAAAAAGTGAAGGCTAGTCAAAATAATAGGACCTCATGCTTTGTTATTAGTTAGATTTAGAATAGTGTGTGTTAGTCAAAGTTAGCCTTTGGATAAATATAATTTTCCTCTTCTAGATCAGCCAAGAATATTAAAAAGATAATTGAAAACAAGTGGTAAGAAAATAAATGGTTATAATACAGAAACAAATCGTCAAGGCTTAGTGTTAGCTGATGAGTAAACGCTTCAAATTTAAATTATTTATTGTGTTAGATGAATATTTTAACTTACAAAATAATTATTTAAATAGCTTTAAAATTTATGTATCAAGATAGGTGTTCATAGAATAACGAATTAAAGTGTTTAATTGACACTTAAAAGGATCAAATTGAGATATCAATTCCCATGATCTCTTTTTTTGGATTTGAATAAATAATTAAACTTTATCAGTAGACTGAAATTTAATTTACCTACTAGACTGGTATATTCAAAGTCGAGCTGCTTTACTGGCATTTAAATTTTGGAAAAAAATGACTCACATGTTTAGTCCTTTTATGGCTCACCGCAACAATAAATCCCAAATATCGAAAATCACCCCCAACTATTCTTATAGTTAAATATAGTAGTATATTTTTATATAAAAATTCCAAAATAAGTAGACCATATATCTCAGCAAATCTTGGAGTCTTTGAAACGTCATTCTTCACATGAAACAGAAAAAAAAAAAAGTATGGTCAAAATTAGGAAACTGCATGGACACGGTATTATCAAGTGACAAAGGTACGTCATAGGTGAAAGAAAATAGAAATAAGTCATTTGACTTTTTTCTCTATTATATTATTAATTTCCGAAGAAAATGCATATATCATTACTTTAACCAAAACATATTAGCTTTCGTCAAATATTCAATTGGCACTATTATGTGTTGTTGGAATTTAATTCTCTCGAGTTATTAATATTCTACACAATTAACTTGGTAGCTTGCCACCTATAAAAGTGACACATTAAGGTGACCGACAACCATTTATTCATACCCCAATATTTTTATAAATATATATAAAGAATATATACATACATAATATCAAAAAATTTCAACATATAATATCGTTAAAGATTGACAAAAAATTTGTATGGATGGTTAATGAGATGAGTGAACTCTTTATAAGGCTTAGACAATTCTCTGATCCGCTCCTTTTGAGCTATCATTTTCTTAACAAAAAAGTGTCAATTTACTTTTATTTAATTATTGTAATAACAATAATAATAATGTCTTAATCTCACCTACTGTTAACTCTTAATTTGTGGGACGATATTTTGTGCAATAGAGTCACCTATATATATAAGATTAAACAGTTTGTAAATATTTAGTTAAAATAATCCCATATCTATTGTAATAATATAGTACTTTTATTAACATATAAATTCCATGATTTAAGTTCTTATGCATAGCTAGATCTAAAACTATAAATCCACCAATGCTAAGTTTGTTTGTTCCTCGAAAACAAAAATATATTCATTAAAAAGCAGTCCAGTTGACTATACATTGCACTAATAGAATGTCTCTTTAGTCCACAAAATGGACCACAAGACCAAACAAATAATACTGATAATGGCCCATTCCCTATTTGAGAAAATGTCTTTACCTCTTGACACTTACATAGGTAGCCTTAACTAATCATATAGGACAATTTTGTCCATTATCGCACCTCAATTAATTTCATAAGATATTTATCACTTCAAATTATCAATAAGGATTGGATAACTCAGTCCACAAAAACTAGAACAAATAAAAAATAAATCACTTAATATTTTCTATTTATTTTGGAATTTGAAATTGAGACCGCATAATTTTCAACTCAATTAAGTTACTGCATAAAATTATGGTAGGCACACACAACAATTGTATGTCTCTTAAACATAAATGAGTATGTAAAATTACAACTTGCAATTTATAATTGAAGTATGTAATTGTACCATCATGATCATCTAGTACATGTTGTTTGCTTGAATATAAATGGTAGTAGTAAGTATTTTTTTTTTGAAAAATCACAGCAACATTACTCGTGATATATACAAGCAAACATCAGTCATGTGATAAACTGATCTAACGTTAGGTTAGAGATGTTCAATTTATTTCTGTACTGTTGGGTATGGGAACAGTACAAGCAGAGATATTTTCAATTATTATTTTAAAATAAATAGATAGATACATGTTGTGGAAGGATGTATTTATATCACATACTGCTTGAAAAAATAATGCAAAAGTGAACATCAATTTAAAAATAGTAGATCCTTCGATCTCCAATGCTCAAATCTAATTCAATAGAAACATAGAGTTACTTACAGAATTTATCGATAATTATTAGTTAATCTGTTGCTAAATAGTTTCTTTTCATATAATCTGTAGCTAAATAAAATTATAATAAATTTTTTATTCTTTAACTACGAAATTTTGTATGTCATTGATTTCTTGTTTAATTGAAGTGTAAAACCTTATCTTGTTTTACAAAATCCTGCATATTTATGCTACTATATTACGTTGCGTAGTTTTACTAAAAAGTATAAGGAGTTTAAGGTAGTATTGAATATTTTTTAACAAAACACGGTAGTATTGAATATTATTCTCTCATTTCAATTTATTTTTCTCGTTTTAATTAGATAGAATATTTTAAAAAGATAAATAAAGTTTTAAATTTTGTGTCCCTATAAGGACTCATTTGACCTGATAGAAAATAAACTGCAGCAATGAAAAGAGGAGAGTCTGAAAAGTGTGAGAATTTTCTATGTATTCAAGTTGCAGATCGTGAAAATTACAAGAGTCCTTAAATAAGATAAAAGCTACTAAACAAAACAACACGTTTATTTGTTCCTACTCAACAAACTAACTATTGACTGACCCTTGGTCACGTTGCCAACATTCCCTCCATTAAACTGAAACAACTTTAAGTTTAATTTGAGGATACCAAGTTGATCGCGTAGCTTTAGAAAGGACACTGGTTTCAGAGGCTTCGTGAACATGTCTGCAATCTGCTATTCACTGCTGCAATAAATAAGACTGATCGTTGCATCCTTAGTTAGATCACGCAAGAAGTGATACTTCACATCTATATGCTTACTTCGTCCATGTTCAACTGGATTCTTTAAAAGATTAATTGCCGAAGTATTGTCACAATAAATTAGCGTTGGTCTTTCCTGCTTAAAATGAAGTTCTTCAAGAATATTCCTCAACCAAACAGCTTGACAAGCACATGATGCTGCAGCTACATACTCTGCCTTGGTAGTCGACAACGTAACAATAGGTTGCTTCTTTGAAGACCAAAAAAAACTCCATAACCCAACATAAAAACATATCCTGATGTGCTTTTCCTGTCTTCAAGATTTCCAGCATAGTCACTATCAGTGTAACCAACCAAATCTCCAGTTGATCCCATCTGATAAAAAATTCCAATGTCACTAGTACCATTCAAGTACCCCAGGATCCTCTTGGCAGCTTGTAGATGCATTTATTTTGGACTCTCCATGAATCTGCTAATGAGACTTACCACGTGTATAACATCAGCCTTGTTGCCGTCAAGTACATCAAGCTTCCAATGATTTGCTTGTATAAAGTGATGTTCACTTTTCTCCCTTCAGGTTCTTTGACGAGCTTCAGACCCTTCTCCATTGGTGTGCTCACAATGTTGTTGTATTCATCTAGAACCTGTCCAGAATATCTCACACATATTTCTTTTGAGAAACAAAAATACCATCGGCAGATTGATTTACTTCTAGACCCAGAAAATAATGCATCATACCCAAATTAGACATGTCGAACTCCACCATCATGGACTTCTTAAAATTCTCAATCATAGCCCCATCACTTTCGGTATAAATTAAGTCATCCACATATAAACACACCATTAAGAACCTGCACTCTTCCTTTTTATATAAAGAGTATGTTCATATGGACACTTTCGAAAAATCCCCCCTTCGAAAAATAAGCATCTATACGACTATACCAAGCTCTTGAAGCTTGTTTCAGTCCATATAGAGCCTTTTTCAATCTAAACACTTTATTCTCAGCACCAAATTTCACATAGCCAGGAGGTTGTTCGATAAATACCTTTTCTTGTAGTTCACCATATAGGAAGGCAGACTTTACGTCCAACTGAAAGATTTTCCAAGCATTTTGAGCAGCCAAAACAACCACCAATCTTATGGTATCTAACCAAGCAACATGAGCAAACACCTCTTCATAGTCAACACCATATTCTTGCTTATAGCCTTTTGCTACTAAGCGGGCTTTGAACTTGTCGACCTCTCCGTTTTCCTTCAATTTTGTTTTATAAATCCATTTTACACCGATGGTTGTATGATTTTCTGGAAGGTTTGTCAACACCCAAGTATTATTTTTTTCAATTGATCTAATCTCCTCATCCATGGCTTGCTGCTACTTTTGATCTTTGACGACATCGGCAAATGATATTGGATCACAATATGAAAATAGAGAAAAATGACTAGCTGTATTTCCAGATTTACTGATTTCATATACCTCATAATTTTCCATCCAACTCGGTGCATCTCTGCTGCGTTGAGGACGTTCATTGTTGAACTGAGCATCACCTGATACATGTTCAACCCCTCCAGCGTCTTGTACTGTTGGATTTGCTTGTGAACTGATCTCCAAAGATTGTTCTGGTTCTTCTTCTACAGAAAATGGTTGTTCTGGTTCTTCTTCTTCTACAGAAAATGGAGTATGTTGAAACGAACTATTATCGCTCCAATTCCAGATTGCTTCTTCATCAAATATAACATCTCGGCTAATAACAATTTTCTTGGTAATAGGATTGAATAAGCGATAAGCTTTTGATTTGTCATCAAAAAATGCATTTCTGACCTTTATAATCCAACTTCTTCCTCAAGGCATCTGGAATGCGTGCATATGATATACACCTAAAAATTCTAAAGTACTCAACATTTGGTTTACGCCTGCACCAAGCTTCATGAGGTGTCATACTTCGAATAGAGCTGGTAGGACATCTATTCAATATATGAACGCTCTAATGAACTGCTTCTGCCCAAAAATCTCTTGGCAAGCCACTTCTCTTCAAAAGACTACGCACCATATCAAGAATTGTGCGATTTTTCCTTTCACACACACCATTCTGTTGAGGTGTGTAGGTTGCAGTAAGGTCCCTTTTAATTCCATGTTTCTCACAAAATTCTACAAATTCTAGTGAGTTGTGTTCGCCACCTCGATCAGTCCGCAAATATTTAATTTTACAATCCATTTCATTTTCAACAAGCGTTTTAAACTTCTTAAAGGTTTCAAATGCTTCAGATTTTTCTCTTAAGAAACAAACCCAAGTATTTATGCTATAATCATCAATAAAACTAATAAAATAACGTTTACCTCCATTAGATGTAGGACTTATCGGACCACAGATATCTGAGTGCACCAACTCCAACACCTTATTTGCCCTCCAAGACTTTCCTGTTGGAAATGGTTCACGGTGTTGCTTGCTAACAACACACTCTTCACATACTTCATTTGGAGATTCAAGCTTTGGAAGACCCAACACCAATTGTTTTTGCTTTAAGAACTTTAAGCTAAAAAAATTTAAATGCCCATTACGAAAATGCCACTTCCAGGCATCTTCTTTCACTTTTGCAGAAAGACAAGATTTTATGGAGTTGTGAAGATATAAAGGGAAGCAAGCGATTGTGCGACATGTTAATCTGAGCAATTAACCCCAAACGAGAATCTCGTATCTTACAAACTCCACCTTTGATATTAAATTCATATCCCTTTTCTTGAAGATGTCCAGCACTTAATAAATTTGTCTTCAGCGCGGGGACATAAAACACCTCACCTATGGTATGAATCGAGTTGTTTTTGGTTGAGACTTGTACCTTCCTTTTACCCATGGCAGAGACCACTGAATTATCTCCAAATCTCACAGTATCTTGAAAACTTTCATCCAACTCTGAGAATGCCTCTTTCTGCCACACATGTGATTACTACAGCCGGTGTCGAGATACCATAAATGAGTGGAAACTTTCTCGTTAGATGTATATGCCATCAAAAGTGAAACTTCATCTTTTGCTTTCTTCGTTTCCCCCATCTTCCTTTGTCTCTTCAAAGTTAGATCTACCACCACGATTCCTATTTAAATTGGTACGACACTCAGATTGATAGTGTCCAAATCGATGACATCGACAACATTCAACTTGAGACTTATCTCGTCTCTTTTCTTTTTCCAGAGAATCGCTAGAACTGCTCTTCTCTTTTTTATGGTGCGAATTTTTTCCCTTCCATTTGGCTTTCACATGATATGTTCCTTTTGAAGACGACACTGCCTTCAATGCTACATCATCCTTGTCTTGCAAATTTATTTTCTACTCATGAACCAACAAAGAGCCCTGTAACTCGTCAACAGAAAGAGTATCAATATCTTTGGGTTCTTCAATTGAGCAAACTATATAGTTAAAATTTGCCGTCATTGAGCGAAGTATTTTCTCAACGATGGTAACATCCTCTAGTCTTTCACCATGAATTCACATTTTGTTTGCAATAGACAACGTCCTAGAGAAATAATATGTTACCGATTCACCAACTTGCATACGCAGAGCCTCGAACTCACCACATAGTGCTTGAAGCTGCACTCGCTTTGCCTTCGCTGTTCCTTGATACTTCTTCTTCATGGAATCCCATATTTGTTTAGAAGTATCCTTGCAAAGAATGGCTTCCTGAATTGAGCGATCAATAGCCTGAAAAAAGTAATTCTTATCGCTTTGAGATCCTTTAATCTTAGACTGTCCAACTCTGCCTGTCGTGCTTCCGACAAGGTAGTACCAGTTGCTGGCTCTTGCACGCCAATACTTACAACTAACCAAAATTCTTTGGACCTAAGGAAGTTCTCCATCAACATGCTCCAATGGTAGTAATGACCATCAAAGCGCGGAATAGCGGCGTGAACAAAATTTTCA
Organism: Solanum appendiculatum; assembly: GCA_018342035.1. Taxonomy (NCBI): domain Eukaryota; kingdom Viridiplantae; phylum Streptophyta; class Magnoliopsida; order Solanales; family Solanaceae; genus Solanum; species Solanum appendiculatum. Next base: position 785,987 of record JAGDQO010000437.1, on the reverse strand, counting down.
GAAGCCATCATTTGTTGCTGCAGTAGTACTCCAAAAAAGAAAAAAAGCTTTCCAGCTCGGATACCAAATGATAGAAAATAAACTGCAGCAATGAAAAGAGGAGAGTCTGAAAAGTGTGAGAATTTTCTCTGTATAGAAGTTGCAGATCGTGAAAATTACAAGAGTTCTTAAATAAGATAAAAGCTACTAAACAAAACAACACGTTTATTTATTCATAATAAATCTGAATCTAATACTGACTCCACTACTCCTGCAACCTAAAGACTAGGAAACAAGTTATTGACTCCTAAATAACCATGAGAAGTTCACTTTTTTGTGGAATATTTTTTCATTTTATTTGAAAATGATTGTTTGTCCATGAAAATTCCGAAACCTTATTTTCTTATCTTTTTTTGTTTTTTTCAAATTTACTCGATTTTTTTACTTTTATAAAATAGTTCATTTAAATTATTTATCTCTTTTTTTTTTTTAAAGAAGTACATTCAAATTCTAAATACCTATTGTAATAGATGATCAAATACAATTTCAATTTTGAAAATTTCAAATAAAGTGATTTTTTTCTATTTTTATGATTAATTATTCATTAAAAATATATAGAATATACCAAAATATTCTTCAATGTTACGATCTTAAACATATGACACGGAAAGTTGAAATTGAGACTTTTTTTTTTTCTATAGAGACTAGTATAAGACCGATGAGGTGCATTCATTGGTACTTGGCATGATATTGCAGTTACGAAATGCAATAGTAAGTGCCACGCATGCACTTTTGCTTTCCTCCAACTTGGACGGACATATAGCCAGCAAGTGATGCAGAAGAAACAAGACGTTACTCATATATATCTACTCGAATTCTGTATATTTCATTCTACAGAAAAAACTATCTATACACACCTAATTTGTTTTGTTTGTGTAGTTCCCTAGATGTTTAAAGAAAATTGGAGGAGTGTTCACATGACATGTGAAGGGAAGGGGTACGTGTACAGTGGATAAGTCTGCTTTTTTAAAATTAAAGATCTTGCTTTCAACTTCTGGGTATGAGGTTATTTTTTATAAGGAGCGTTTTACCTTAGATAGAGTTTTATATAGCATAAATTTGAAATAGTCAGACTCTAATATAAATATCGAACGCCGAATATTTGAAATGGAGGAAGCGGTGAAGGCATTTAGTAGGTGGGAAGCACATGGACCCCCTAATCAGCTATGCATTACTCATTTTCCCCTTACTTTCCTGACCATCTCACCGATCAACACGCCCTTTCCACTCTATAAGGGACCATTTCAGCCTAAAATTTCCAAGGCACATAATATAACATGGTAAACCTTCTTTTCCAAGGAATTTTTTTTTATATATACTCTCAATTTCATTATTTTGTTTAATTTCTCATATAAATATTAGAAATTTCAGGTGAGTATTAAGTTTTTTTTGGTATGCACTATGATTAAAAAAAATATATAGAACTTATTAGTCCTAACCGAACATAAAAAATTAGCTTATGAGGCGTAGAGTTTCAAGATCATATAAAAAGACCTTTTTCATTGCTAAAAAATCAATGTAGGACTTTCAATCCACCACATGCTTGAAATTGAATATTCGAGCATGAACAATATAAGCGATGACTAATATTAGATAAATAATATAAATTAGGTTTGGTCTCTCAAATATCATGATAAGAAATAAATCTTAGGTTTAAGTCGTCTAACTCGCTAAAAAATAGCTCATTTGATGTTAGGAGAACCCAATTCTTCAACACAATAGACGATAAGCTAAAATAACACTCATCTCTAAAGAGCCTCTATGCAACATCACATTTGAGTCTATATTTTAAATTAGTCGTATAACTAAATATCGTCATATAAAATGAGATCAATGAAAAAAACCAAGAAAGTAAACCGTCCAAAATGGGGGATGGGTCAAATGTGCTACAATATACACTTAGTTAGGTGTTAGTTTGGGGATATATAATGGGACATGTGATGCGTGTCAAAAACAAAGAAAGATACGTTAGCTGATTTCTTTAGTAAAGTCAGACTGAATTTTTTTTAAAAAAAGTCTAAAAGGATGTAAACAAGGGAGCACACATCAAGATTTGAACTTATTATCATATGACTATTGACAACTTCTTCCACTTTTTTATTTGCAGTTCTTTTCATACTATTTTTCTCACCTTTCACTATAATCCATGCCCCCACGCTACTCCAGAACCACTTTTTCCCTTTATTTTAATATCTTCTTTATTGTGTTAAAAAAAAAATATAACTCAAGTTCAAAAGCTAGTTCAGGAGATGAAAAAAATGATCTGACAAAATATTACTATTCCACCAATCGATGTGACAAGAATAAGCTTTAAGACGAAAAATTTTAAAATGGTAGAGGCACAACCAACAATAGTTGTGTGAGGCTCAATTGTTTATTTGACACTTGGGTAGTGGACCCATTTTGTACTTTTCTTTGATCATTTCTCTTCCACTCACTCCTCTTTTCTTTCATTTTCTTATTTTTTTTATTCCCAACAAATATCCAACTTTTAAATACATAATTAAACTGTTGATATAATTAAAAAAAATATTAATAAATATTTTTTTGTCAGACAACTGAAAACATTTTTTTGACTAAATAATAAAAATAATCTTATTATTCACCATTTTTAATAATATCAAAATAACTAAAAAAAAATTCAGTGTCTTCTCAACTACTAGCATTTAAAAAAAAAATCAAATTAATTCAGATTTATAATTTTTGTTATGTTTTAATTCATATATCTACACTCATTTTCTTAACAGAGATTATCAATTTTTTTTTAAATTTTTAATTACAATTTTTTAAAATACTTAATAGAAAAACGCTGATAAAAATATATTGTAGGTGAATGTGAACGAACTTGCGTAAATTTTTAAAATTGCTTATGAATCTGTCATATCGACATTGTTCTGTCCTGTTGTCATTTTTATTTTGACATCTATGTAAATAATTTATATTAAATAAAATTAATCTTATCTAATCAGTTTATACGCTAAAGTGAATTAGTTTATATTTTGAATTAATTTGATTTTGTTAAAAAATATTGAACAATAAGCTTATTTTTAAAGTTAACAGTTTTAAAAGTGTTTCAATTATTTTAACAGAAAAAACATCTATATATTTTCTTAATCAAATGTATTAATTATTTAATTGTGTATTTGAGAATTAGATATTTGTTAGAAGTAAACGAAAATCAAAAAAAGAAAAAAAAAAGAAAGTTAAGTGAAAAAGAAATGGTGAATAACATGTAAAAAGTAAGAAAAATAGCCCACCATCCAAGTGTCAAAAAGAGAATGGAGCCTCACACAACTATTGTTGGTTGTGCCTCTACCATGATAGAATTTTTCCTTTAAGACTGATAACTAGAGTGTGGAAAAGATCATTTGTAAAGTCTAACATCGAGTAAAATAAAAATTGAGTAGGTCTGATATTGATAGCATGTATGTATGTAAACAAAATAAACATTAGCCTAATTTAACTCTAAATATCATGTAAAGAGACTAATTCTCATCCCACCTACTGTTATTGGATAGTTAATAGTTTGATATTTATTTAGTTCACTCATGAGGTAGTTATGTGGTATGAAATTGCATGTTGAAACAAACCTTTTACACTTGAAGTAAAATTCTCAATAAAATAATGTGACCATATTTTTTTTCTTTTGGTTACGTATCCGATTATTAATACGACATAATAATACTTCCAATAGGCCAATAGGGTTTAGACTTTTTAGAGTTTGTGAAGAAGTGAATTAGTATAGCTCAGATTCATAAAGAGGGCTGGCTACTAGTTAATACTCTATTAGGTAGGAAAATGTACTTCTCCTAATGCTCGTAGATTAGCATGGGGATTAACACACTATTTATTACTAAGAAATAATCCTCCTTCAAGTCCTTATTTATGTAATATATTTTATTTTGTGATGAAGTTTAAGAAGTAAATAAAGACTTTTGAAATTAACGATCTTAAATAACTGTTAGATATTTCTATGACTATAAATTATTTTATTAGTAGAGAATAGATATTTCAAAAAAAAAATTTTACTTGTGCTAAATATAAAAACATATCATTATATTTTTTTTCAAAATTGACTAAAAATAAATATATAAATTAAAAAGAGGAAGTACTAAAAGAAAATACTTATTGATTATTATTCCTACTAGAAAACGAATGTGTTAGGAAGTAACAACTTTCTTGCACCTACTAGCCTAGCTACTACAATTCATCTTTGTTATAAAGTTTTTTTTTCTTCTTCTCACACTTGGTATTTAGGGGCAATAAAATTAGTTTGTGAAAGTATGAATCATGTGATTCGTTTAAGTTTGGGCAGATTATTGACTCATTTATTTATGACTCAACCTATATATACTCGTCCTATTTAATTCGTCTAAAAACTGGAAAATATATAGCACACCATGAAATGAAAAAAAAAAAAAAAAGGGAACTTAAAGTTTATAAAAGAACAAATTAAAAAAATGAAAACTTAGTAAACAATGAAGGGGTTGGATTTTGACGCATTTTTTTTAGTCCAAATAATTCTTAACCAGGTTAGTAACATATTAATAAATTAACTCCTATCAAATTAAGATCAATCCCGCCTATTTAATATCCTACTTGATATTGGTAAGAAATTTGATGTTCTTATAATTATATGAGGATCTTTAATTTCTTACGCGTTTATATAAAGTGCCAATAAAAAGAAATAATACATAGCGCGTGATTATCCAATTTGATCTCCAATGCTATTTTCCAAAAGTGACTCTTAGGAGATGGTAACAATTTGAAAATGAAAGGATATAGGTTAATCATATGAATATGCAATGACTCATTTAATTCAAGGAGGGTAGCAAGCAAGAAAATGATGAATTTTTTGAAACATAAAAGGACACATCTATTCCTTATTGCTTTATTCATGTGTTCTTGATGTCTCTCCAACTATATATCTCATCCTTTATCTTAAGGCTTTTTATTACATGCACGGTGAATTCCTTAAATTTATCGGATATTGATATTTGAATTAAGTTTTGTTTTTACCTAAATTCTCAATAAAATGTTCTAAATAAATACTTTGGATTCAAATTATGAGTTTTTTTATGTGTGTTCTCATTTGTCTATTAGATAGTTAAGTTCTTCATATACAATATATCATCTTCATTTATTATATACATTCACCTCAAATAAAATCCATAAGATCTAGACAATTTCTACTTGAGGTTGATTTGTATAATTAAAAAAGATGTTATATTTTATATGGTTAACTTAACTACCTAATTGATGAATGAAAAAATGAGCAATTTTCCCATGGAATTTAACCCAAAAATGTCTTAGAAATTGAGGTGTTTACTTATAACATGACTTAGTTCAATTATGTAAATGAAATATTGTGACAAATTATAACTTTCACATATTTTAATAAGATGAAAAATAATTACACCCTTTAGTATTTTTGAGGTTAGATAAGTATGCATTTTAATGAATTTATCCTTCAGAGAAAAATGGCCTAATTTAAGCCTAATGTATGTTCTTTCTATTATCTAGAATTTCAAATCTTTAGCATTTGACAAAAAGATAAAAATATATATCGTAATTGCTACGTAGTTGTATATTCCGAGTGAAGTTGATTTACTTGATAGCAAATATTGAAACTTTAGTCAGAAATGTTGTGCCAAATAACAAAATAATAGCGACATATAACAAAATAAAGGTTTCATCATCAATTATGTCTAATTCCAGTACTTGCTGCCAAATTATGGGAAAGCAAAATTTCAACTTCCAACTAAAAGTCATCACATTTGGCACATAGAAAAATAAAAATTGAACCTTTCTATAACAACAATAATATTATAAAGATGGTGATGAGATGAATATGATTTTCCCGTCATTCGTTAAGGATTTCGAATTTGAGATGTTAATATAAAAAAAATCATATTAAAAAGCATACTTCATCTTTAAACTATCCTTACACGACTCAAATCTTAATTAGTCCGGACATTAATATTAATGATGTAGGTATGCTCAGTAGCCTTGGTTGACAGCCATAGGTGACGGGGTCCATATGGACCATATCCATTATATATACTTGAGAGTCAATAATATCACATTTGATAGTTAATTAAGAACCCGTTTGGATTGACTTAAAATAAGTAACTTTTAAAAAGTTACTTTAAAGTCATTTAAAAAATAAGTAGTTGTGTGTTTGGCAAAAAAGTGTTGAAAGTCACTTTTTTCATCAAAATGTCTGAAATACCCTTAAAGTTGTTAACATTATAAAAGAATTCAGGGTAAAAAAGTAATATACTTAGTCAAAGTAGAATGATTTATAAGATAAAAAAAAATAAGTAGGAGACACCCTACTTTTAACTTTTAACTTATTTTAAGTTATTTTGACTTATTTTAAGTTATTCTTTAATTGCCAAACACTTTAATAAGTCAAAAACTGATTTAAAAGTTAGTTTGACTAATTTATAATCCCATCCAAACGGGCTCTAAGAGACAAGATATTTATATATAAAATTAATGTAAATATTCAATCTGCAATTAATAAATTTGTATAGTTAATACGTTTATAAGTTATGTAAAAATTTCTATATTATTTTATACATGATAGAATATAGAATAATTAATATATAAATAATTAAATTCTACATGATTGATCGTTGCATAATTTCTTCATAACTAATTCATGTACTATTAATATTGGAAAAATTACTAAAGTACATACCTTTAAATATATTATTTTCCATTTGTCACTATCTCTTTTAAAAATAACTAAAATCCCTTATTTTAATAATGTATCCGTATTAATGTATTAATGTATTAATGTATCCGTGCTTGTATTAATGTATCCGTGCTTTCATTAATGTATTCGGATTGGATTAATTTTTATTTTAATAATGTATCCGTATTAATGTATTAATGTATATGTGCTTGTATTAATGTATCCGTGCTTTCATTAATATATCCGGATTGAGTTAATTTTTATTTTAATAATGTATTCGTATTAATGTATTAATGTATCCGTGCTTGTATTAATGTATCCGCGCTTTCATTAATGTATTCGGATTGAGTTAATTTTTATTTTAATAATGTATCCGTATTAATGTATTAATGTATCCGAGCTTGTATTAATGTATCCGCGCTTTCATTAATGTATCCGGATTAAGTTAATTTTAAGGAATTATTGTAATTAGAAAAAAGAGTAGGGATAGATAGTAATTTGATCTTTACACTATGTGATTTATGTAACTTACCCATTAATATTTGTATAACTCTAACCATCTATCAAACGACCATTTAATGTCAACTAAGTAATTACACATATGAAATTGATTTCGTAATTATTTACAAATTTATTTTTACTTTATATTTTCTTATAAAGTTTTATTTCATTCTTACACTATAAAATCTGAAAATAACACGAGATATTTTTGTACGGTCCAAAATTAACTTATATTCTGAATGACTAATCAGCATTATTAAGCACATGATTTCGGAATCTAAATATTAATTTACTTAATTAAACATTGTGGACTATAAGGAGGCATGAATGATGAATCACCATTATGACTTATATGCATGAAATGTTTAATGCAAATCACAACAATTACAACACGCCTCCATTTTAATGTAGTTAAAGATAAACTATATGAATTCTATTTATTCATATCTATCTTATTTTGAATTTATTTCAAATATTTAAATTAAGCGAAGATTTTCTTCCATATAAGATTATAAAAGTATTTTAAAGAAAAGTGCATAATTAATTTGTCAATTAAGTTAGAAGAAAGGACATTCTTTTGAATTCCACTCCAATACTTTGGTGTGAATTCCTTAAATTTGGTTTTATCACTTCCTTAAAGATTTCTACGTTTTCACTTCTTAACAAATCACTAATTAATTTACCAGAAAAAAAGGTGTAAAAATAAAGCAACTTCTTGATAAGATTATTACTTTTAAAATTCATCTATTCCAGTCAATTATCAATCTGTTTTGGATTAGTATTAATACTATCAATTAACACAAATCACAAATTGTCTTAACCAGCTTTGATTAGGTTTGCACGAAAGATAATAATTGAAAAATTCAGTCAAATACGTAATATTAATTGTACAAATATTTTGGGTCCTTCCGTTATTATTGAATTTTAGTTTTAGTCCTTGTGATATCTATCTAAACATATTTAACTTCCCGTCACTTGAAATATGCACTTTTAATCCATTTGCTTATGAATATTGTTAAATTTCATAATCACTAACTATTCCACCATTTAATTACTCGTTTAAATTATGTTCAAAATTTTGGCATTTTAATACATGAAATTAGCTCGAATTAAAAGTACACAGTTCAAGTAATTAAAAGTTAAATATGCTTTGATCAGATATCACAAAAATTAAAATTAAAATTAAAATTAACCAACCAAAAATATTACTCTCGACCTTTTTAAGATTTTATTTTTCAAAACTCAAGTACTATCGTACAACTAGTAAAAAATCACACCAAAAATTGTCGGTGAAAATTTTAATTTTTGTTTATAAATATTTTTTATAAAAGGAAAAAAAATGTGAATAAGTAGTGGGAATCCAATTGAGAAAGAGACAAATCTTTGATTCCCTCTAATCGGAAAAAAAAAAAAAAGCTGACCCATTCTGTGTTAATTGAATTGATAAGCCCAGAATTAGGAATTGAGAATTCAATTGCAACTAAATTTTCTATCTTTATGATTAATTAATAAATTGAATTCTACAGAGTCCTTTATCACGTCTGACCCGATAGTCAAGTCACAAAATCTGCATGTGTACGTACTCTTTAAATGCCATTTTTCACAAAGAAAGAGAAAGAGAATCCCTTCTCTGCCCCTTTTTCAGGTTTTCTGTTTCTTTCAATAAACACATATTCAATTCCAAACAGTACCCACCATTTATTAATACCCTTTACCCCATCTTTATTTTGTTCATATGGCTATTCAAGCGCAGTTGTATACGGATAATCTTGGGTTTTCGTTAGGGGGTTCAATGGATTTGATGGAGAATGCTTGTGGATTTAATCAATTTTGTTTTGCTACTCAGCAACAACCCTTTCAACAGAATTTGGAGCAGCAACAGATTTTTAACCAGAAAGTCATGAATAACAACATTACTGAATCAATGCCTTTTTCACAGTTTATAGTGACCCACATGGAGAAACAGAGGATTGAAATCGATCAGTTCATTACCTTACAGGTATGCGATTTTTGGGTTTTTGAAATTTCATCAATTATTTTTTTGTGTTCATGTTTGATTTGCAGAGATTTATTGATTGATTTTGGTGAAAAACAGAATGAAAAATTGAGATGGTTTTTAAACGAGCAAAAGAAGCAACAACTAGCATTGATCTGGAGAAAATACGAATCGAAATTTCAGTTTTTGCTGAAACACAAGGATGAAGAAATCGCAAAAGCAGCGAACAGGACAAAGGAGCTTGAAGAATACTTAAAAAAAATGGAGATGGAGAATCAAGCATGGCAGAGAATCGCAAATGAAAACGAAGCCATTGTCATGTCATTAAACAACACAATCGAACAACTAAGAGAAAGTGGGTATTGTTTGTCCACCAATGGAGAAGATGCAGAATCTTGCTGCGATGTTCATGATAATAATGATGAAGATGAACAAGAAACAAGAAAAATGATTTGCAAAAGCTGCAATTCTCGATTTTCGTGCATGATTTTCTTGCCCTGTAGACATCTTTCTTCATGCAAACCTTGTGATTCTCTTCTTCATCAATGCCCTGTCTGTGGAATAGCCAAGAAAGCTGCAATTGAAGCTTTGTTTTGACCAAAAAAAAATTTCATCAGAAAAAAGCAAAAACTTCGGTAAATGGGTAGTTAAATTCATTAATTTCTTTGTGTTTTTTTTTTGAACTCTTTTGTCAGGGGATTTACTGATCTTTTTTTTGAGTTTGTTTTTTGTGTACTTTTTTGATGAAATCCCCTTCTATGAATAGTGTACAGTGAAACAATGAGCATCTTTTTTTACTTCTTTTTAGAGACTATACTTTTTAACCCTTTTTTGGTGGGATTTTAATTTTTTTTTATTTTATAGTAATTTAATTATTCATATCTCACTCATAATAACAGTCATTTTTGGTGTAAGTTAGAACCGTGACAGAAAAAAAAATTGATAACAATATGTCAGAATTTTAGTATGGCTCCTCCTGTTTGAGCGGTTTTAATTTTTTTTTTGAAGCCTAACTAAATTTAATTCGTTTAATCATATTATACGACAATCTCAAAACTAAGGTGACCGGAGATGAATTTTAGTTTTGCATTCAACTTTCCTTTGGTACGCTACCTAAGGCTCCTAAGTATTCTCAATTTAGGTGACAAAATTTCTTTTTTAATAGTTTATATGAAATTATTATTGTTTTATAATTGTAAACATTTTTTTTTTAAATTCTTAATAAAATTATTTATATTTATTCAAATAGTTAAAGAGTATTTTATGTCAAGTGAAATAGTATCTCGTAATTTGAGTTGGAGAGTGTAATTGATTAAAATTATCATATTCTTAAAAATAGTACTGTTAGAATTGTAATTATTATTATTTTGAGATCTAGTAATATAATAAGTAGTAGGAGTATTAGCTAGGGATGATTTGCTTGCCAATTAGAAAAGAGTTAATCATGTATGAGAATTGCGTAAATTTATATGTTATTTGGTTTTAAGAAATGGTTAAAATAATTATCTCTGTATAGAATCTAGCTATATTTGGTTGATCTTATCTCATTCTGCATAAAACATAACATAATTAATAAATCATTTGGTTTATGATTTTTTTCTATAAGTAACACTTGTATAAGTTATGAAAAAAACTAAATATTATTTAATATAAAATAACTAATAAATGAGAAGCTAGATTTGCTTTATTAATTATTGCATTTTATTAATATACATGATTAATTCCTATTTTATTAATATTTATGTTACTGATATATGCATAATTCTAATCGCTTATCAAATAAACCCTTTAATGTTACTGAAGCAATGGCGTGAAGAAATGGAGGACATATGAAAAAGAGCGTAAAAAAAGAAGTGATATTGTGTGTTTTGAAAACTCGAAAATTTCATTAAATGATTGTTGGTTTAATTTTATCATGTTGCGTTTCATTTACACAAAATTACATTATTTCATAGTTAAATTATTTATTGCAGTGAGAATGTATATTAAGTAAGCATGATTAATTGAGAAAAGGTTCTACACAAACACGTGCACCCTCCGTCTCATATTATTAAAAATATTTGTTTGCAATTATTTTACAAAGGCAATTAGTGAAAAAAATTCTTTCTTATTTATAATTTTCTTAGTAAAGATGTGAAAAAAAGAAAGTAAACAAGTAATATGAGACGAAAATATATTTTCAAGACATCCTAGAGAAGGCGTACCTTGCTAGCTCTGCCCTTTTATGCGACTTTACCCTCATATTGTGAAGGTAAACACATTATTTCGTATGGACTTTCTACTCAAATAAATTTATAAAAACGAAGTAAGAAGAGACTCAACTTGTTGGAAGAATTACTTATTCGGTTTTACTGTGTTGTAAATATTCTTGTCCAGAATTACTTATTTTTTATTTATTGAGATGTATATAGTAGTTGATAGAAAAGATATGGGTAGTCCAAAAAATTGTCAGCACAGTATTAAATTGAAGGTTACGTTAATAGAGTAGTAGTAGTTGGGGCCACTTTTCTGTGCATTACGTGTTGTACAGAGCGCAGTGTACGGATAATGAGTGGAATTTCCTACTCAAATTGGGCTTCCAAAATAAAATAGCCCCTTTTTTGTCCATATTATGTGGGCCCATAACGTAACGCTCTCTCCTCACTCTTTCGTATGACCCCTCTACTATATTACTTGATTTATGTTTTGATCCGATAAGTATCATAAGAAAATTTTTAATTAAGTTTATATTTTACTAAATTAATTTTATTAATAATGTTTTGTGTTAGAGTGGGTAAAAATTTCACATTGGTTGAAAAATGGACTAGTGGTCTCCTTATATGGATTTGGGCAATCCTCCCCTCATGATCTAATTTTTGAAATTGAGTTAGACCCAGGTATCATATAATATCCCTTAAAATATAAGATAGAAGATATCTTCTCTAAGAAAAAAAAGAGTAAAATGATTGTCAATACTAGATAAGAAAAAGCCTTTGATTGTCTCAAAAATTATATTTTACTTTGCAGAAAATGCTGATAGATCAGACTTGAAAAAACCACAAATTTTCAACAAAACATAAAGTTTTGTTTAGCAAATGGCAAGTGAATCAACAAAACACTTAGAATTCATATCTTTACTCAAACAAGTGGCAGATAATCTTCAAATTGTTATAATACTATATAAAATCAAATGTTACAGTCAAAATACGACAAGATTTCTCTTCAATCAAAAGATGTATCCTCTCATCAAAATGACATCCCCTAACACTGAACGTAAACTATTTTTATCGTCGGATCGGACCATTTAATATAGGCTAAAACCAAAAAATTGACTGACGATAATAGCAATTCCTAAGCCAATTGCTATTAGGGAAGAAGCCCAAGTGAGCTTCTCTGTTATTCTAGGAACTCTATCCTTCAGTGCCTGACTACATGAGCCTATAAAGACGGTATAGCTTCCCATTGCTATAACAGTACCAACCAAGAACATACCCAAGAAGGCAGCACCAGCCACACGAGAAGGCAAAGCAAGTGCAGGCAAGATCATCATCAGTGCATCCGGTTGAAGCCCATGGACAATTCCAGTAGCAAAAGTTGCAAAGCCTATCTTTTTCTTCTTCCCAACGACAGGGGTGTCAATGCCTTCGTACACACTAACATCACAGTCACCATTTTCAAGGGCAACACATGGTGTAGGAACTTCAGATGCTTCCTTGATTCCCATTGCTCCGATGACAAGAAGAGTGAAGCCAACTACTCTTGTCCCCCATGTACGAATAACTTCAATGTGGAGTCGGTCCTTTAAGAGAAGAAACAATAGGCCAAAAATCAACTGTCCAGCATCATGGCCACAGCCCCAGAGGGCTCCTACTGCTGCACTCTCCATCGGTGTACGGCCTAACGACAGAGGAGCCAAAGCTGCAAGATGGTCAGGACCTGATAGGGTGTGAAGGCAACCAGCAAAGAAACCAGCCCATGCACTTGTTAGTAGTTCATTGCGTACAAGTTGAGTCCCCACTGCTGCTGCAGCTGGACCTCCTGTCTTAGCTGCAGTTTGGAAACTAGCAAAAGCAGGTGAAACAATGACTGGGTGGAGGAGCATAATAAGCATGGCTGAGAGCAGGACTACTGTACTAGTCGAAACCACCTGAAAGGAATCAAAGTAATCATAAGACATATTGAGGAATATAGCATAAGTGCCTTCTCTTGATAGATGAAAATTTAAGGCATAGTGTAATGCCGCAGATGTTTTTTCTTCTTCTGATAACATAGTGTCCCATAGAAGCAAACGTAACATCGTTTTTTATATTCATTTTCCTTGTGCACTGCTGCACAGCGTAATAATGAAGTTCAATGTAGCATTGAGAAAATATAGAATCATATAGGTATCTCCAGGCCTAACATCCCAGTACTTGGTACTTCCCGAACTTCTTTGTGATTCCAAAGTAGTAAAAATGAAAAAACTCTGCACCAGTTGTTCTTATTTAATCTCATGAATTGCACTTTTACTTGCTCTTCCTTTATAGAAGTTAATCATAGTTAGAAAGAGTTACCTCCTGCTTCATCAGAGAATGATTTAGTATGGTTGCCTTTAATAGTAACAATATAACTCTACATGTATAGGATGGTTGGTTCCTACATTTCTAGAATCTAGGGTACTCTCCAGATTAAATTTCTTAAGAACTAGGAGAAAGGATACTGCACCAGATGATAGATGCTTCTGAAATTTACTAATAGGAAGTTGACGAGAATCTAAAATTCAAGTACAAAACGCAAATCATACTAGTATTAGTAGCACATAGACATTTTTGTTTCTAGTGCAAAATGGGTCAAAACTCGTTATCCATCGCCTTAAAAGGCTTCGACCAACATACTCACTCGAAACACTGCCCTAAAACCAGTGTCTCCAGAATAAGCAATGTTATTATAAGTCCTAAAATGGATATTATAGGAATGGAAAAACCAAAGTTGAGTTCTCCATCGTCTCTGGGCTAGTCCTTATAACCTGCCAACCCTAAGCATCAAATGAACAAGACAAGATTGGCAACTGCAACTCCTGCATTATTCCTACCTGTTTCAATTATATTCTTTTACTGGCTGTCCTTAGGAATGAGCAGTTGGTAGTCGCTGATTCAGACTGCATGCTGTATTGCCACAAGCAGGCCAGATTCATTTATCAGAGTAGCACCGTTATTCTCTATGGCCTCATCGGCTCATCCTATGTGAAGTTATAATTCCTTGACCTAAAACCTGTACTAGCCCATCCGTCGGTCCACCGTAGCTAGATAGATCTACACTTTTTCTTTTCTCCCAAAAAGTGAGTGGTTCCTCCCTTCAACAATTCTACATCCAGTTGTAAGAATGTGAGAGATGTAACATCTATAATCAAAACCACATTTTACATTTAAAGATCACAAATGACAAACCAGCCAATGTAGGCCAGTTTCCAATTGGGTGACTAAGTGCAAGATTGGCAATAATGATTTACTAGCACAACTTTTATAAGATCATCAGAATCAAGTCCCATGTTAAGCTTTAACTATTTTTGTTTTCCTCAAAGTGAACTACATTTCAAATTATCTTAAGCACCTAAAATTAAGATATTGTTCAAGAAGATAAAGGTGACAACTTCCTCATTGAATTTTTTTTTTTGTCGTGATCATGGTACTGATAAGTTAAGCAAATGTTGTCACCATCAAAACCAACTGATAGAAGCTTTGTTGCATTATAAGGACAAAGATTTCTAGACCCTAACTGCAATTGCAAAAGCTCAACAAAACAAACAAACACATGCAAATATTGATAAAGATAAGAATGTTATACTCATTCGAGTCATTTGACAACACATGCCAGACTGTGATGACTTTTAAGATCGCAAAACTTTTCCACCAGAAACTAACATTCTGTGTACTAACCAAAGATTCTTTCCATAAAGCAAGCACAAATATTATCACATGAGCAAATTCAAAAAGCTGGAATTCTGTGCACTAATCATCATTCAGATACAATTCTAGCAAATACAAGTCATTCTCCACCAGATACTAACATTCTGTATGATAACCTGATCAATGGTCATCCAAAGCCATTCACCTTATTTAATAGGT
The DNA here is from genome assembly GCA_018342035.1 of Solanum appendiculatum. Taxonomy (NCBI): domain Eukaryota; kingdom Viridiplantae; phylum Streptophyta; class Magnoliopsida; order Solanales; family Solanaceae; genus Solanum; species Solanum appendiculatum. The sequence continues at coordinate 770,665 of JAGDQO010000437.1, read as the reverse complement.
GCATAACACACATATTGTATCAGCAAACACATCTACATCTAGATTGCTACTATAACTGAACAAATATACACTTGACTTACACAAGAAAACTGAATAGTTTTTTAATTCTAAGCAGCTCAATTTTATCCAATACGCATTACCAAATTCAGATTGCACACAAGATTAAACCCACTTCAAACAAAAACATGTCCGAAAATAGAAAGTGATGCAAAATCAAATATGAATAAAGCTAGTACCTTGCGTTGCTGTGATAGAATTTCAGTAACCCAGTTGAGCAAATGGGGCTTCGAACCTGACCCATCTTGCAAATCCTTAGATGTGGACGAATTACCCACATGCCCATCATCAAATCTGGAAGATGGGGTCGACCCAGAAGATGAAAACTGGTGAAGACACTTGCAAGAAAGCGAATTGGGTGTGCGAAACTCGACACGGAGAAGGGAGGGGAAGTGGAGTTTAGGGAGACGAGGAAAGGACTTTAGGTGAAGTTTAGAGGGAAGTGAGTTGGTATAGATAAGCCTCTCCATTAGAGAAAATTGTTAGCCCCCTTTTGGCTGGTTTCCTCCAAATAAGTATGACCTATCTATCTTCTCTATTTGTCTGTTTGTTTCTCAGTTTGGATTATTGATTTTCAGATTATGCACAAGAGAGGAGAAGAGGTTGAAGAAGCAAAAGTATTTGGAGTAGTTGATGACATTTGTGCTGGCACGGATCTTTTCTTCTTTTGATCCATTCTTTAATCATGGTATGATTAGCATGTAATTTTTGGGTTAAAAGTAAAGTTCTTTTTGTATTTTGGTAGTATGACTTTTAGCCGATGCAATTTTAAATTTACTTAGGTTAGTAAAATTTGAATATGAAATGTTTCTAAATATAAAATTGAATAAGTAGACACATGTCTTCTACGTGATAATTTTTGTGAGAAACACTCTAACTAATTTGTAAAATGCGTGTCTATTTAGCCAATTTCGTACAAATTTAAGTGTGTATTTTTCCACACCTAAAGCTGGAGGGTGTAGATGTTGATTAAGATCAAGTTAAAAGACAGTTTATATATTATGTCTAAATGTTGCGGCGTTTACACACTATCAAAGTTAATTTTTTTTGTTTCAGCTTTACTTGCTTTAGACTTTAGTAAGTGAAGTCAACTACGAGTCTAATTAAATATAGAATTAGTTGTTAAAAGGTGCAATAAGATACATCAAGTTAAACTGTAATGAAGTGATTTATGTAAATGATATGAAGAAGTCTATGAAGTACTAAAAGTCATAAAAGATACTTCAACTATGCACTTCCACCACCACTTAGGAGAAAAGTAATAGAAGAATGGGTCAAAGTTTCATTTGGGTAGGCTAAAATGTGAATAGTTTTTTAAAAAAGAATTTTTTCTGATGTTCGATACTTATATTGAAATATAAATTATGTTTGAATTTTTATATTGTACAATTTATTTATAAAAATGACATTTTCAGTATGATTTTTTTTATTATTAAAGTTTATTTATTTTTCATAAAAAGTGAAGAAATCTCAATTATTTTCACGATAAGGGAAGCATGTCGACTAAAATGTGGATAGTTGATGGAACTAATACCTAACTTGGCTGACTGATTAATGTTTATTTTGATAAGAGATTAGTGGAAGGTGTGGCTTCTTACTCACCACAATTATAACAAATTAAAGAACTACGTGACTTTCGCTTCTTTTTTTATTTCCACACATTGTCTCGTATTTTTAGCGAGATTCGGATTTATAATAAAGGATCGTGGACAGGGGCAGAGCTGGGTGGGGGTTCATGGGTTCGGATGAACTCAGTAGCTTTTTTGTAGGCCCTTGTAAATCCTAACAAAATTGATTGAAAGCTCAATGGTAAGGGAGGGAAAGGAAATTTAGAACCCCCAAACTCCTAATATTGGCTCCGGAATTATCATAACAGATACATTTTGTATCAATATGTTTAGGTATATATGTTTTTTGTTATACTCTTATAAATATATTTGTTTATATATACTGCTGATTGAATATTTGTATCAATATGTATATAAGTAATTAAGTATATTTATTCCTTATTATTTATTTTGTATTAATGTATTCAAAAAGATATAGTCTTTGTTAAAAAATGATGTAGATAAAATTACAAAGTTGAGGGATATATTTATCTATTTTCCCATGAAAAAAAAGATGGTTAATTTTTCTTTTTCCATAATTTCTCCTATTTTTTTTTATAATTAATAGAAGAATAAAAAAAAGTAGATTATTTTTTTTCGGCCTTTACGCTATAGTTGAAAACTCAAAGTCAATAACTCCAGGCGAAATTGCAGGCACAAATTCGTGAGTTAAAGCTAGCGTTTGACTATAGATGGGTGAAATTTCACCATGTGTTTAGTCATAGTATTTGGGAAACATATTTTGCTTTTTTAAGAAATGTGATTTATACCCATAAGTTTTAAAAACTATCAAAACTAACCATAAATTTGTATTACATAGCAAGATAGAATAACAAGATTCATGATTTCTGCAACAAGTCAGTTGGATCTTCGTTGCAACAAATAACAAGTAGTGTTCATGACACTGGAGCAATGTGGTGGTTCGGAGTTAGTGCAACAAGCATCATTCCATACATTGTGAAGTAGACGAAGCACATGACTTTGTTACCTTAAGCCGGTTGTTCGTCATTTTCATCAATAACCACTTCTTTGGATAATAAACTTTCTAATTTACTTTATAACTTTAATCTTAAATGTTCTTTCATAGATACTCAAACATCCAGAATTGACAGCCATTTAATAGATAGTGTGCTAAGGGCATGCATGTTTAGCACTCTCAATAGATCCACACATATCAATCAATTGGAAATTAAAGTAAGTTAACAGAAGGGTAAAGAGTATTAATTAAGCATTATAAACATGTACCTGCAGTGGCGTATAAAAAATTAATTATAATACATATAAGTAGGCTTATTAGTTTAGAGACTAGTTTTAAATTAGAAAAGGTCTTAAGTTTAATTCTACTTAACCACTTATAAGTATGATATATGCTTTGGTTAGGGTTTGAACAAACCTCAAATAACAAAATTAGCAAGCGAACCAATACGTCAACAATTAACTTTTGTAAAATGGTGTTCGCTCAACGTGAATGGTGTCATAGACATTCCTTTGCTCAATGTGAGTCCGCCCGTGTACTGATAACTTTATGGATATTTGATTTGCTATATATACATATGAATATTAAAGAAAATAGCACTGCACCTACTTTTTCAAATTAATTGGATTGTTTGTAACAGCCACATGCGACATTTCAATACGCCAACAAGTTGCACTATATTGTTTATATCTAAGTTTTGTTGTTTTGGATCTAAACTTTCATTTATGATGTTCTTAATTTGTTAATAAAACCTTCATTTGGCTCTTCAATAAGCCAACTAGTTACCAACATGGGTTATGCTTTATCAGAGGTTTCAAATTGTTCCTCAAAATTTTGTTAGGAACACCACTCCAGAATAAGCCCTACAATATACGAATCGAATTTAGTGGAGGCTCCTATATTCACCCCGAACATGAAAAGAAGGGTGCAGAATATATATCTTTATGGGATTGGTAAAGAGTGAAAAGAATCTCATCTGCGGCACTAAAATTTGGTTCACAAATTTATTTGGGCTAAAATTGAATAAAGATAGCAGGGCAGTTACGTGGCATAAAATTGGGGTCTCATTATCCTCTACCAAAATGAGAGGTGGTCAGCCCAAAATGACAAAAAAGTCAGGAATAACAGAAACCATAAGATTTAAAGAAGAGAGTTTAGAGTGAGTGAGTGAGTAAATCCCAAAATGGCAAAGCCAGTGCAAATTGAAGTGTGGAATCCAAATGGAAAATACAGAGTTGTTAGCACAAAATCTATGCCTGGGACTAGATGGATTAATCTTCTCATTCAACAAGATTGTCGTCTCGAAGTAACATAGATAACTGTTCCATCAAATTATATCTTTTTGAACTTGTTAATTGCATTTGATTAACTTGATTTGTTGAATTTTGTAGATATGCACTGAGAAGAAAACTATTTTATCAGTTGATGACATTCTTGCTCTTATTGGAGATAGGTGCGATGGAGTCATTGGCCAGGTGATCATACATGTGTTATCAATAATTTTTCTTTTACCCCTTCTCAGGACCTTGATGACTCGAACCCACAACCTTAGAGTTGGAGCTGGATGATGTTTGCCAACCCTTAATTGCTTCCAATTTTCTTCAAATTAAATCTATATTGCTAATGATTCATATTTGCCCTTAAACTTATAAATGGTCTAAATTTATCCTTTATGCTGCTGAAGGGGCAAAATTGAGCCACTTTGGTAACGGCTACGGTGAAAACGAGACACTTTTCAAACGGAGGGTAAATTTGTTCCCATAGTCCAGACTCCAGAGGCAAATTTGTAACTTTTTCCTATTTTAGCTAGTATTTTGCCATGAAATTTGATGACCAGTTTTTGGGACAAATTTCACTTCCTCTCACAAAACAACACTTCTTTTCCAAGTAAAATGCATGTTCAAAAACTCAAATTTTCAAGTTTAACTTCAAAATCTTTGGCCAATCGGGAGTTAATTAATATAGTGTAACAAGTAACCTGTCTCATCATTTTTCACATTTTAAATTATATATGTATGGACATTTAATTGTAGTTATTTGTTGTGTGACCTGATTTGTGTGTGGAATGGAAAGTAAATTCATATGGTTTTGCTTTTTCGGGTTTTGTGTTGTTCAGTTGACAGAAGATTGGGGAGAGACACTTTTCTCTGCATTAAGCAAGGCTGGAGGGAAAGCTTTTAGTAACATGGCTGTAGGATACAACAACGTTGATGTCGAAGCTGCTAACAAGTATGGTGTTGCTGTTGGAAATACACCTGTGAGTTTATACTTGTCGTTTTTTTTGCTTTGTAATAATCCAATTTCTTAGCTACAGCAAGAACCAGTAATTTTGCATTAGAGATTAGACATCTTAGCTTGTAATGTCTTAAATGCTTGACATGTCTAATTATATATGCTCCGAATAGTAGACAATTTTGAGAACCTAGTATTCTTTTGACTCGCTCTTTTTATTGGCACGGGAAATAAGGCGATCTTATTATATCTATATTTTGTTTTGCATATGCATACATAGTTAGAGCCAAAAGCAATGAGTTCAGTTGAATCCGCATAACTCATTCTGGACCCCCTCTAGATGAATGGATGATGAATAGAAAGTCGAAGATGAAATCATTTAAACTTATCAAAACGACTGAATCTTTGCCGATACCTATCCAACTGTCATTTAACCCAACATGTAACAATGAATCTATAGTATAATATGGAAGTTAAAGTCAGTTGTGTTTCCTCTTAATAACAAGTAGTTTTTTATTTTTCATGTAAGGTCTTTTCTCTTGAATTTCTGTTATGAGGGAATGCCCCAATTACTTTGAATATGAAGTTGGTAATACATTTTTTTTTAAAAAAACAAGTCACAGTAGTCCTGAAGTTGCTACATATGCGTTAAATTAATCCGCAGCTAGTAGATGTGGTAGGAGTGATTTTATCAGATCAAATAAACTTGATCTGTATGGTGAATGATGCAAGAAAGCATCCAATTTATCTTCTGATGTAATGCTCTTATGATCAGGGAGTACTGACAGAGACTACAGCAGAGTTAGCTGCTTCACTTTCTTTAGCTGCAGCAAGAAGAATTGTGGAGGCAGATGAGTTCATGAGAGCTGGAAAATATGAAGGATGGCTTCCACATTTGTATGAAAATCTTCGATTCTATTTATTGTGTCTTCTCAGGTCTATAACTGAATTCTTTTGGTCTAAAACTTCAATGATTTCATTGCCAGGTTTGTGGGGAACTTACTTAAAGGACAAACGGTTGGCGTAATTGGGGCTGGTCGTATTGGATCTGCTTATGCTAGAATGATGGTAATCAGTTAGTATAATCCTAAGTTTGCTTTGAAACTAGGTTGCCTTGTGCTTTTTGCTCTACATGTTTCAAAACTTCGTCTTTGCTGAAACTCATGATTAAGAAATTGTATGTAAATTTTCTATGTTAATTAGAGCAACTTTGGTGTTTTATCGCAACAGGTTGAAGGCTTCAAAATGAACTTGATATACTACGACCTGTATCAATCTACTCGTCTAGAAAAATTTGTGACAGGCACGTTTTAATCAGTCTGCTACATCAACAAACTTCTCAAGCTCATTGCATGTACTTATGTTTTCTCACCTTTGCAGCCTATGGTCAGTTTCTGAAAGCCAATGGTGAACAACCTGTAACATGGAAAAGAGCTTCATCCATGGAGGAGGTCCTCCGAGAGGCTGATGTGGTAATTATCTACACCGAGAGTGCACTATTAGATTTCTTATTCATTTATCTGTATACATATTTATTGGATTCTCATTCAAGTTCTTATCTTGATCAAAATGCTTCTCTAGATAAGTCTACATCCAATCCTTGATAAAACAACGTACCATCTTGTGAACAAAGAACGGCTAGCACTGATGAAGAAGGTAATATCATTTGCAAGAATATATCTATTTTGCTTGCTGATTTACACGAAATGTGATATATTGATATTACTTGGCCCAAACTTGTAGGAAGCAATACTTGTGAACTGTAGTAGGGGGCCCGTGATTGATGAAGTAGCTCTTGTTGAGCATCTGAGGGAAAATCCCATGTTCCGTGTTGGCCTTGATGTCTTTGAGGTAATAACAATAGTAATCTGTTCCTTTTTGTTGATCCCATTCTCCCGTTATGAACGTGTGAAAGGCAAATCCCAAGTCAATGATTGTGTTGTGTCACGCGCCATTTCTACCAAGCAAAAAGCTCTCAAAATAACCTAATCATGTAGAGTGTACGATGCTTTTTCCTTGTCTTATACATTCAAGTAATGCTCTTCTTTGATAATCGTGTTGTCTTAGGATGAGCCCTACATGAAACCCGGTCTTGCAGACATGAAGAATGCTGTTGTGGTGCCCCACATAGCTTCTGCTTCTAAGGTAATTTTGCACATAATTATGTTTTTATCTGTGCTTAACCGTGTAAACTAAGAAGCAATATAATGTTCTGCTATGACAGCTACTTCCCATCATCGTGATTTTTGATAGTGTTGCCACTTTGTAAGAAAAAAACTAAAATCTCCTGATTCTTGATGCAGTGGACTCGCGAGGGAATGGCTACACTGGCTGCTCTGAATGTCCTGGTACGCAATTTTGAATCAATTTTAAGGACACTGTTGTGCTAAAAATCACAGTGAACATAAAGACATTGTTGTGTTTTGGATTCTGAATGTTGCATATGTTTGTTGATGATGTTTACAGGGAAAAATTAAAGGTTATCCAATTTGGATTAATCCAAACAGTGTGGAACCGTTCTTAAATGAGAATGCACCGCCCCCTGCTGCATGCCCGAGCATTGTGAATTCAAAAGCTTTAGGTAATTAACTCGTAAGAGCTGCAAATTTGTGTTCAATTTGGTTGAGGGATTTTGCTAAATACATAATGGTTGATTATTGCAGGCTTACCTGTTTCAAAGCTGTGAACTTGAAATGTTTAAGTGATTCAACATATGTCAGATTAATGGAAATGTCTATTTCAAGCTTGAAAAGGAGCTGATAATGTTTGGAAACTTTGCTATACTATATCATGTATCTCTCATTTGTCTATATTGGTTTTGCTATAATTAGGACACAAGTTTTACACATAATCTCTTGTTTAACACAAATACACTGTTTGAGCAAAATCTGGTAGGTTCAGCCCAACCCACATGCGGGCTATTGGCTCCACCCCTCCCTGCGACATCAGGGGGTTGACCTTCTGAGTCAAGTTCGTCGCATAGGTTGTCTAGTGCGGTTTAAGTTTGAGACCAATTTCCCCCAACAATTAACCAATCATTCAAGAAAATATTTAGTAAATTTCCAATAGCTTAGTTAGCCTTGGAAGAAATGACAATTTATAATATGGTTTCAACTTTCAATAAGAATGTGTTTAACTGCCAGCCATGTTTGACCTGTTCACAAGTGATTCGCCTACCAAAAGAATTACTCCCTCAGTTAAAAAAAAATACCTCATTTCTTTTTTAGTCTATTTAAAAAAGACCTTTCCTTTTTTGGCAATATTTTAATTTCAATTTTTCACATGGCATGTTTAAGGCCACAAGATTAAAGGATATTTTGGTATATTTGACATATCTTTAACTTAGGACTACAAAATTGAAAAATCCTCTTTATTTTCTTATATTTGGTGTCAAGTCAAACTAGACCATTCTTTTTGAAACGAAGGAGTAATATTCATTATTTTTTCTTTTTTGGACTTTTGACTTATATGACGAATATGGACAAAGTAACAAACCAGCATCATCATGATAATTTAGCTTCAAACGGAATTTGGCATTATCCAAAGAAAGAAAAAGAAATAGCAATTGTGGTATTATCCAAATTGCAAAGATAGAAAAATGCAAAAAGAGAAGAGAAAAACAATCACAATTGGATCAATTCAATTACTCTATTATTTAATTTTAGATTTTTCATTCAATTTTAAATACATTCAGACTCAATTAATTCAAATTTATGTAACGTAAAAGTGGATATGTTCTTTCTATCAAAATAAGGAATCATTTAATCATATTCCTTGATGATGAGTTAAGAAGAGAAGAAAACTTTTACCTTTTGAGTAAAAGAATTCAAATTTGTATGTAATTATTTTGAAACCAAAAGAAAGAAATTCTTTTTTGTTTTTAAATTTAAATAAAACAATAAAATGTTTTCGTTGTAATTTAAAAAAGTAGAGTCGGTGTGGTAAAATTTAGAGAATTACCACAGTAAAAACAAAACGGGTAACTACAATAAAACACCTATATATAGTCTCCCTCCCCAATTACATTTCTCACTTTTGCTTTCACATAAAAAAAAAACTCAACCGTTTTCTCTCTCGTTTATCAGTTGTAGAGTTTGCATTCTTCCTCGCGACTATGTCTGCTCCAAAGATGATCGCGTTGGAGAGTTCCGATGGCGAGGTTTTCGAAGTGACTGAGGCGGTTGCTTTGGAATCGCAGACCATCAAGTTTTTGATCGAGGACGATTGCGCCGACTCAAACATCCCTCTGAAAAATGTTACAGCCACTATCTTGGCAAAGGTGATTGAGTACTGCAAGCGCCATGTGGAAGCCTCCTCTAAGACAGATGACAAGGCCGCTGAGGATGACTTGAACGCCTTTGATGCTGAATTTGTTCAAGTTGATCAGGGAACTCTCTTTAATCTCATACTGGTATGGTTTGATTTTTACTGATTACTGGTTTCTTTTTCTGATTTTTTGTTCTAGGGTTCACCTCTAGTTGTACTGTTATATTCCCTGTTTTACGATTTCTGCTTCTGTTGCTTTTATTGTTTGTGTATTCGGTTTAATTTTTTATGCTTGTGGTTAATTTGCCTGATTTTCTGTTTTTTAGGGTTCATCCGTAGTTGTACCTTTATGCGATTTTTAAAATAAAATTATGTTGCCTTTATTGTTTGTGTATTCATTTGGATTATTATGCCTTCGTTGTACTTATTTGATTGATTGGTAGTTTTATTTGCCTGATTGTTTAGGGTTCATACCCATACTATAATTCAATTTTTAGGCATGTTACAAGTATAGGGTGATAATCCCTTCTTTTAATGTAGACTTTGTTCCTATTGTTGATTCTGTTGTTTTGGGAATTTTGGCTGATCATTGTATATGTTTTACACTTTTGATCTGGCACTAATATTGTAGAGAGTCCCAAAGTGTGTGAGCCAATTCATATTTAATATTTGCTTCCACTGTCACTGATACTATTCTAATAGAAGTAACCTCTACCATCCCCGGTTCCCACTTTGTATGTTCTTGTTGTTGTAGTAGAAGTAACTTCAATTTTTAGGCATTTTACAAGTATAGTGTGATAACATGCTTATAATTTTGTTCCTACTGTTGATTCTGTAGTTTTGGGAATTCTGAACCCCTTTAAGTGGCTGATCATTGTATATGTTATACACTTATAATCTAGCACTCATTTTCTTGTAATTTTCTTAAGTGTATACACAATCATTGTCAAATTTGAAAATTGATTTTTCAACAACTATAGTTTAATATTTGCTGCCTCCGTCATTGTCACTAATAGAACATGCTTGTGCTAGAAGTAACCTCTACCCTCCCTAGGTGCCACTTTGTGGGACTACACTGGGGGTGTTGTTGTTCTTGTAGTAGAAGTATCTTCAAAAACAATGAGAGAGTAGTGAGAAGCATGACAATGGGTACGGCCTCTTGTGAAATCGGTCGTTCAAGCTCTTTCCTACCCCTTTCTCATTTTTATTTCACTCACCGCCGATGAAGTGTGGAGCCCTGATAAATATAGTTTACCCATTGTTTATATGCTTTGTTTCTTCACTTTGTAATGGTATGTTAGAGGTTTGCTTTGGATTTTAATGCATACTGTTCTTGTGGCTTGCCAGGCTGCCAACTACCTGAACATCGAGAGTCTGCTTAATCTCACCTGTCAGACTGTGGCAAACATGATCAAAGGGAAGACCCCAGAGGAGATTCGCAAAGCCTTTAACATCATGAATGACTTCACTCCTGAGGAAGAGGAGGAGGTTAGGAGGGAGAATGCATGGGCATTTGAGTGAAGCTGGTGATGGAGTTGGAATATATAATAAATAGTAGACAATCCTTTCGTTAGTAGTTAATAATGTTGTTAATGTTTTGCTTGCTTTTCGAACCTTTAGATATTGATCTTCCCAACTTTAAGTCGTTGTTCAATGACCAAGACAAGTTAATCCTCTTTTTGCTGTGCCTATATTTACTTATTCCTCTATCAATTATGCATTTTTGTCAAAATTCAATTAAAACTCTTTATCCTAAAATTTTATTAGAGCAACAAAATCTTCAAAATTACCATTTTTACTATAAAACTTTTGAGGAAAGATTTCAAATTTTGGATGTAATTATTTTGAAACCAAAAGAAAAAAAATTCTTCTTTATTTTTAATTTATATAATAATCAAATGGTAACTGTGAACATTACCATTGATAACAAACGAGTATTACAGTTAGTTTATCCACTTCTCCTCACAATTAGTTACCAGTTACATTTTGAATAAAACTCTTACATTTATACAGCTTTTTTTATTTCCGAAATCTACCTATCCTGTCTATGAATTCCTATTTAATCTATGTTATAACTTGCTCCTTTCGTACATTTACTTCTCTGTATATTTTTCAGTTCCTCGCTCTCCAAATGTGATATACCATAGCCCCCATAGAGCAGCAACTATTTCTTTCTCTGCTATACTTCAATGCTTCCTGTTAATTTCCAGTAATATCTGATCGTATATGAGTCCAATTACCATTTTTACTATAAAACTTTTGAGGAAAGATTTCAAATTTGGATGTATTTATTTTGAAATCAAAAGAAAAAAGATTCTTCTTTATTTTCAATTCATATAATAATAAAATGATTTTTTTCCTAATAATAACAAGAGAAGAAATATTACCATTTTTACCATGACTTTTGAGGGAAGAAATCAAATGTGGATGCAATTATTTTGAAACCAAAAGAAAGAAAATTCTTCTTTATTTTTAATTTAAATAATAATAAAATGTTTTCGTTTTTTTTTTTTTTTTTAACAAAATAGAGTCGGTGAAGCTGAAAAGGCAAAATCTTGAAAGGAGTGTGGTAGAATTTTACAATAAAACGCCTATATATAATATATAGTCACCTTCTACAATTATAATTCTCACTTTTCTGTTACATAAAAAAAACTCAACCTCTCTCTCGTTTATCAGTTCTAGGGTTTGCTTTCTTCCTCGATCGACCGACTATGTCTTCTCCAAAGATGATCTTGTTGAAAAGTTCCGATGGCGAGGTTTTCGAGGTGAGTGAGGCGGTTGCTTTGGAATCGCAGACGATCAAGCACTTGATCGAGGACGATTGCGCCACCTCAAACATTCCTCTTCCTAATGTTACAAGCAAGATCTTGGCAAAGGTGATTGAGTACTGTAAGCGCCATGTTGAAGCCTCGTCTAAGACAGACGACAAGGCCGCTGAGGATGAGTTGAAGGTCTTTGATGCTGAATTTGTTAAAGTTGATCAGGGAACTCTCTTTGATCTGATTCTGGTATGGTTTGATTTTTACTGTTTTCGTTGGAATTGTGTTGATTATTTATGGTTTTGTTGTACTGATTTCGACTGTTTACTGGTTTATTTGTCTGATTTTTTGTTTTAGGGTTCAGATGTAGTTGTACTGTTATATGCCTTGTTTTACGATTTCTGCTTCTGTTGCTATTATTGTTTGTGTATTCGGTTTAATTTTTTATGCTTTTGGTTAATTTACCTGATTTTCTTCTTTTAGGGTTCATCCATAGTTGTACCTTTATGCGATGTTTAACAATTTCTTTTTCTGTTGCTTTTATTGGTTGTAGTTGTACTGTTATATGCCTTGTTTTACGATTTCTGCTTCTGTTGCTATTATTGTTTGTGTATTCGGCTTAATTTTTTATGCTTTTGGTTAATTTACCTGATTTTCTTCTTTTAGGGTTCATCCATAGTTGTACCTTTATGCGATGTTTAACAATTTCTTTTTCTGTTGCTTTTATTGGTTGTAGTTGTACTGTTATATGCCTTGTTTTACGATTTCTGCTTCTGTTGCTATTATTGTTTGTGTATTCGGTTTAATTTTTTATGCTTTTGGTTAATTTACCTGATTTTCTGCTTTTAGGGTTCATCCATAGTTGTACCTTTATGCGATGTTTAACGATTTCTTTTTCTGTTGCTTTTATTGGTTGTGTTATTCAGTTAAATTTTTTCGGCATTTTACCAGTGTAAGGATCGTTGTATATGTTTTACACCTTTATCTGGCATTTATATTGTAGAGTCCCAAAGTGTATGACACAATTCATTTCCTTATCTTGTAGCAACTAATTTAATATAACATGCTAATAAAAGTAACCTCTACCCTCCCCAGTTCAAACTTTGTGTGTTCTTGTTGTTGTAGTAGAAGTAACTTCAACTTTTAGTCATTTTACAAGTATAGTGTGATAATATGCTTATAATTTTGTTCCTATTGTTGATTCTGTAGTTTTGGGAATTCTGAACCCCTTTAAGTGGCTGATCATTGTATATGTTTTACACTTTTGATCTATCACTCATATTTTGTTCAGTCCCAAAGTGTATGACACCATTCATTTTCCTTACTTATGATTATATTAGGAAGTCAAATTTTGTAATTTATCTTTCAATAACTAGTTTAATATTTGCTTCCACTGTCACTGATACTAATATCACATGCTAATAGAAGTAACCTCTACCCTCCCCATTTCTCACTTTGTGGGACTACACAGGGTGTGTTCTTGTTGTTGTAGTGAAGTAATTTCAAAAACAATGAGAGTGCACTACAGATGAACTGTGGAGCCCTGATAAATATAGTTGGTTGCTTTAACTCATTGTTTATACGCTTTGTTTCTTCACTTTGTAATGGTGTTTTGCTTTAAATTCTAATGCATACTGTTCTTGTGGCTTGTCAGGCTGCCAACTACCTGAACATCAAGAGTCTGCTTGATCACACCTGTCAGACTGTGGCAGACATGATCAAAGGGAAGACCCCAGAGGAGATTCGCAAGACTTTTAACATCAAGAATGACTTCACTCCAGAGGAGGAGGAGGAGGTTAGGAGGGAGAATGCCTGGGCATTCGAGTGAAGCCAATGTTTTCATGTTCTGGTGATGGGAGTTAGAATATATAATAGAAGATCTCTATCAACAATCGTTATGTTTGTAGTAATATGTTCTTAATGTTTGCTTTTGGAACCTTTAGATATTGTTCTTCCTTACTTCTGCATTAAAACTTTTCTCTTCAACGAAGACAAGTTAGTCCTATTTTTGCTGTGCGTATATTTACTTAGTTTCGTGCAAAGCTTTGATATATTTAAGATGTTTAAGCAGTTGCATATGTAGTGACATATTGCTGGAGATATGTCGATCCTGTTGTTTCTTCTTAGTGTTATTGCTTTAAGTGGTGCCATGGCTTAGTGGGGTATTGGTGCTTGAGGCCTCTGCTTCTTAAGTAATTAACTTTGATGGGCAGAAAAAGTTGTTTGGTCAGAAATTGGCCAAGAGGTCGATTGTGGTTTACAATTGGCTGATGGGTAATTGCTTGTTTTCATGATCCAGTATAACTTGATCATAGACTCTGAGGAGAGTTTGTCTATAGTATTTAGGAAAAGAATAAGCAGGTGGTGTTTTGTTTCTTTTGTAGCCTCTATCAGAAAGTTAGACGTTCTCAGTGATAGCAGTAATTGAAGGAAAGAGGGGAGTGGCTGTCCAACTGCTAAGTTGTTATTGATATGAAAACTTATGTGTTAAAGTTATATTGTGTGGGGTAAACTGAATTTTGAGTAGGGAATTGAGGTATCAACTAATGTTGAAATGTGAGTGTAAATAAGGTTTGAAAGTTTGCAATCATTTTGGGAATTGTTCCTCCTTACGTATGCAGTTTCCAATCAAAGATTGGCGCCAAGATGATTGGGCTTTAGCATTAAACAATAGTTTAAGAGGCAAACACCACAAAACTGAAAGAAGAGGTCAGTTAATTAATAAAAATAATAATTTTTTTTAGATGGACAATCAGTTGGGTGAGTATGGTTATAATAAAGGAAAAATTACCTAACTACACATTTTTTTTAACTCTATTTTCTATTATTTCCTATCATTTCAAAAATTACAAAAATTCCTCTTTTCCTCAATTTCTCTCACTTTTTCGGATACATCGCTGTAAACTATCATTCCAAGATTTTTTTCCTTTTTTCACGTCTAAAATCACTCTATGATATCACCAATTATTTCCATTACTCTATTTTTGAATTTCAAATCTTTTCTCTTTTCGATTTATCGATTGCAAGTCATTGAAGAGGTAGTTCTTCTTCATCCATTTTCTTCTTTCCACTTCATCAAGTATCGATTTTTTTTGAATTTTTTTTAGCTTTTTCAACTACAAATGAATTTTCCTTTAGGTGCGCAAGAGTCCTCTGAAGCAGTCCTTTCAGTATCAACTCGTCCGGAGCTCCCAAAACCTTCGGATTTTGTCATTGTCTCAACAACATTATGATAATCCAGCACAATCCCAGGCAAGTAATTTTTAAAACCCTTGCGTGATTTTCCCATCATATCACCTGAATCCTTTTTAAAGAACCTCTTTGATACTCTTTGTCCAATGTAATCTATTGGAACAGTAGGTGCCATATGAATACCTCTCCAATTCTATATATATCATATATTTCTTTTCAACATTTGATCCACTCAAATTACACTAGACCTTGCTAGGTCAACAACAACTTTTTATCAAATAGACCTCACCAGGTCAACAATTATCAAAGATATCAATAGCACCGATATATGACAACTTCCATCAGTCCTTCCAATGCAGAGTTGAATCAATTCGTCGAGATTCATGGGTGACGCCATTGTTGAAAGTGAAAAAAAGTTATGAGAGTTGATACAGAGCAAAAGAGAAAGTGTAAAAGGATTTATTCATCATTTTTTTTTACAGATCAGATTGTTGACTTTTTTTTCGATTTTTTGTTGTTAATCTTTTCCTGATACATATGGGTTCAGTTTTTAATGTATCTTGTTGTTTTGTTTCTTAAATTAATGTATAATGTCTTCATTTCAACATTATGATACATTACAATTTTTATTAAGAGTTGTTGGTGGCCCCGGTAAGGACTTTGGGTCGAGATCCATAGGTGACATCATTGTTGAAAGTGAAAAAAAACTACAAGAGTTGATACAAGGAGAAAGTGAGGAAGGATTTCTTCATATATATTTTTTTGCTTTTAGCAGATCAAATTGTTGATTTTTTCTTTTGATTTTTTGTTGCTTTCAGAAGATCTTTTAATGTATCTAGTTTATTATTTTTTGGGGTTAAAAGTGGCCCACTATCTAGTTGATTTTGATTCTTAAATTAATGTATAATTCGTTCGTTTCACATTTATGATACATTACAATTTTATCATTTACAATATATCTTTTTCAAAATACTAATTTTGATACATAACCCTAATTTATTGAAACACAAAATAGTATGTATCAGGCTCATAGATACACAACTATTACAAATTTTGTTATCTTTTACTACTAGATACATACACCCAACCTTATTCAACTAGGAGACTATGTATCTGTGGACACTATCAAATATTATTGTTGATACATAAACACTAATGTTTTATAACAAAATCAGTTTATATCATATTCATAGTTATATATATGACACATAACTATGTTATATCATAACTTTGTTATGTATATAACATAGTTATGTATCAGATGTCGTGATGTATCACATGTTGTTTTATCATTAATCAGTGTATATCATATTCATAGTTTTTTTGTATATGATACATAACTATATAAAATTGTCGGCTTTTTAGAATCTGTTATGATTTTTTGGGGAGAGATTCGAGAGAAGAAAATATGAAATTTGAATTGTTTGGAGCTATTATTTGAGAGAGATTGACATCGGTTTGATTTGCATGATTTGGGAAACTGACATTTAATTTTATATTTAATTTTCTTTTCAATCTCAACAAACTAGTTGTATAATGTATCAAATGTGATGTATCCGGAAGAATGGGATGTATCCGGATGGCAGCAATTTTAGAGGATTTTTGTAAATTGGAAAAGAGTAGGGATATGATGTAATTTGCTCCTTACACTATGGGATTCCTAAAAATTTTACAATAATAAATTGGGGGTTGATTTAAAATAGGCCAATAGGAAGATATCATGAAATTAATTATTTTGACTATTATTTTCAAGTGTACTATCGGGTCAAAATATAAATCATATGTGGTTTTATGAAAAAATAAAATTTTTATTATTTATTTGAAAAGGGTGTAAATTTGTACCAATCATATTAGGCAACATAATAAATTAAAATTTAATAATTTTACTATAAGGGAGTTATATAAAATAAGGGTAAATATAAGCCAAAGGATTAACTTCCAGGGTATTTTTGAGCCAAAAAGTGGATGGAAGGGGTATTTTAGAGCCGAAAGGTGGATGAAGAATTGTCACAACCCAAAATTTCAAGTCGTGATGGCACCTATGTTCCCAACCGATAGGTAGGTCAACCCAACACTTTTACCAATTCAATTCAATAATAATAATGGGAAAGCTAAGCGGCAAGTAGAATATCCCAACAACTAAGTCTTTCATAAGTATTAAATGCGGAAAACTAAACTATCACCCAAGATTTAGTGTCATAAGTACAAGAGCTTCTAAATTACGATACAAGTCTGGAACTAAATGGCAAACCTAGACGAAAGGAATATCCTGTCTAAATACTAAAATAAAATGATAATTAAAGACATAGAGGGAGGTGTGGGCTGCAAAACAGTCAAGCAGCTCACCACAACTCCAAGATACTCCAAGCTCGAACTCAGAAAGCTCTACGAGGTGCGCTCGTATTCGAAATTGGATTTGCACCATAAAAAGGTGCAACAAATGTAGTATGAGTACGAAACCACGTGTACCCAGCATATCTCATAGACCGACAATGAAGTAGTGACGGGAGTTCATATAAGAAAATCATCTTTTTATTGTTTTACAAGGCTACACTATACTGATCAAACAAGTATCATCAAATAGGGATAATTAAATATCACGTAATGTCCAATCACCAATAAAACACATAATCAGCAAGAATGAGGATGTAATGAGATGCAATGCAATGCGACACCATGAATGATATGCCTCAGATGCCAAGTACTCTCTCAACCATATATACATGATACTCCTCGGAAATACATCGAGAGTTCATGACCCATGGGGGACTCGCGAGGTCCATATACCGACACGGACGATCTCCATGTGTCTGTGCGGACGATCTCAACGCACTATCATAAAATCAAACAATTCCCAGCACGGACGATCTCCACGTGCCCAACTTATACTCAATCTCATGTCAATGCATGTGAACAATATGATTTCAATTGAAATTTCTTTGTTGTATTCAACCTAACGAATTATGAAAATTATTTCATTGTTTTTCTTTTCCAACTCCTAACAATACGTACTACTAATATATAATCCAACCATAATTAACAAATTCACTAAAAAGGCTTAATTGCATTACCTATTCACTCGACGTTTTCTCCCTCTGCCGCGATGACTTTTCCGTTTCCCTTATTCTTTCTCTTCTACAGATAATTAAGTATTAAAAGTGGAAAATTTCACTAACTTAATTTAATTATATGGGCCAAGTGGTTTAAGGGTATTAAATAAATTATAAAGTTGGCCCATTAACTATCAACAATATTTATTACTTAATAAAAATAGCCGTTAACTATATAATTGTAGTACCGAATAGTTCCAAATTTCCATTTAAAAATTTACGGGAAGAGTCAAAATAGTTCTAGTCCTCAAAATGACCTAGCGGGTCGTTACAAGAATAGTTTTGTACCAATTCAAATACTTGAGGGACATTTTAGGCCCTTCTCCGAACTATATATAATCATCGATTGCTCTATTTAATTCATGCAGTTTTTGATTTTTTGATTTTTTTTTGTGGAATATCATATCTTTTAACAATAAAACATGTATGAACCTCATTTTGCTGAAAGTGCATATGGTAGAGGTGTACAATTTCTTGTTTTTGCCCAAAAAGATTTGGTTGAGGGAGAGATATATGTTTGTTTTCATTGTCACCTTATTTTCCTTATTGTGGGCAAGTGGGTTGGTTGAGGGAGAGAGATATGTTTGTTTTCATTGTCACCTTATTTTCCCTATTGTGGGCAAGTGGGCAACAACATGAACCTGACTTTTCAAGGATCAAAATGCCACTATATATATCCACATACATAAGACAATATAATTCAAGAAACTATACAATATATATAATTTTTGTATTGAAGACAAAATTTTAAATTTGCTAGCTACGTTCTTTGTCTAGCTAACAAAAACAAAACACTATATAACTAAAAAACAGACAGAAGGAATGGCTATCTGAACCAATAAAGTGAATAAACTATGCAGACCAAATCTTAAATCACACATAAGAATATGATGGATAGAATGAGATTTAAAGGTAAAATTAATAGCCTATTTAAAAGAAAGAGTTCCTCACTTGACTTCAAGACTAGTGATAGGGCAAAAATAGGAGAAGGACAAAGAAAAATCAATTGATTCAACACGGTAGAGATAAAATAATGCACACAAACTAAACTTGAGCTTTGGATCAATGTCCCAAGAAGCAAGGAGTACATCTATTTTCTTTAAGGCACTTGTTAGGAGCAAAAGTAGCAGATATAGAGCATCATCACCTTTCTTAACAATGGGCTTATACGAAAGAGTATCGGCGAATATATCCATACATATATACTTGACATGTACAGAAATGTACATACGTATGAAAAATAATATTTTCTATGTTTCAATTTACAGGACAAAATTCAAATTTTTGAAAGTCAAATCAAGTTAAAAATTTGAACCAATCTCTAATAATATATATATGAGAACCCTCAGCACGGTGACGTGGCTCCACCAGAAACAAGGATTCTCTTTTTATTTATTTATTTCCAAAATTGCCTTCTTAAAAGTCATAGCTTTTCATAAAAGTCACAACTCTTTAGAAAAGTCACAACTCTTCATAAAAGTCACAATTTTTCACAAAAGTCACAACTCTTCATTTTTCATTCACACCTTTTAAAAGTCACAACCTTACGGAAAAGTCACAACTCTTTAGAAAAGTCACAACTCTTCATAAAAGTCACAACTTTTTACAAAAGCCACAACTTTTCACAAAAGTCACAACTCTTTATTTTTCATTCACACATTTTAAAAACCAACACTTAATTCCAAGGCACCAAAAGAAGAAAGAATAAACAAAGAAAATTGATTTCAATTGCAATGCAACATTACTACTCTTGCAACCTCTCAGTCTACAACTCATAACACTGCTTGAATCGTTGAATTCATTACATTTGGTTCATTAGTAAACAAAACTTCTATTTCTGCCACTATTATTTGTTTATTTTTTTCCGCTCTAGGAGAGTCGAATTGAAATAAGTAATTAACCTTCTTATAAAGTGTGTTTCATTCCTCAAAGTTTGCTCCGCCTATTTCATGAAGCCTAGTCGTTTATTGTAAGTCATAGTGATTCATGTAACTATTGCAATTTCTTTTTGCTATTTTGGTGACTTTTTTTGAACTCTGTTAAAAATTCCAACAAGGATGATTGAAAATTGATCTTCTCTTTTGTCCCTTTCTACAGGTTTCTTCATATACATTTTGTGAAAATTGCTTGTGGGCTGTGCTATATTTGATAACACACAACATCAAATATGTGATAACTAATATAGAACCAATGGTGAAGTTTGTTAAAGGAACCAAACAGATTGCTCTCTTGCTTGCCGCAGTTAGTATATTATTTTGATATTTTATCTTAGGTACAAACATTTTGTATGCCATTGCACTCTTTCTATAATATTAGTATAGAGACAATTAGTCCACTTCTTTTATCGCAAGTTGGCTAATTTGTCATATTTCTTCCTCTCTTCTTTTTGGGCATAATAAGAGATCATGTTTTCTTGAAACTAACAGATGCCCAAAATACACTATGATAAAAATGTTTTTTATCGGCAATAAATATGCACAATAACGAAGAGTGCTAGAGCCTTTACCGACATTAATTAATTGTCATTAGATTCAATGTCGCAATAAACTTTTGGGACATTTATAGAGAGTACTAATTGCCTCTGAAAATACATATTCAGTGGCAATTAAGCTATTAGTTGCCGTTACAGATCATTTTTGATATAGTGAAAACTCTTTCTTTTGGCTTCTTTCAATTAAATTTATGAACTATAAACTTGGATACAGCCCGACAGACTATCTTTTTGAAAAATATGTTAAGCAACATGCCTTTTTCTTCTTGATATTTAGGAAAGTAAGGTCGTCTTTATTATTATTTGTAGATATTTGTGAGTTCAAATGCTCACAAAATTATGCTGGGTGATTTTAATATGTTATGTATCAAAATTTTGGTTTAGAATATTCAGTTGTGAATAGTTCCATTCAGATGCCACCTACTGCTTGATTGATCATTGCATTAATTCTTTGTAACTACATACTATAACCATAACTTTAACTATGGTTCAATTCCAAATAAGTTGAGGCCGGTGATATGAAACCTAAGAAATAGTAATAACTATTTTGAGACATTGAGGAAAAACTTTTATGATACTAACATAGGGTCATTTTTAACATATATATGATACAGCATACTATAATAAAAAAGAGATTGATGGAGGTTCATAAGAAATGAGTCGAAGGTCCTCCATTTGAATTTAGTTAATTATGTTCTTGTATGGACGTGATGTTCCACTTTACTTGGGACTGTTGTTGTTCGAGGCTTTTTGGTCTCTTCTTTAACGTCTGATATTGTTCTTTATAACTTCTTGAAATTTAGAAAATTTCGTTACTTCTGACTAACTATTTTCATGGAGATTTTCTTAGACTTCTTTCTTATACATGAAATCTCTCTATGACTCATAATGAAAATTTAAAAAATATAGTACTTTAAGATTTCGAAGGAATGCTTTATCTTTAGATAAAATGTTTTTGACAATGTAGTGTATGTATCAAAAATACGAATATTACCGAATGATCATATGTAAGCTTTAATAAAATAGTTCGCACGGGTAATTTACCTAGTCTGATGTGTATGCGAGGTGGACTTTTTTTACTGTGCGAAAAAACATTTATCACCATAAGGTCATTCCAATTAGAAGTACTCTGTAAATCATTATGATAAAACATTAATCGAGTTAATCTAGTAAAAATTATAATTAATCTACTACTACAAGTTAATTAAACTACACAATTTTTTTTATAAAAAAACTTTACATAATTAATGAAAATAATCTAAATCCTTAAAGGGTGGCTGGTATAAAATGATTATAATCACATTTTTTGAATTAATACAATATAAATCAAATCCCAAATTTTATACTAAAATAATTGGGGCCCCTAATAAATTTATATTTATGGTATTTGCAAAAAGTAGTCCTAACGGAACGAAATAGATTCAACCGTTGCGTTCTAGTAGTTTTCAACTTTATCACCCACTGCCCAAGGAACACAACGGCTTTTTTCCAAATTTATACGTGTCAACTTTTTACTGGTTCTGCTTTCCCTTTCAGCTTAGTGTAATTATCTTGTTCGACTACCAACATAAAACTCCCACTATTATTATTTATTATTACACAAAAGAAGCAAATTGAAATTGAGGGTATGTTTTGCGGAAAAATAGGTGCAAAAAATTCAATAAAATATTTTTCTAAAAATAATCTGAGAGGTCGAGTGTGGCGGCAGGTGGTGAGTGATGAGAAAGACACAATCAATAAGAAATATTTTAATTTTTTTTAACCATAAAAATATTTTCTCGAATACACCTAAAAGAGTCAATTTTTCTGATGATTTGTCTTGTCTAGTCTGGTGGTTTCCAAGCAAAAAGTAGTCCTCCACTAGTTGCAATCAATACAATAAGGACTAGTGTTTTTTTTTCTTCTTGTAACGTCAAAATGATGTTTGTTCTAAAGAAGAATCTACCAACTTCAGAGAGTATAACACAATAAATAAATAATTGTACCATAAAATTGACTTCGCATATCTTTTTTACATATATTTTATATTCTACTGATTCAATTAAGAGTTATACGTGAAGTTCACCGATTATTTTCCAACTTTGTTTTGAAATATAGCCTCTTTTATTGAGTTTCAAATGTTATGTATGAAATTTTATGATAATATTCTGAAATTTAAAACTCAATGATAATAATAATTCGTAAAAGACTTTTTAAAAAGGTGCTCGTATCAAATTATGAATTTATTATAGAGAGGGAATATAAGTTTTTTAGTGGAATAAAGATGGGAAGAATTAGTTGTGGGGTTGAAGTGGGCAAATAAGTGCTAGCTGTGTAGCACATGATTCTATCGATTTGTCCATTCGATGATAGGGGTTGGGGATTATATTTGAATTGGCGCATCGCGAAGCTCATTTTTAGGCGCAACGCTTTCGATAAAAATAAGAGAATCTCAATTATTTATGTGCAATACAACTCATGTTGACAGAGTTATAGTGAGATTATAGTCCTGAGATTATAATCCATGGGCTAATTTATATTACCTGTTATAACAAAACAGTTTTAAGCGGCAATAAATATACACATTAACAAAAAGTGCTAATGCTTTTATCGGCATTAGATTCAGTGTAGCTGTGGACATTAGGGACATTTACAAAGAATGCTAGTTACCATTAAAGATACATATTTAACGATAATTAAATTATTGCCGTTAATTAATAGCTGCTAAAGATCATTTTTATTATTATATTGGGAGATAGAATATAAAATAATACGTACCAAGTTGGATGGCATGAGGTGGGATATCCAGAATCAAGATTTGCAGCATCGGAGAAATGTTGTACTTTTGTGGCTTAATCCTAATAAGGAATTAGCACCCTGATAAGTTGACCAAATTAATTAATTATTAATTAAACACAAAATTCAACATTATCCACACAAAAAAAAAACAAATAAAACTGTGTTATTTTTGTCTTCCAATCGACATTTTCGTGTAATAATCATTTAAACACAAACAAAATAATAGAATAAATGTTTTGATTATGAGTCAACACAATCAATATTATTCCTCATAGGGTTGCTACAATATTAAATTAGGAAGTTAGACATAAGTGCGAGAACATGCATCCCTACGACCTCAATTTAATTTATGAAGTAGACATTACATTGTAATTTATTGTGTTATAACATTTTATCAATAACAAATCATTTTTGACGGATAGTTTAAAAATATTGTACATTGTCAGTTTACATAACTTAGTCTCAACTTTTTTTCGTTAAGCTAAACATGTTGACAACAACACTATACTAGTGTGATCTCACAAATGGACTCTGGGGATCGGAGGGTGAGAAGTGTATACAGACTTTATTTCTACATTGTGAAAGGTAGAAAAGTTATTTATGATGGATTCCCGGCACAAGAAAAACTTAAGCTAGTTATGTTGACATTTACTATTACTAAAATACAGTACAATAAGTAGTTAGTTTCATGATAATACATTGTATAGTTTTATGATCTATTTGACTATGTTGATACCAATTAAAAAAGGTATTTTCCCCATTAATTTCATTATCTTGGACTAGGTGTTTATCTTTTTATCTTTGGGATTCAAAGGTAAGTTAAGAACTAAGGAGTAGAAACAGATTTAACTTTAGTAACTCAATCTCATGCTTAGATTCTAAGCATGAAATCTTCAAGTGCAAAAATTTGTACAAAAATTCTTTCATAGGACTCAATATTCCTTTTACTTCAAGTGAAATTTCCAAGTTTCAACTTTGTTTGGGAGTTCCTTTCATTAGGGGTAGGTAAAATAATACTAATAACAATAATCAACCTTTTTTTATAAAAAAAATTTGGTTACTTTTATATCAAAGCTATTATTTTACTTATTTATAGAAAATAAAAAAATATGAACTTACTTGTACTATATGGATGGATACATTATTCTTGCCTTAGAGACTACAAAAATTCTCTCTTGATCTGCATATCACTTTATCAAAGTTACCATTAATAAATACAAGAGTAAGGAATTCATAATTAGACAAACTCTTCTCTTTTCAAAATTAGAATAATTTTTAGGTAATTATCTTTCTATCTAACAAACTAGTTCGGTCAAATAATCCTCTCATTAGAAAAGACAAGTGAAGATGATAAAACTTGAATGATCTGAAAAAAACACGTATGGACCTATGATTGTATTTGTACCCGACTTATATATTGTAAATTCGTGTTTGTATTCTTATCAACATTTATTATCTTATTTCAATTTTTTTTCCAAAAAAAAAAAGATACGAAGTTGAAGAAAAAGACGTATAACGGCATGGTGAGCTAAGTTTATAGACAAAAGAAAGTCTAACCCCACAAGCAAATACAGCCCAAACAGATAATCAACCTTCATCCAAAACCACATGGTCCAGCTGGTCCTGGTCCCATTAAAACACAATTATCATAAAAACATCTTTCCTTTTTTTCTTTTAAAAAAATAATTCTGCTTTTAGTGCTTTTTTCTTAATCTGCTTTTAATAATTCACTTAACGTACTTATGATCACAAAATTTAAAAATATACATTACACAATCTGTTTTCTTTAATATTACAAGATTTATAAGTCTTTTTTAATTTTTATGCTCGGTCAAATTATTAATATTCATAAAATCCTATGTAATTAATGTATATCACAAAGTTCAAAATTAGAATCTATTCTTTAATTAGAAGTCTCGATTAGTAATAGAAAAAAGGACCCTCGTGAATCTTGATTAATCGAGCTCCAATGCTGTATCAAACGTCAAATGAGAAAAGAAAAAATAAATCAAACGTGTATTTTTTTTTATGTTTTCTTTCAAATTCAAATTTCTATTCCAATAGTACCCTCTCCTTTCTCAATAAAAAGCTCACAAAAACCATCACCTTCCCTTACAACAAATCCATCTTCTTTCACTGATACAAAACTCAGAAGCAAAAATGTCAAAAGAAGTGATTGAAGAAGGACAAGTTCAACAGCACGGCAAAGACTATGTGGATCCACCACCAGCACCATTGCTCGATTTTGCTGAACTCAAACTCTGGTCTTTCTACAGAGCTCTAATTGCTGAGTTTATTGCTACTCTGCTTTTCCTCTACGTCACCGTCGCCACCGTCATCGGACACAAGAAGTTGAACGCTGCTGATAAATGTGACGGAGTTGGTCTTCTCGGTATCGCTTGGGCTTTTGGAGGCATGATTTTTGTACTTGTCTACTGCACTGCTGGTATCTCTGGTGAGCACATGCATACTCTGCCTTTTGTTCGAGATCGGATCTAGAATTTTAAGTTAGTTATACCAAATGAACTATGTGAAATTTTTTTTTTAAATTTTTTTTTTTTTTCCTTTTTGTGTGTTGTAGGTGGACATATTAACCCAGCAGTGACATTTGGGTTGTTTTTAGCAAGGAAAGTGTCATTAGTCAGAGCAGTTGGATATATAATTGCACAATGTTTAGGTGCAATTTGTGGAGTTGGTTTTGTGAAGGCATTCATGAAACACTCCTACAACGCACTAGGTGGTGGTGCTAATTTTGTGCAACCTGGTTACAATAATGGCACTGCTTTGGGTGCTGAAATTATTGGTACTTTTGTTCTTGTTTACACTGTTTTCTCTGCTACTGACCCTAAGAGAAGCGCCCGCGACTCCCATATCCCTGTAAGTAAACACTCTTGTCAATTTAAGTAGTGATATGAAATAGAATTTTTGATATGGTGTATTTTTGTTGGATGTTTATAGGTGTTGGCTCCATTGCCAATTGGGTTTGCTGTATTTATGGTTCATTTGGCTACAATTCCTATTACTGGAACTGGTATCAACCCTGCTAGGAGCCTTGGAGCTGCTGTTATCGCCGACAATAAAAATGTCTGGGATGACCAGGTAAGTGATGACTATTTTCAATTTAAGCAGTATGTAGGGTGAACGACTATTTAGATTAATTCGTATAAATAGTACATATAATTTGTTATGTTGATAAATGTGCAGTGGATTTTTTGGGTTGGACCATTTGTGGGAGCATTGTTAGCAGCAGCATATCACCAATACATTTTGAGAGCTGCAGCTATTAAGGCCTTGGGTTCTTTCCGCAGCAACGCCACCAATTAAACCAACAACTAGAGCAAAAACAAATGCATTCATCTGTCCAGATTTCATCTTTTGTTCATTTATTTAATTTAAATTCAATGTGTGTAAAAGATTATTATAATGTATGTATTGCTTATGCTAGTTTAATCTTTAGCCTATTTGTATCATCGTTATTAGTATTCGTGATATTTTTCATTTTCAATCTTGGACTTGGATTATGATATCCTTCAAAATACATTTAAAATTGTTAGTAGTTGTTGTTTTCGTAATGATAAGACAACACGTTTGCTAAAAACATCACAAGCTTACTATTTTATCCTTAAATATTCTTTGTAATATCCGAATACGTCATTTATAACTCTATCTAGTGAATAGGTCTGATTGTATTTTGTAAGTTTGCTCAAAAAATGTTGTTACTTTTTGGTCAATCATCTCCTTATTGTAAAAATATTTATATTTCTTGCCAATAACTTTTGACATTTTGATTAAAAAGATCAACACTTTTGCCTAGTACCTTAATTTATTCCACAACTAAAGAAGCAATTACTTTATAAAATTAATTTTAACATCTCATTTGATTTTGTTTTTGAATCATTTTGGGTACTTTTATCTTTGTTGATTATGGCAACCATCCACATACATGATGCCACGTGTCTCCACTAGATGCTTTTCTATGTTTTGGGCTTTGGTGCTTGACCCCTCATATCCAAGAAAGGTCATTGCAGGGCTGAGATGACATGTGCCTGGCCTATTTGGCCTATTTGAGAAAAAACAAAAAAGGGAAGGCAAGAGTGTAATAAAAGGTAAAAAGTGAAAACCATTTCATTACATTTAGGGACCAAAACAAGATGAGAAATTGTAAAGATGACATGAAATGGACAAAACAAGTCATGTGAGGTGAGGGGTCATGAGATGACAATGAATAAGAAAATTGAATTTGCGATATCTATTTCAAATTTTTGCTCAAGAAAATTTGTAAGCAATAACCACAAATTTGCACCAAAATCATGTGTGTAGTTGATGCATGTATAACTCTAACATTTTCTTCTATCATGATTCATGATATGTTAGTGTATGTCCAAATGTAGACTTAAAAAACACGAGTTCTTCTCACAACAACAACAACATATAACGTTCATTATGCAATTTGAGTATATCAAAAGTATAGTTAGCCATATTATGGCCTATGTCATGCATTTTATTTGAAGTCGCTTATTTTAAAAATCTCTAATATATATTCTAGGAGAATGATAATGACAATCATATAATTTTCAAAGTTCAAAAATATAATTTTATCAAATACCCAATATAACTTAATTTACTCTTCAAAGTGATCAATGTTTTGTTTGATTTGGGGATTCTAGAAAAGTGAAAGTTGACTTCAAAGTCATGCATATTTTTTCATTCAAAGTTCAAAATATTATTACTATAATTTTATTCAATATGAAACATAATTTACTTTTAAAATTGTCAAAAAAGTAAATAACATTTTGCTTTTATAAAAGATAATAATTATTAAATCTATACATGATAATTTGCCATGTTTTCTACCTCTAGGAAAAAGAAGAGAAAAGACATAAAGTGACACATGAAGTTATTTCGAATTTTCAAAAAGACACTTTAACTATGTAGACGTCCTATTACCTCCTAAACAATCTTGAAATGATATTATTACATAATTTTTTGTCCACTTGGCATAGAGAGTGTATGCACTCTTTTTAAAGAACATGAGCAACCTAAAATAATGAATATAACTTTATAAAATATAATTTCTTGTTTTTCTTATTATTTTAACTTATTTTCTTTGTTATTTTTCTTCTTTCTTTCTTCTTTCTTCTTTAAAAATTCATTGTCACCTCCATTAAAACTCTTTATTTTCAATGTCACTATTTTTACCATAATTCTGCCCTTTTTCTTTCTTTTTTTTCTTTTTTACTATTATTAGATTAAATCTCTTCAATTTTAAACCTTTATCTAATTTATTTATTTTACATTTCGAACAATTTGATAAACCCATTAGATTCAAGATAATTAACATGTATCATTTAGCCTTTTTATCCGGATTTCAATCAAGCTCTTTCAATTTTGGGGGAATTCATTGATTCTTTCAAAATTATTATTTCTAATTTTGAAGTTATATGAAAAGAAGATAAATTAATTGATGATACTTTCGAAATTTTGAATTTTTTGAGAAAAATAATTAGTTTTGTTATCACTGACTCAACAAAGTTTAGAAAATAAGATGACTTTTTTAAAGAAAAAAATCACTAGAAGAATGAAATTTGATTGAAGAAGAAGAAAAAAATGGAGAGGGACGCAGCTTGACGTGGTTGGGGAAGGATGAGAGTGAGAGGTGAAGAAGAAGAAAGAAAGATAGAAAATGGAGGAAGGAGGTCAGCTTGAAAGTGGGGGTGGGTGGGGTGAGATGGAAGGTGAAGTAAAATGTAAGATGAAATTAAATAAAAGTAATAAAAATAAAATAAGTCAAAAAGTAAGAGAGAAAAAAAAGGATAAAGAAAACTTAAAATGAAAAAAAAATATTTTTTAAATTAAATTAACACGTGTCATATAACGATTGGTGTGTGATAACACTTCCTTTTTAAAATCTGAGATTGGACAAAAAAAAAGTAATAATATCATTTCAAGATTGTTTATGGGGGTAATAGAACGTCCGCATAGTTAAGGTGTGTTTTTGAAAATCTGAAACAACTTCAGGTCACTTTATGTTTTTTAATTATCTTTTCATGAATCCTCTAATTTGTCATAATGAAATATTCTGAGGACCAAAGTTGCAAGAATTAACAAATTACAAGAACTAACGTGGCTCTCAAGTCAACAAAATCCTCTCTACGACATCGTTTTAACTCAAATTCCCTGAAAAACCCTAGCCGATAACAGTCCTAAATTTCTAACGAACAACTTCATTATCTATTTTGGTAAATCTAAAAACTTATAGACATTGCTGCAATGGCAGGTGGAAGATTCAGAGAGCTATTGAAGAAATATGGAAAGGTAGCATTGGGTGTTCACTTCTCTGTTTCAGCAGCTTCAATTACAGGTCTTTATGTTGCTGTCAAGAACAATGTAGACGTTGAATCCATGCTCGAAAAAATCGGCATGCCAGGCTTATCCAAACAAAAAGGAGATGAAACTCCTAATCTACCCCCGCAAAACCCACAAGTGATTTCCGCTGATGGGTTCGTAATCGAAGAACCCTTTAATCAGGACGGTGTGGCGGTGCCGCCGCCAAAACAGAGGAATCGTACTGCTGAGCTGGCGGCGTCAAGTGGAGGTGCTCTTGCTGTGGCTGTGCTGCTTAATAAAGCTCTGTTTCCTGTTAGGGTTCCGATAACCCTTGGTCTTACGCCGCCGATCGCTAGGTTTCTTGCTAGGCGGAGGATTATCAACAACAGTGTATGATGAATATATATTTTTTTTCTTTATGTTTCTTTTAAACGAATTTTTGTTTTTTCTGAATAATTCAATCTCTCTGCATTACTGTCTTACATTGTCAGGAATTAGTAAAAGGGGTGATCAATTAACAAGTTAGAGGGTATCTGGGAGATTTACCAGTCTTAAAAATTTGATCTTGGTTTGTTGGAGATGTATTTGGATGGAGAGATAGTTATAGATATATGCAACTGAAAGTTCTGTACTTTGCTGAATTTCATTTGAAGTGATCGTGTTTTGCTATTGCTGCATAGAAACAAATCTTAGCCTGGCATAATAATGCCAGCCATTTTTATGAATCTTACTACAGAAATATGAATTTGATGTCTTCTAGTTTAAAGGTGGATACTAAATAAATTATGTCCTTGTGCATCCTACCCCAATTATAGAAGGTGAAATCTTGTGCTATGCTGCAACCCTTCAAAAGGGAAGCCCCGTGCACAAAGCATCCTCTGGGAAAGGGCCACACACATGGCTTGAACCCATGATCTATACATACAGAGACGATTTTACTAATCTCCACTTAATGGCTAAGATATCAAGCTTTTACAAAAGTTGTCTAGAGTACACTTTTTGATTGCTGAATATTGCACCCTTCAAGATTTGCTTGCTTGTCCTTCCGGCTGTCGTTAAATTTGCTTGTTGTGGTAGCCACTGCGGAGTGGGAATGATGATAAACTAATAGCACGATGAGTGCTTGTCGCAGTTGAGTGGTAGCCACTGCCTAGTGGGAATGATGATAAATTAATAGCACGATGAGTGCTGTAATCTAAACTTTGGGCAAGAAAGGAGGTGAGGGGAACACTTTAGACCCAAGGGTTTGTAAGTTTTGATGAAGGTTGTGGAATTTCTAGGTCAACAATGGCAGAACTCAAACTCCTAAGCTTCAAATGTTCACACCCTGTATGTGTATGTCAATGTTTCAGCCTCTTCTTTTGACCTTGTAGTGACTTGACCCAACTTATAACTGAACCATTGTTGCCCTTACTGCACTCTTTATTTGAAGCAACGACTTTGATAACAAATGACTGTCATTTTTACTTTTTGACGCATTTTAGAGATGGAACAGTACTTTTCTAGTAATTAACATGCGGAATTGAGTTAAATTTTCTTGGATTTATCTATCGACAGAATATAATTTTGATCTCCTTTGGTCCTTCATGGTTTGTTATGAACTCTCAATTCACATGTAACGCTAGCTAGCTTGGTCAAGCACTTGCATACCACCCAAAGAAATTGCAGAAGCACGAAAATAAGTCAAGAATTACAAAACTTGGCATCAAGAAATTTATAAAATAAATTATTCACCTATGGTAAATGTGAACCATCCTATAGATATGCAAATTCTTTAGGAAATCTGTCACACGATTACAACATTTAAGAACGTTGGATCTACAGGAAGCAGTTTTATGTATTGTACTCACAGCCAAAATCAGAATTCCCCAGGGTAGTTAACATCACCCAGCTATATTGCTGGCTTGCTGCAAACTCGCAAACAACAACGAAAGAAAATGTGGTCTTTTGTTCACCGCCACTATCATTCCTTTGCATATTATACGTTGGCTCAGTGATAAATTAACTGTTGGTCTACAACAGAAATCATTGAAATGGCATTTGTCAAGTGGAGGATGGGGAATCATTCACACAGTTCTAAAGAATGAATAATCTGGACTGATTTTATTCAGTATCACGCAAAGTAACAGTTTCAAGAATTACAAGGCATCCCAAACCCAGCTCGTTCAACTAATGAGATACAAAAGCCTCTAGTACCAAAAGCAAACTAAGTATGATTCATGTTGTTTTCCACTGCTAACCTTAAGAGCCATCTCTTTGCCTCCATCTACCGCAATAAATGGCAATAAGCTTGAAATTTCACTGTTCGTATCTCCTTGTGTGGCTGAACTCTATTCTTCAAAGATGAATGGAAATTCATGAGCATTGTTAGACAAAGAAAATCCTTGCTAGCCATCCAATTCTTCATGCCTTGCAAAACCAGCATAGCAGTCTACCACCCGAAATCAGAATTGAAGGTTTAATGAACTATTGACAAGTACAATTAGCTTGTAAAAGAATCATTTTCTAAGAATCAAAATGTTTTCTACAGAATTCTCCAAACAGAGAATTTGAGTTAAACTAACGATTCCACCAATCATTCAGGAAAAAACACAAAGTTTTACTACTAAACTGCCTCCCCAAAATTTGGAGGGGACTACAACAACATGAAAGTGAAAAGGCAAGGACAAACAAGTAGCCAAGTCCAAACACAACCTACTTATTCCTAATCACCTGTGTTAGTTAAGGTAATGTTACAGTATAGCAGTAATCCCTGCATTCTGTCCTATGCAAAAATGACAAAGCCCAGCTATCAGCCATGGTAACTATCAAATCATATCCCAAACAAAAGTACACCAAAGAAGAAATCATGAAATGCCTTTTGACATTCGAAAATGTTTAAAAGGCTGACCTTGGCTGGATTGAACAATGATATACACCAAATGCTTCAAGATCTCTGCTACAATTGGTGGAGATGCTGGAACTCTTCACACTCCACTCCTATTTCTTTCAGAGCCAAGAAAAGTTTTGGTACAATCTTAGCCAGCATTAGCTTGAAACCAACTGAATTTAAATTAGCGCTGCTGTTATTGCTTACGGAAGCATCTTTTATGAGCGAGCCAATAAGGAATCCTTTCATGTAAGCGTCACAGGCCTTGAGGATGTAATAACCACGCATCTTAAAGTGTTCTCTGATAAGCTCTTCAAAATCCTATTTCAATCCAATATTTTGGGACAAGTTAACAAGAATTGTTTTACCAGTAAAGCATAGTGCCAAAGGTGATAAATACCAAACAAGTTTACAAAAACAAACAAGAGAAGCAATAAACAACAAATGCTCCACATCCTTTGTACCTAGTATTCAATTAAGAAAAAGTAGGTTCCAAGACCTATTTTTCCTCTGTGCAGATATAGATATGATTCTCTCACTAAAAAGGTGAAATGAGCAGTGAGCCAATGGATAAACACAATGAGGAACAAAAGAGATGTAACAACAACTATACACCTAGGGTAATCCCTATGGACTATACATTATCTAAAATATTTTATTTATACTTTAAATATTCAGAGTTTGGTGGTAGTCCATAAACGAGAGTCTATGGTTAGAGGATCATGTGCGTTTGTGCTTGGTGGGTTTAGTGAGGTGGTGAATGTAGGCTAAACTTGATGAGGGGATATGGAGAGGAAGTTGTCCATTGAGGCTGACATCTTGAGGAGGGGATACAGGAGAGGAAAACCTAACGCTACGTCAATTTGATATGGCTCAAAAAAACACCCTTCTTTCTTATTTATCTTTACACATTTTGTATCTGATTATTATGTCCGATCTAGAAATTTGTTGTGTTGAGTTGCAGACGGTAAAGACATCAATTGCCTGCTTCATAAGTACTAAGAAGGAAATTGGTGGATCAGAAGCCTATACCATTATTTGATGGATTTAACATTACTAGTCTAACTACTATCAGCACTGTTGTAGTTTTTCTAGCCCAGTAAACGTAACTACACATGTTTAAACAAGGCCAAGAGACCACATATGACATCATGATATATCAATTAAGTCAATTGGCATTATGGAAGTAATCAGCTAAAAATGAGAGAAAAGAAAAGGCATTTACAAAGAGAATTTTGAGTTAGTGGTCCACATTTTCATTTTTCCACCTAAGTCAGTGATACACTATGCAGCAATTCTTCACAAATGGATTAGATAACAAAGAAATGCCAAGTAGAAAGCAAAACAAGCTGATCCAAGAGACACTAACTTCAACTGAGCTCATGAACGAATAGATGGCAAGTAGAGTTGGTCCATCGGAAATATAATAAAATGAGAAGACATGCCAAGCCTGAAGAATCATGGATTACAGTTCTTGTATGGGGAGAAAGAAAGAGAAAAGGATAACCCCATATAATTGGTTTCAAACACCTTGAAAACAAAGATGAAATCCAAAATGTAATATTATCAAGGATGTCAACAGCATATGTTGTAAGAGATGGAAAATAAAGAAAATAAAGATATCAATTACCTTAGGAGGCTTCCTCATCAG
Organism: Solanum appendiculatum; assembly: GCA_018342035.1. Classification (NCBI taxonomy): domain Eukaryota; kingdom Viridiplantae; phylum Streptophyta; class Magnoliopsida; order Solanales; family Solanaceae; genus Solanum; species Solanum appendiculatum. The sequence continues at coordinate 736,347 of JAGDQO010000437.1, read as the reverse complement.
ATACATCATTGTCTTGCAGTTCAATAGGAAGGTATTTTCGTTGTATGATAGTGAATTTTTTTCTCCTTCAGCTGTCCCAACTTGCTTGTCATAACCAGCCTCATTGAAATATGGCCTGGAATTCAAGACGAGCCCTTGAAGTGAAACTAGGACTTGAAGTATACTCGAGGATGAAGGATCCCAGACCTCATTCCCTCTACCCGTCCAAGTATTTAAAAGGCTGAGACAAACCTTCCCTTCCTCGTACAAGTTTGGATTTATCCGCCAGCCACCAGAATGATAATATGCTGACTGCAATACAACATAAACGTTTGAAAAATTAACTTTAAAATTAATTCATGAGCCAAAAGGAGATTAGAGGCAAACGGTAACCCTCTATACAAGAGGAGAAGGATGTAAGGAAAGAAACATTAAGTAAGCTTACTGGCGGAACATCAGGATACTCAGGTGGAAGGTGAAAATCAAAGAAGAATAAGCCATCTTGGTAAGGAGTCCCATATGCTCCAACAATCACAGCCCTTAGAAGATCCATGTGATCTTCATAAACACGTACATATATTCCATCTGATAAAAGAAGTCTGAATGTTAAAGCTGATGATTTGATAGCCGACCCCAACTAGTTTGAGATTGAGGTGCAGTTAATGTATGCTAAAGTTGATGGTGTCACTTGAATGTGAAAATACAATTATAAATTATGGAGAGATAAATCCTATGATAATATACCTACTTATGAAGAGAATAATAACAATTATAAAATATGGAGAGATAAATCCTATGATAATATACCTACTTATGAAGAAAAAGATTCTATCTGATAAGTACCTGGCAGGTTATTCTGAAGGATGTTCCAATCTTGTTGAACTTTCTTAAGCCACTTCCTCCCAGCATTATTCTGCACATAATGATCAACAAGGTTCAGTAGATGACCTCTTTGAAATGGGATAGAACTAGTCCTTGCGGGGACTCAAAGTAAAGGACGCTCACCAGTCACTCATAACTAGCTCACCTTTAGAAACCATGATATGAAGTAAGTTGACATCATGCAACACCACACTGCCCTCTCAAACCCCACCCCCAGACCCAAATAGTAAAAGGTGCATGTCTAATAAATCATACTCGAGAAATGGAGAAAAAGTAGTGTAACACAAGCCATGAACCACCTTGTAAATAGAAAAGAGTGATGGATCAAGGGTTCATTTAGAAATTCTAAGTAGGGGAAAGAAGTACTTACGAGAACCAGAATATAGAATACATTTTCTAATACATTAGTCAAGAAGTGGAACAATTTATCCAGAAGAACTTGGACGCAAGACTAACCTGGCCACTTGTACCAAGAAAATGATGATCATAAGGATCAGTTGTGGCATCAAAACGTTTAAAACTATATGTTTGGTCATCATGTTGATCTGAGGAATTTCCTATTCCTGACGTCAAGTTAGCTTCAATGACGTCCAACTCAGTCACTTCCATAGTGTCATGATTTTCTCCATTTCCGGCAGCAGGTAGCCTTGGAGAATTATCAAGGTCTCCAGACCTTTGGGACCATGATTCATCGCCGGTAAATATTTTGGCAAATGCTCCCTCCCTTTCTTCATCTTCACTTCTGGAATCTAAACTCGAAGAATCAGTCTGTTTGCGGCCCCTAGAAAATATTCCAGAGGCCAGCCTGGTCACAAATCCTAGTGCAGCCAGGGGAATAGCCAGAGCCCCATTCCTTCCTGAATCTTCAGTGGCCATGGCACCATCTTCATCTTCAATACTGATGTCAGTAGCATTTGTTGTTCCAAGTTCCTGAAGAAGATCACACTGTTCATTACATCATACTAACACAAACAGAAACTACCCACTTATTCTCACAAAGCAGTTGAAATAGGTACTATTTTAGTTGATCTCCTAACCTGCCTTCAACGTAAAATAAGGTAACTTTCTTCACATCTGATACATTATTTATATTAATAATGTGTGAAGTTGTAAGCTAATCAGCAGACATTACATCTAAAGAAGTTATGTTTATCAACGAAAAGATAAAAGAATATAAATAAGGAGGAAAGAGAAAGAAGGCATCTGTGTCTACAAAAGCTCCACTCTTTGAAGGGTTACTCTTTTTCTTGCAATAAGTGACGAAGCATTTTCTAAATGGGCAGCACAAGAGATTGCTGATGATGTGCATACCTTTTGGAGGGTTACTTGCAATCCCCTTTTTGATTAGTAGTTGAATATTGAAATAAGAGCACAAATGCTCTAGTGACGAGGTGCGAGAGGTTGAAGGTGATAGGTTTGAGGAGAGGTAGAGGTAGACCGAGGAAGAATTGGGGAGAGGTGATTAGACAGGACATGATATATCTGCAACTCACAGAGAACATATCTTAGATGGGAGAGCATGGAGATTGACGATTAGGGTAGATGGTTAGTAGGGTTCTAGTCTGGAGCACCTATCTGTTCCCTTACCAGTATTATTATTATTATACTTGCATTGTCCTATTCTTCAATTCTATTACTATTGTTGTTTCTTTTACTTTGGCTATCTTTACTATTTTTAGTGTCAATACCTCTCTTTCTTCAATATTTTCATCGTAGCTTTTGTCTCTTGCATTTCTTTCCAACCTGTTTGGAAACCTGATTTTCTTGTGCCGAGGGTCTATCGGAAACAACCTCTCTACCCCACAAAGGTAGGGGTAAGGTTTGCGTACACCCTACCCTCTCCAGACCTCACTTGGTACTATACTGGGAATGTTGTTGGCTGAAACAGATTATTTGCACCAAAATGCAAAACCAGCCATACTATGAAGTCTCTACTTACTTTGAAAAAAAAAAAACAATTTCTTGCACCATCAAGGGCATGAAATTTTTGAAGTTCTATGATGATGAAATGAAAACAAACAGAAAACACATGATACTGGTTGAATCTGATGTTTAAATCAAACATAACAGATAATATCAGATAACTAATGACAGTATTCTAGCAATCACCAACCTCTTCTACGTTCCCCAGGGTCTCCCTTTCATGATCTTCAACTGTTTCCCAGCTAGCTACATCATCACCAACTTCACTTCCAGCTGCGATAGACTCATCATCATCACGATCAACAACATAAATTGCTTGAGGCCCAACCTGAAGAAACCAGAAAGGGAGCATCACAATATGAATTTAAATTCGTGGCAACTGTCATAAGAATGCACCACCACCTTAAGAAAAGGAAATTTCTCTTGATGTTCAAATGAAATGTGCATCCATACAAATAAGAAAAACAGATGTCAGGAATAATGATCAAAGATATACACCAGCATGGAAAATGCAAGTCCCTTTTTTTGTTGCTTTTCCCAGTCTAACAGTGCAGATAGAGTGTGAATTGACCTATCAGTTTTTCAGTTTCAATAGTAAATACCCAGATAAAAAGTCAATAACAGAAAAAAAAACGGACATACAAGTTATGAAGGATGATAGAAGAGCAAAGATCAATTGGTGAAAGTCTTCACATTAGCCATGGAAGAAACTATTAGAATCTAGGGCCATACTGAACATGCAATTAGAAATTGGAGAAAGAAAGAAAAAACTTGGGAAGTACCAGGGATATCATCCCATCAGCCCACGTGACTTCGATGTCTCCATTTCTGAGTCCAGTGATATTCCCAACCCAAGAGAGATCTGAAAATTGGGAACAGGTATCATCACTTGGAGCGGCTTCTGCCTCATTGCATTTCGAATGCTTTTGGTCTTCTTTGGCTTCAGTTGGAACCAACAGATGTTCTGATTCTTCTGTAGATTTCACAGCAGAACCCACTTTTGCTGGTACAGAAACAGGTAACAAACGAACAACAACGTCACCGTAACAATAGTCATAGTCAGGATGCCCCTCCAGCTCATATACGCTGACCACTTCCTCTTTGTCAAACTCCTTGGGGTCCTCTGCCCTGGTAACTAGCTTTAACCACCTCACAGAAGCTGTACGCTCCTTTGCATTAACACTTTTCACAACTCCAACACGCCTAACATCATTAGAATCGTCAGCATCATCAGCAGCTTTCTCTACAACATATTGTTCAGCAACAAATTCATGATCTCCGGGGCTTTCAATAGGGATCAAGGATGTAGATTCCAAGCCTCCTATTTTTCCATCCTGCCAAGCAACATCAACAAATGTCCTAGTATTCACAATTAGAAGAGCTCTTTCAAAATTTTCCTCTTTCTTACGTGCCTTTTTATCTCTTCTAACCAAAACTTTGCGGATCTTCTTACGATGAAGGGGCCATGACTCTTGGCCTGATTCCTTGGAAAGTGACAATGAATTAGCACATGTACTGGACTCTGCAAGGGAATCATGCTCTAAAGTTTCACAATTTCCATCCACAGAAGATTCCACATCAATTTCCAAACATTCACTATTTCCTGTTGATTCCTCCAAATTGACGACTTCTGAATCACAATCTGTTAAAGATTGAGAAGATTCTGATACAGTTTTGGTGGAGTCACTAAGTTGTAATTTTGACAATTGCTTGTCCAAGGCAAAAGACGATGAAGGAAGAAGACACCAGTCACCTAGTTGCCAGATTGCATGAGAAAAGCAAGACATCAGTTTCAAGTTCTTTGGCTTTTGTTCTTCAGCTGGAGCAGTGGAGCAATCGGGCCCATATCCAGCAGATGCAATCCAGTAGATGAAGACAGAACCAACAGTAACTTTAGTTACTGTACCTTCTAACCTATTTGCTTTCCACGAGCCAGATAACCATCTGGAATTCTTGAAAACTGATGATGAGCTTGCTTTTACACGCTGACCAGGATAGAAAGGAAAATGTCCATCTTCAAGGCTATTCCTACCAACTGGTTTAAGACGTAAAGGGTCAGCCTTCATAACTTTACATACAGAACCATCATCAAACATCACAGTGACATTATCAAAAACATCATCAATTCTACCCAACCAAGGGCCAAGGACAACATAATCACCAACTGTAAAAGCCCGAACACGTTTCAACTCTCTAGATGAGACATTTTTAAAAATAGATCCATCGTGCGCTAATAAATCTACAGATATATTGATATCAACCACCAGTCCAACTTGACCTGTTGGATCAGAAACTGCAGCGACATAATCACCATGCAGAAATCCTCTGTCGACAACAATGACATTATTAATACTCTCTGTTGACTCAGACTCATCCATCCAGAGGACTCTAACATGGTCTGCGATAAGCGGATCACTCTTATAGTTACTACGGTCTTTGTTCCCATCATCAGTTTCCTCAGCCTTTTCATTGTTATCCCTATCGTCTTCCGTGTTGGAATCATCATCATCGTCGTCATCGTCATCATCATCATCAGGACCACCACCACCATCATCGTCTTCTTCTCCATCATCCTCATCCTCATCTTCATCATCAGTTAAGCTGCTATCTGAATCTGAGTCACCAGCAACCTCGGTCACAATACCAATCTTACCATCAGTTTTGCTTTTCACAACATCTTGTCTATATATATAGGATACATTCTCTAAGTTCCGGGGAATCTCTCCCGGCTTGCATTCTGATCTAACTTTTGGATCCAAGCTAGCCCCATTTGCTAAAGAATTGCCTTCTATCAAGTTGCTACATTCGTTTGCATTTGCAGTGGGTTCAGCATTACGGGAAGCATCGTGATGTTGGCCAGCTTCCATCTAACAATCACAAACAAGAAGACTCTAACAAATTCATTCAAAAACCTTAGTATACATCCCACAATTCAAACAAATGTCAAGTTTGCAAATGAGAGTGGACTGGACTATTCACTTAAATTGGTTTATCAAAAAAGAAAGACAACCTTATAACCTGACCAAAACAAAACCTTATAACCTGACCATTTAGTCCAAGAATATCAGTGATAAAAACTACTAATAAATCTATCAGTGCTAAGAAATATGAAGCAACAAAATTATGTAATTACAATATTCAGTTCAACATACCCAGTGAAATCCCACAAAGTGGGGTCTGGGGAGGATAGAGTGTACGGAGACCTTACCTCTACCTCTTGGAGATAGAAAGGCTGTTTCCAAATAAGAAGCAACAAAATTATGTAATTAGACATATTCAGTTCGGTCATTTGAAATAATAGAAATGATGCCCATTCATTTCTAACAAGGAAAAAGGAACCCCACTCATAAAGGCAACTTCACCGCAATGCAATACACTACACAATTTCGAATGTTTAGTGTACTTCCAATAACAGCATCACTGCATTCTCAAGCTCAGACGAAGCACAATCATGATATAAAATGAAACATTGTCTATATTATAAACCAATGAGTCAGTCGAATTATCTAATGTACCTATTGAAAAGAAATGACCCTAACCAAATAAACCACCTAGGGCTAGTAGCTTAGAGCTGTGAAGGTTTAACTAATTCCTAGAAGAGACACCATATATTAGTATTGACCAAGCAAAAAAAAAGTTTAGGAATGCCTCTATCAAATGGCCCAGAACAACTAAATAGTTAAACTCAGTTTGAATTCACCTCACCCTATATAGAAAAGGTTCAAATACATATTCTGGTCAAAATTTTCATCATTTCTCAGAATCCTACATCAGCCAAACACGGCCTCCATCCAAATCCAATCATGTAACCCTAGCTTCAATTTACCAGAATGACCCGATCATTCCTTGAAATTTTCCATTCAGCCAACTAACATCCCTTCCTCTAACACACATTGAGATCAAAAGATTCCCGCATACCTCAAAAAGAATAAAATCCAACTAAAAGGATTCATACCCAGAACTAAAAACAAGAAAACAAGAAAGTTCCAAGCAAGAAAAAAAAGAATTTAAATCTTTTTATCCATTTTCAATTTCAAGAATGTCAATGAAGATGAATAAGATGACGAATATACCTTCGGAATCGGAAACTTAGCAGATTATAAGGACCCACGAAGCTGGAAGCTATTGCGATTGCATTCGGAATGAACGGATTGATCGTCAATATATATATATATATATATATGTGTGTGTGTGTGTGTTTAAAATTATATATTCTTGCATTCAACATCTGCAGAATGAGCTAACGAGGTGAACAGAGCCGAGCCGAGCCGTGTGAGGTGAGGGACAAAAATGTCATTACGTGCCTTATAAGTCTTTTTGATGGTATAGGTCATTGTAAATTACCCGATTTATCCTCAGGTTTTCTTCTTTTGAAAATGACATTTGTATTTTATTATTTCCGTTTATTAATTAGTTTTTACAAATATTAATTATTTTAGATGTTTTATTTTTAAACATTTTTCTGTCCAGTTAGAATATCTTTCCTGTTGAAAAAAGAATAATGCTTTTCTTAAAAGATTGGAAGAAGCAAAACAATTTTGTTACGAAATTCATTTCCCTCAATAAAGAGTTAAGTATATTATATGACAAAATGGGTAATCAAAGAGATTGTTTGGTTCTGATTAATGATTACAAAAAAATAGTATGTGATGTTTATACTAAATTATATTATTTTACTATAATTAAGTCAGAACCTATTATTATCATAATTGATTGAGTATACTCTACTAGGTGTAAGTAAGTTTTTGTCTTTTGATTAACAATTTTAATGTATTTGTTATATGTCATATTAAATTTAGATGAGATTCCATTAAATAGCTTACTTATTTTTCCTATATACTTCAATTATTTTGCAAATTGGATTCAGTGTATGAGGTTCCTACACATGTTGCCTTTTTATTTATGAATATTAAGTAAAAGTATAATGAAAACAATGATTTCCATTTTATGTTTTTGAGATTTTTATTCAATAAGACCAAACAATCTATATCTATATATATAAAGCAGAAACATAGAAATGGTGACATGACGCACTCTAAGGCCTAGAATCGTATTTATCTTTTTTGTGATTTTTTTGGGCTTTTTTCTCATTTTAAAAGTCTGAAAATTCTATTAATAAAGCATAAATCAATTAACTAAAAGACATTACTCATCTTTTTAAATTCCAAACGAAAAAAATGCGAAAATTGTTATAATGGCACCCCATTCATTCTTATTAAACCAATATATTAAAGATCATTAAAAGCTACTCATTGACACTCACCATATTTAAGAACCCCTCATAATCACCCTTAAAAGGAAAAGAAACGAATAACCTCTTTGTTTTCAATTGAATGCATGTATAAAATGAAGTAGCCAAAAGTGCAAATAAGTTTGGATTCGGCTCTTCTTATGTATTGGTTAATGGAATAATACCCCACACTGTGGATTTGTATTAAGTATATACGCACAATGTTATAGTTTTTTTTGTTATATATAGACTATAACTTATCGATGAAAAGTTTTCTTTATGGTGTTGGTTTAAATTTGTGTTGGATATATAAAAGTTTTGATGGATAATAAATTAAGTCTTATGCGATATTTGATTTAATCCGTTTATAAATTGAGTTGCAATTTCTTATATTATTTCTTACGTAATTTTCTTTTACTATTTATTTCAGTCTCTTTTATTGAATGTGCATTTTGTCACCTCTTTCGTTTTTTGTTTGCCTATTTATTTAATTTATTGAGTTGGTAATAGAAATTATATAATGAAATATTAATAGGAGTTATGTGAAGAATTTTTTTTATTATTATTGCAAGAAATTATGAAGAAGAAGAGTAATTGAAAATGGCATAACATTCTGAGTTTTTCAGAGTTAGGCAGATTAGGAGGCGGGTTACATAAAAGAAGAAATGTACAGGGAAGAAAAACAAGGTAAAAATTATTTCTTCTTATTGATTTTGTCAACAAAGAAAATAATTTTGATATTGTTTCTTCTTTTATGTTTTCTGCTTTGATTGAATTTTTCCTTCTTATTTTAAAATTTTAAACGAGTGAAAAAATAAATTATTCAAAAAATATTTATATATGCAAATATTATGAAAATAAAAAACTATTCTATAAATAAATATACATATAATTAATATATGTCCTAGATAAAGATAATATAACCTACATAAAGTTTCTAAGATAACTTAATTTTTTTTTAAATATCCATATGATGTCTTGCCTATCATAGTTGTTATTTTTTTGAATGTATTAGAAAAAAAAAATTCAATTGATAAGAAAAAAAATTAAATAGCCCACGTTTTTTCTCTATCTTTCAAAAGTAAAATAGTTTTAGTAGATAATCTTTTTTCAGTTGTAACTAATGTATACATGTACATGAGTTAAAGATATTTAGATTACAATATTTGAAGAGTTCTCCATCACTAATTTAATATTAATAAATACACGGACAAATCAAATTATATGAAACCGTCCGTTGTGAAGATGTTGGAGTACTAGCGAGTGTGAATAAAGGTTGTATAGATTTTGTTATGGAAATTAAATTTCTTCATGACTTACTTATTGAATAAAAGAAAATGATATTTTAAAATCTTTTATATATGTAAAAAAAAATGTCTTACTTGTAAAAATGAAACCTCTTATAAAAAGGTCATAAAACTAAAATAATCTAATATTTTTTTTAAAAAAAATTATTGAGTATAAAATGTTTTAATTCAGATCTACTATGATAACAATAAAATATAAATAGTAATAGTGTTTTTAACGTTACAAATGATGGTAAATCGAATAAGAGGAAAACAAATCACTTTCTCATTTGATTAAACTTTGCAATTATCTATATTTAATGATAATTTATATGACTGCGCGAAGCGCGGCCAAGTTAACTAGTTATTATAATTATAAGAGGAAGGTTGCATTTATTAATAATTATTCCCTCTGTCTCTTTTTTTTTAATTGTTCAATATACTAAAAGTATGCGGAGATAATTAATTATTTTATACTTATTTTATCCTTGTTATTAATACTTTAATCATTTTCAATTAATTTCCCAACATTAGATGATTAATAATAATCAATAAAATCACTTCTCAGTTCTACTTTTACTTATGTGCAATATTTAAAATAGATGTATAGTTTACTTTTTCAATGTGAAGAATTAAGAGATAATTTATTATTTTATACATATTTTTCTTATTATTGAATATTATTTATTTTTTTAACATTTATCTGACTTAAAATAAATGGGATTAATATAATAAAATTATTATTTTATTTATTGCTTTTTAAGTGATTTATCAAGTCAAAATATAAACATGTGAAATCAACGAAGAGAGTACTATTTTATATTTATTATTTTTAAATGAGTATGTCAAATTAAATATGAACAAATAACACAGTAAAATGAACGATAATTCCAATAATAACATGTAGGTGAAAAACGAATCGAGTAAACATGAAAAATAGGGAAGTTTTCAAGTTTAATTTTGTTCTTTCACTGAATTTGGCATTTAGGTTTGCTCCAAAACATAGCTATTTACTTATTGGGACACCACTTATTTGAGCAAGATGACTCCAAAAACTAAAATAGGAAAACTATGAGGAAGAATCAAACAAATAATAATTGCAATTTGCAAGAAAGAAGAATATATTATTCCATCCGTGTTATTTTATTTGGTCCATATATTAAAAGTAAATATTTTATTTTATTTATTCATTATGGTAAATTAAGAGAGTTTTATTATTATTTTACTATATTTGTCTTAGTATTAAATAATTAATAAAGTAGTAATAATAGTCAAATTTAGAGCTTCAAAATATCATCGATAAAGGTTAATTTAGTAAAATACATCTTTAATTAAAAAAAATTCAAAGGGTGTGCTAGGTCAATGGAGGCCAAATTTCTCTAATTCATTTTACTTGTCATGTTTTTCTTTGCATGTCGCTTGAAATCATATTAAGTAAAAGAGTTATTCATATTTTACTCTTTGAGATATTTTTTTCACCTGTTTGAAAAGCCACCAAATAATTGAAATTGGTGTAATTACTAGGCTAGTAATTACACAACCTAGTAATTATGCTAATCTGTTTGTTTGTCACAGTATAATTACAAGTGTATTATTTGGTTGCACAAGTGTAATCATAAGGTTATATTGAATTTTAAAAAATAAAAATTAATTATTTAAAATTAAAATTGTATATTAGACAAATAAGGGCATTTATAAATGATATTAAATTGAATATTTAAGATATATATTCTCTTTTGGAAATATACTAATTAATAAGCATATATAAAAAATAATTGATTTGTATTTTTCAATTTAGTATATTTTAATTAAATTAATCATAAAAACTAAAAGTACAAAATTTATATGAACGTCATGAAATATATGTTTGACAAAAAGATTAATATTATAAATATAGTGTCATAAAATTATAAAACATTTGACAAAAAGATAAGAGTAAACTACATAAATCCCACTAGTTTAGGTCCTAATTACTAAGATTCCCGATAGTTTCAAATATTACTTCTTTTACCATATTTCGTGCTTAGGATACATGAGTCTGAATCCACGAGATACATGTATCTGTGAATTTTAAAACCGAGATACATATTTTCTTTGTTTAAATTAATTGGTTGTAACTGATTTCCTTAATTAGAGGAGTAATTGAGAATTTTCAAAATACATACACTCTAGAAATTTAAATTAATTAATAAGGTAATTTATCCTTAATTATATTCCTCTATTATGTCACTAATTATTATGCCATTACGATTCGTGCTTGTTGCAAAATGAATCAGACAATTCATTTTGTAAATTATAAGAAAATAGATAGTTGGAAAAAAAAGACTTATAATAATTATTAGTCAAAAGTTCATCAAATGAAACTATTATGCCGCTTTGTTTCTTCAATGGCTTAAATAAATATCAAATCAATTTCATATATTATATTCAAAAACATGTATATCAGATAAATACAAAAATAGTCAGATACATTGTCAAATATATGTGATAATAGTAAGATACATGATAGAAGACCGGATACATATGACAAGACTCGGGTACATGACAGACAAATTGAGTCAAATACATATGTAAATCTCCAATATATTTATTAGATACAGTACGCGCTTAATCAGATACACTGATAAAAACTAGATACATATAATCATATTTCAATAATGTATCAGATACATCAATAATGTGTCAAATACATGTGTAAATCTCCGCTTATTGAAACTTTTCGATTACGTTCATGGATGTTCAAGGCATCTCACCGCGGCAGTGTTTGCTTCACCTTTTGATTCATTGATATTGTTTGTTGCGCCTAGATCCGACGGGAGAAGTGACTCGAAGTTTCCTGATTGATCCATAGGATACAAGGTATGCAACCTATCCCATCGTCATGTCGAATTTGATAAATCTCTTGGGCTTGAAATCTTTGCTTACAACGATACCCATTGTCTCTGCGCGCGCGAGGCGTCTCTCCTTGCGAGAAAAAATGGTAGGTTCGTGGGGGATTAGTTTGAGAGTGAGAAAATCAAAGGCTAAGAGTTTGACGTGTGTGTTAACAAGCTGTAGAACATCCATTTTAATGGAGTGTTTCTTCTCAGTGAATTTCGATTGATCAAGGGAAGAGGAAGAGTTAGAGTTTTACCCTAACGCATAATCCAAAGAAATTTGCTTTTAATTAAAATGTTAATTTTGGAGTTTAAATGTAAAGATAATTAATCAATCCTTGTTTTAAGGGATGTGGGTATCTGATTGTATCTTCAATAATATATGGTATAAAATATTAAAAGTGGTAATATATGTAATTGTTTGAAAGTAGAGGTAAAATTAGTATATATGGTAGTGATGTATGTCTAATAAGGTAGTTTATCCAAAAGATAAGAGCTCTATCAAGTCTAACTTTAAAAAATAGCTTGCAATGTAAAACATCGAGTCAATACTCCTAAAACAAATGAAATTGAAAATATAACATAAGTTTTAAATTCAAAACAAAAAATTAAACATAATACTCTTATGTCAAATTTCAATGTAACATACATAAATATGATTTAAAAGAAAAGGAAAATGTAAGTGCATAACTTTATTCAACAATGAATTCTATCTTAATTTAAAATTTAGAAATTAGAATACTAACAAAATTATACTAGTGATTTTTTTTTTAGATAATACGAAAAGTTGCATGGAATCACATGAAGTAAAGGTTGAAAATGAGAAGGAAATGAAATATAAATAATATAAAATAAAAAAATAGAAAACATTAGAATAATAAAAATTAAAAAGAATTTAAAGTAATAAAAATAAAAAATACATTAAAAGAAAAAAATAAAATTAGAAATAAAAGGAAGAAATTAAAAAGCAATCAACATATAATTACACCATGTAATTACCAGCAATTCAGAACCTCGCCTCCTATGAATGGGAGAGTGTAATTACCCCTGTCAATTACACCAAATTACCTGGTGACCAGGTAATTACATGGTCAACCAAACAAGACAGACAGTGTAACTACACCTAATTACACCAAATCCAATTATCAGGTGACTTTCCAAACGAGCCCTATAATTATTCTGAATCAACTATTTTTAGTAAGCACAACAAGTAAATGCACCCGCAATCGCATAATGCTATAAATTTTTTGAATGCTTATAAATGAGAAAATTTAAAAACTGAAATTGCATAATAAAATATTTTGTACACTGAAGATGTATAAAAATTATAATTATAACGAATTAATAATTAAAGAATTTAAATAAAAATGTGGTTTTAAGAAAAATAAATTGATTTTTCAAGTAACAGAGTATTAAATATTTTTGTTGAATCCTGCGTTAAATTAAATAAAAAAACTGCGAGCCCTTAGAATTACCAAATTTGCACATCTGGGGACACTGTAAATTTCTTCTTTCCGGTGATCTTCCCGTCGGAGAAGATGATCGTTTGCGTTGCCGTCGTCGGTCACCAGGTACTCGAACTTCTCTGTCTCTTCTTTCAAGAAATGAATTAGAAAATAGCTGACGAATTTGTTGTGATGGGACAGAACAATCCACTTTACATACAGAGTTTTACTGAAGCAGAAGATGCCCTAAAGCTTCATCACATTGTTCATTGCTCCCTTGATGTTGTCGACGAAAGAGGTTTTCATTTCTAACCAACAAACTCAAAAGCAAACACCCATAATCTGATTTTTGCTGATCTAGCTTAAAATTTTTGTATCATTTGATCTGAAGCCGGGAAATCTTGCAGTAATTGATTTTAGCTATGAGAAATGAACTTTAGTTTAGCTACTACTAAAAAAATTTACACTTGATTCCTAATTATGGTTTGTATGGATTTGGAAAGATCTGCAACATTATAATTAGGGCTTTTTGAGGGAAAATGGGCATAATTAGAGTCAGTCATAGCTAGTTAGTGTTATTCAGTCAGGAGATACTAGCTAGTTAGTTTTGTTCATTCAGGAGATTCTTCCTTAGATTGTAAAGCAAGTACTTTGAATAAAATCTGGATCAGAAAAGGGTAGAATGAGACAGTTATCTGTATTTGTGAGGCTAAAGAAGCTGTCTTTCGTTCATTTTGATTTTTATTTGATTATCTCTGTTAGAATGCAATCAATTGCAGAACCAGTAAACATAATCAGGAAACTTTCCTTCTTGATCACAGAGGGAATTTTTTTTGAAAATTAGCATATGAGTTGAAGGCCTTCTCCAGATACCATCCATTTCACTTTTCTGGAAAATAAAGGGGAAAAAGATACCATCTTTATAAACGTCAAGTACGATACTCCGATTACTATATCAGAAAGACGAAGTCAAACTACTAGGACAATGAATAGCAGCAGGAGAATATTGTTAGATAGTCTCCAAATTATAATCAAGTTAATGGCAGCAGAGACTTTACTATGTTTAGGTCTCTTGTCAAGGCATACAGTTCTTGTTAAATTTGATTCTTGTGTTGTATTATGTGGAAACTAAAAGGAAGCTGCTGCAGATGGAGCTGTTTATTCTAAACGTAAGTGTGATCCCGACCTATTATGGCTTCATGACTGAAGTCTTGGTTTACCAGAGAAAAGTGGACAGTCAGACAACTATCGACTGACCGTTTCTCTACCTGCTACTTGTCCTATCAGACATCCTTTTTTTCATGAACAATATGTTCTTTGATAGGAAAAAAGAGGATTTACTCTGAAATCCAGGACAATGGGATTGTGTTATGGAGTTTTTATCGCGTGATTATACTTTGTGGACTTGCATATTTTCTAGCCATTTATTATTTTCCTGAGAATTTTGCTTAATTAACACATAATGATATCAACACTCAGTTAGCTTTGTTACCTTTTGACAACTCATCTGTTGTTTGTTACAGTGAACAATCCAAAAAAATCAAGCCCCACTCTGAATGAGACATTTCTTGGCCTGCTATATCCAACTGAAAACTACAAAGTGTGAGTAAATACTCTAATCTCTCTTCTTTTGGTGGTTCAGAGTTGGTGGTATGACTTTTGAGCTATGTTACATAAATTCTTGATTTGCCTTGATATATCTGCTTAAAATGGTGTAGCGTGATGTGGCTGTTTCGTATTTATCTTTTAATATTCACCAAAATCTTTCTTACAAATGGTTATAGCCCATAACGAATAACTGCATATACACTGAATAAGAGCCATAGAACCAGAGTCCACTTAACATAGCCTTTGTGAACATATAAGATCATTGACATTCAACCTTGTCTAATATATCTGATAATATGTTTTCAGGTATGGTTATTTGACTAATACAAAAGTGAAACTTATATTGGTAACAACAGATCTTGATGTTAGAGATGCTGATGTGAGAAATGTAAGTGCTGATTCTCTCATATTGTTGCTCTTATATGGGTTGATTTACTTCATCTTTCCCTGTTCCAAACCAGCCTATCTGCTCCTATTGAGGCATAATGCATTTTTGTGTTAAAGTAGTAAATTTAGTCATCTGAGGTTGATAAAAATCTGAAAGAAGTGGAATTATTCTTCATCTTCTTTCTGACTTGGGTTCTGTAATAATTCGTATTGTATGTAGGAAAAACCAGAGTTACTGGGAGGATTTTTTTTTGTTCTTTGTTGCTTATGAATATCTGAAAATTTTGTCTTGACCTATTTAGGTATATTCTGCAAATAGACAGCTAAAAAAAGGTCAAACAGACTCCTCTTGTGTCACAGTATTCCATTCTTTGTAGTTTGAGGCCATTCAGTCTTGTTTACTTAAATCAAGTGGATCAGTACGTGTGTGAGTCTCTGTGGCAAAAGAAGTCAGAGCTAGTTTTATTACTTGATATCTTGGATGGGAGCGGAATGGAACGGAATGTTCATTAGGATAGGTTTCTTTATCACTGTGTGCTGTTAATGTAGCTTCATCTAAACATTAGCTATTTCCTTTTTTATTTTTTGAGAAATAGAAACATTACGTATTTCCCTAAATCGGAAACTTAAGGCATAGCTCCCCTATGTTTATCGCAGTGATAGGATATTACTTTTGTTTTTATAACCGTGGTGTCCAGGCCACCTCGACTAATTGCACGAGGTACCTGCTACTTCTCACCAGCACAAGTACCGGGTAACATTGTCCACCAACGCTTGGACAGATAAGAAGAATCACCTAGGTGTTTTTGTCGCTGGGAATTGAACAAGAGACCTCATGTATATTTCTGTTAATCACATTCTTACAAATCACTGCAGTTAGGAGAAGTTATGAAGAAAAACATAGAACCAAAGTTTACCAACGTCTGTACTGTTAAGACAATCTAGTTTCCCAGTTTGCCACTTGCTCAAGTGTCAGTCTTCCATAGTAAAAAAACAGTAGCATAGTCCCTAGTACGTGAAGCTACATTAATGTATTTTATAGCACAAAAAGAATGGACATCCAGTCTCCCAATGTAAAACTCAAAAGCACTGTTATCATCATGAATGAACAACTGCAAATGAGATAATTTAATCCTCCAGTTCGGTTAAATGGTACCTCTATGCGAAAACTGGGAATACTTTGTTTGAATGATATCAATGGCTATATGTTGAACAAATACTGTTGAAGCCTATTATATTCCAGATTTCCAACTTCTATATCATGCATGTGATAATCAGCCTTTAGCATAGCAGCTTCCTTATCTTTTTTTGGTGGAAATTATTCACAGTTTTTCAGGAAATTTCATGCCGCATATGTTGATGCTGTGTCAAATCCATTTCATGTTCCTGGCAAGAAGATAACATCCAGAACTTTTGCTGAAAGGGTTAGCACTATCGTCAAGTCTTTTGGTTTGAGTTCAGGTAGTTGAGTGACTGCTCTCGAAGTCATTTTGCAAGGCACTCCAATGTACTTCTCCCCCAAGCTGATGAACTAAGGATGAAGAGCATATTTTTGCAAACTAGCTGAAGGGTATTTGTCAAATTTGCTACCTCGCATGATAGATAGTAACCAAAACAAACAAGTACTTTCTGTGTATTTTATTTCATTGATTTTAAGATTTACTGAACACAGTGTGGAATAGGTAATTACTGGTTTCAGTTTGGGTCATATGTACTTGCTAGACAGTTGCATTTGTTCAAGTAAACGAAATTTTCTCATAGAGCTACCAGAAACAGTTAATATTTTGCTCTGCATCATAGAACACTTGATACTAGCACTCTAGCAGTATCATATTCTTCTCTAATTTTTTCATTTTTTCCTCGATCTCAACAGAAATGAGATCATACTAGTGGAAAAAAGACTTTATGAATGTTTCGAGAAATTAAAGAAATATTGTTAGTTGGTAGTATAATTACTTGAAATTTAAATGATTAGAGAATATATTCTGTGCACTGACGGTGCACAAAATTTCATGATAACTTAGAACATAGAATAACAACCTATCATATCAAGTTAAACTGCATTGATACCGTAAAAATTCTATACATTGTTAGTGTATATAACTTAAATACAAATGATAATTATTAAAAGCTTTGTCTACGTCACTACACCTTTATTTATCAAATCTTGTGGAAATTTTAGAGCACGGAGAGCCTCATTGTGCATATTAAGACAGAAGTTAATTCTTGAGTCAAAAGCAATTTGAGGCTCATTTGTGGAGTAAACATCTCCAGTTGCCTTTGATACCAACCATCCATTGGCATGATCCAATATGGCATCAATTGCACCATCTCGAATTGCTTTGGCTACAATGTACTCAGCATCACCAACTGGATTTTCAAAATCCAAGTTTAGTTTCTTGGCAATGTCAGCCAGTGAAATCCGAGTGTATGAGACACTGATATTCCTGAGCCCTGTCCTAATGACATTATGCCTGACTCTGTTAATCAAGTTACTTGTTCTGTCTTGGCTGAATGTGCTGGGAAATTTCTCAGCTACTGTTCTAAAAAACGCTAGATCTCCAACGCGAAAAGCCTGCAAAGACAAATATAAGCTCAGAATATGTGGAGTTATTCACTTGCCAACATCTAACTCTGCCTCAAAAGTTCGCTTATGAGGTGGGAACTGTCCAAAACTACATTACGAGAGAACTCATTCTGCCATCTAATGTGAGACTCTAACAAAACCCTCTCTCCCTCCATGACCCATACCCAATCTGAATATCTGGAGCGTGAACAACATAATATGGGAGCCCAGCACTGGAGAAACAAAGAATGGGATGAGTTTGACTCTGATACAAAACAAAAAAATATGCCTTGGGACTAACTCAGATCCAAAAATGAACTCATGATGTGAGGATTATCCATGACCATATAAGGAGATAATAGTCCACTCCGTAACGCTTATCAATGTGCCACATTCAGCTAAATGTCTCAAACTGATTTTCTGGTTTTTTGGAGTATTTTCCAGCTTATAACTAAGCATTTGAGTTTGGTCATCCAATACTCACATTTGTCAGCTCAAAGTATGGTCTCAATGCTTTTTCCATTCTTTTCTGTGTAAAAATAGTCCTCTCAGGGATCTCTCCAAGCAATAAATGGACTATAACAGCCCACTTATTGCATTGTATTTTGAAACTAACAGCAGTTGTTGGACCTTTCTGGGCAGCTTGAAGAAGACAAGCTTTGGCATCTGTATACTCCAACTGGATTGTCTTTATCTTTCCCTTGTAGAAGAGGTATCTGCAAACCTGTAAAGAAAAGAAAGCCAACACCAGTAAGAGAACCCATAGTGAGGACAAGGCATATTACCTGCTACAACGTGTTAAAATATATTGATAGCGTAAAAGTTGTTTACATAGTTAGTGTGTATATAAGTCAAATCCATAAAGAATACACACCCCTAGAAAATCTGGTCTAGAAACATACCTGTTGGTTAGAAAGACCTTCGAAATGGTGGGCCTTTGAACGAAATTTTTCTGCTTGATCATACAAGTTGTAGTGAAGGTAATTTCGTAGTAACAGATTAAGAAGTGTTTCCTGTGGCATAAGTCATAAACCAACCATAAGCTATAATAGTTTTCACTATAGAACAAACACCAAAGACATGAAGCATTATTTCACAAACCTGACTAAACTTATTATGGTGTACTGTTGCACTCCGGTATAGAGCAAGCAAGTTACTGTTAGTAAAGAAAAGTTTCTATTAGATAGAACACAGTAGTATTAGGCCAAAAAAGAAAAATTTGAACAAACTTACCCTCGGATTTCAGCAAGATCACCAGTAAGTTCATAACTTAAAGAGTAGTAGAAGTAGAGTCTTGATGCAAGAACATCAGCAGTTGTACTATTCATACTTCTTAGACGAACAATGCTTTGTGAGGAACAAGTCTTAGCCTGAAGGTAAAACGAATCCTCAGTAATTCCATGATGTTTAAGTGAAGATATCCTAACAAAAGTGAAACTTGAGTAAAAGACAGCCATTTTGCCTCACCTCGTTGCATTTCTTCTGATCAATCAGAAATATTAGAACAAGCAAGTAGCAAAAGATCTCGAGTTCAGGCAACAGATGTTTGGATTCTGTTGCAGGCGTTTCCACATCAACTTGGCCATCATGCCTATCCTGTGGTAAGAAGTATAACAATTCACAGGGCAGATACTGGATATCAATATGTAATCCATGATATAACTACATAGATATCCTTGTCCTACCACATTAACATATTTGACAATGTTCAGCTTTAAGATGCCAGATAAATAACTTTCCTTGTCCTACCACATTAACATAAATACCCACACATGAAATGATCTATAGATTCCAAAGCACAGGACAAACAAAAGATTGACGTATGAACATTACGTTGAATCATACAACAAGATCAACAAATAAAAGAATGGTTGACTAGTAATTTACCTGAGGCAGGTATGAAGATAGCCGCGCATGGACCTCAGAACCAGGGGCTAGAACATAGTTCAGGAAAGCAGAGAGTACTGAAGCCTTTAGTTTGTTCCTGAATTTCATGGTCAAACTCATAGCCCTGTACATCTTCTGCACTTCACTTGTATATGCTCCACTCTCAATCAGTGATGCTACTTCCTTCAATTCTAAACCACCAGGGAAAAAAAAATACTTTGCTAAAGGAGGAATTCTTAAATTCTAGTTCCAAAATAATACTAGTTAAAAACGCAATACTTTAACTACCAATTTCAACTCAGATAAAAATTACTCGTATCACATAAGAAAATGGACCGTGGACCTAACTCAACCGTAAAAACTAGCTCATGAGGTGAGATTGTCCAATACTATATAGAGAAACCAAGTCCCCATCCCACCACCGACATGGGACTCAACAACTTGCATGTACGCCCAGGCCTACCAACTAACTGGAGCGTGAACAATATAATAAATATGTACCTGTAAACCCGCGAGCGATGTAACATGAACATTTTATATATGTAGGAAGATATATAGATGAAGATACCTTGCAAAATAGAAGGATCAACTGAGAAGTCATATACAGAAGGAGGTGATTGATGTTGAACCTTAACCTCTTGATCCTCCATTTTAAAGAAAACCCATACAACAACCATTGCAATATAGAAAACAGATACTATAATAACTAAAAAGGCCATCGTTGATGTTGTCAGATACTGAAAAGCAAACTAAGCTTATATATAGAGAGAAAGAAGTAACTGAACTTACGAGTAATTATTCAATGGAAAAGGTAAAAAGAAAAGCACATTACATTTATTATAATAATTTTTATGCTCCTCCTGAAAAGGAAAGTATAAATCTTCTTTAATTGTGTGTCTGTTTTTTTGTGCTCTCTTTAATAGTGAATTTTGTAAAATTGTTTATCTTCGAGGTACTTTATACTGCCTGCCTTATTTGATTTGTTGTTAGTTTTTGAGTAACATTTAATTATTTCGATCGACTGAACTTACCTGGAATGGTTCGATGGCTTGAGTTGGCTGCAAAGTATAAAGAGAATATTTATCCATAAACAATGAGAAGAGCTGAGTTTGAAATTCGTTGATTGAGAATTGAGAAATCGCTTTTCCTTTTGGCCAAGCAATGAGACAAGTGACAACGCATGGCTTCATTATCTTTTATATAAAACAAAAAGAAAGACAATGTTATTATCAGCTTAATATTCTAAATTACGTTTAACTACAAAAATGGTGACTCCTAGCTTTCTTTTACGTATTTTACAAGATAAGAATTTAATATCCAATTTTACGTTTGACTCTCATTCTACAAGATAAACCTTTCTCCCTTTTCTAGGTACATGCCACCTCCCAACAAAATCTAATGCTCTTTTTGAAATAGAATGATTAGTCGACTTTCATACTACACATCCACCATTATATTTGAGTGAAGTGGTTAGTCTTGACAATAATGAGAATTTCATTCTGTCAAAGTAAAGACCAAACTTCTTGCCCCTCACTTGAAAATCATTAACATACTACATACATATAACCCCAGTATCCCACAAGCGGAATAGGGTAAAGTATACTCAGACCCTACAGCCCTACCTTGAGAGGCAGAGGTTGTTACCAATAAACCTTCGGCTCAAGAAAAAGTGTATCAAAACTGATCAAAAAAGAAATAACACAAGTGAAGAAATCATGGCAAAATATTATGAAAAGCATGACAAAACATTCTAAAAAAAAAAATGTGTGATGACAAAAGTTCAGCCACAAAAATGGATAGACAAGATACTACGGGAAAAAATACTACGAATACCGGACACTTGAAAATTAAAAGGATAGCAATTTTTTCGCAAAAGTGAATGATACAAAGACGAACTAGTTGGAGAAAAACAACTGAGAGGCAGGATCCGGCAGTAATGTTTTTTTTACTAAAACAGCAACACATTTAATCATGAAACCTATTATCAGAATCTAGAAGGCCAAGAGAAATTGCAAATTGAGACATTTGTTTAAACCAAGGGCAAAGTTTAACATCAAATGTCGAATCAGGGAAGTCTTTAAAAAGGCATCATCCTTGAGCATCTCATAATGATGCTGATCATAAACATTTCAGAAGTCATCATCATCCTCTTCAGCTATGTGTTGAGCAAGCTCTTGTTCTTGCTGTTGTCTCTCTCTCCTCTTCTCAGCACTTTCTTTCTCCTTGTGGGAGTTTGGAGGAAATCGAAGAGCACGGACCGCCTCATTATGCATGTTAAGACAGAACGCAATTCTCGAGTTGAAAGCAATTTGAGGCTCATTTGTGGAGTAAATATCTCCAGTTTCCTTTGACACCATCAATCCGTTGGCATGATCCAACGTGGCATCAATTGCACCATCTCGAATTGCTTTGGACACAATACTCTCAGCATCAGCAACAGGGTTAGGAGAATCCAGCCTCAGCTTTCTAGCAACATCAGTCAGTGAGATCCGAGAGTACGAGATGCTGATGTTGCGTAGCCCAGTCCTAATGACATTATGCCGGAGTCGCACAATCAAATTGTTGGTTCGATCTGAACCAAAAGTGCTGGAGAACTTCTCAGCAACATTCCTAAATAACTCCAGATCTCCTATGCGAACAGCCTGAAAACCAACAATATTCATCCATATAATTCAGGATTTGATAGGGGATAAATGAAAAAGGATCCACTGGGGAGGAGGATGTCCTCCTAAGCAAGATGCATCAAATGATACTCGACAATACTCTGCAATATGCCTACATATTGTTAGAGATACATATCTAGTCACATGTACACCTGGGTTTTGCTTCTACGCGGAGAGGCAAAATAGATATCTCTCCAAATATGTGATGTAATAACCCACAATGCATGCAAAGAAATCCTGAGCTACCCTTTTTCCAAGATGAACAACTCCAAGAAAGTCAACTTTGATACTTCAGATCTCATAATATGACCCACAAAAACGAACTTTAGAAGTTTAATAGTGTCATACGTACATTTGTCAGCTCAAAGTATGGCCTTAGTGCTTTCTCCATGCCTTTCTGCATAAAAACAGTCCTTTCTGGAATCTCTCCAAGCAATAACCTGACAATAATAGCCCATTTATTGCACTGAACTCGGAAACCAAGAGCAGCCTGAGGAGCTTTGCGAGCAGCTTGAAGAAGAGATTCTTTAGCATCAGTGTACTCCAACTGGATTGTTCTGATCTTTCCAAGATAAAAGAGGTATCGGCAGAACTGAAGGATACGAGAAAGAAGGAAAGTTAGTAAAGGAGGATCAATTTGCAAGAACAAACATTTTAGACAAATTCTTTGAGCAAATTACAACAATAAAAATTGAAAAGAGCAAGTAAATTAATCAATAACTGCTAAAATCAGGTTGAGTTACCACTAAAATCAAGCCGCCTCAAAAGTTAAAGGAGTATCAATTAGTAAGAACAAACATCTTACTTAGACAAATCCTTTGAGCAAATTACAACAATAAAAAATGGAAAGAGCAAGTAGACTAGTCAATAACTGCTAAAATAAAGTTGAGCTACCACTAAAATCAAGCCACCTCAAGAGTTCAGAAGTTGGCATAGATCCTTGCACTGATCTCAAAGATGAAATACGCTGATATCAATCTAGAATAAGCATTCCCAAAAATACAGCAGTTATCATTAAATTATAAACCTAACACCATGGTGGATCAAAGTATCATTAATGAAAGGAATATCTAAGAAAAACTATCATGGATCTTAAAAACAGATGAACACAGAGAGGACAGGAATTGTGTGGAATATTGCCTGCTGATTTGAATGAGCTTCAAAATGAGGGGCCTTTGACCTCAATTTCTCTGCTTGATCGTACAAGTTGTAGTGAAGATAATTCCGCAATAGCAGATTAAGAAGTGTTTCCTGCACCCATAATCATTCTATCAGTACAAAACATCATATCTAGAAAACAAAGAGGCACCCAAAGCTCCAAAATATTAACGAACCTGACCCAACTCATCACGGTGTAATGTTGCAATACGGTGCAATGCGAGGAGATTACTGTTGGTAAATTATAAGTTCAATCAGAGACAAATCAGAAAAGTCAAAATGGAGGCATATAGTAGGCATATGGGAGATGGGAGTTAGCTCAGTACTCTCTCTTCCCCAATGTCTCATTTGGAAAACCTGTTCACGTGACATGGCAGAGATGTTACATGAGAGCTTGAACAATTTAGAACTGAGACTCACCCTCGAATTTCGGCAAGATCACCAGTAAGTTCATAACACAGAGAGTAGTAGAAGTAAAGCCTAGATGCTAATACATCAACAGTCCTCCTGTTCACAGTTTTTAGACGAGCAATGCTTGCTGAGGAGCACGCCTTGGCCTGAAAGTAAGACCAGGAATATTTTGTAATTCCATGAAAGCAACAACTTAACATGAAAAAAGGCAATATGAAATAGAACATGTAACTCGATCCCACCTCATCGTATTTCTTCTGATCGATTAAGAATATCAAAACAAGCAAGTAGCAATAGATCTCAAGCTCTGGCAAAGGATGCTTGACTGGTGCCGGAGTTCCAGATGGTGCACTATCAACTTCCATATCATGTTCATCTTCCTGTAAGAAAGAAAATAATTAAAGCAAAGAATCAATAGGTAACCAACATCACATACACCACTCTACCATTTCCAAAATGTTCCCATCAGAACCACATTTACTGTTTCACTTGCTGCTAAGGAGAAATATCAAGAGTTTTCCGAACCCATGTGAAAGTTGTCCTGAAGTGACTTTGGTGCATAGGATAAGCAAAAACTACTACTAAATCTAGTTCTCAATCCCAAACTAGTTAGTGTCAGCTATATGATACCTCAATAACTATTTTTCTAACAATGAAGCAGTTTCATTCAATACCTAATAATTTGGGTTTCTTT
Organism: Solanum appendiculatum; assembly: GCA_018342035.1. Taxonomy (NCBI): domain Eukaryota; kingdom Viridiplantae; phylum Streptophyta; class Magnoliopsida; order Solanales; family Solanaceae; genus Solanum; species Solanum appendiculatum. Next base: position 711,352 of record JAGDQO010000437.1, on the reverse strand, counting down.
TCTTTTCGCTTTTGCGGCAAGTCCAATAATTTGGCAAGACAAGAGGTTCTCCTCTATAATAACTACTGGCATACATATCTTGCTAAATAAAACAACACTGTTTTTAGGATAATATACAACATTGAACTCCTAGACTGAAAAAAAAAGAAGATCAGAGAATGCAAAACATGGCCAGAAGGACCAAACCTGTTACCCACATAATTGCATTACCTTGGTTAGCTCAGGATTTAGAGGAGATAAGTCCACTGATACTTTTGATTATTTACACATCAAATGTTGGCTTATTCATGATCGCAACAAGATATCTTAAGCTTCAAGGCTTATGCTCCCAAAAGTACATAATGCTCAAAGATAGTACACATAGAGAAGACATCATTTCACATTTGAGCGAGGTAAATCTTGCATTATATTTGCTTTCATTTCCAAACAGTGGCACTGTAATCCATTTTAACTCTCTGGAAGTTTCAAAGATTACCTTGGGTAGGAAGGAAGATAACCGGGAATGCACCTCGGATCCAGGCAGTAGAACATAATTGAGGAAAGCACCTAGTGAAGAAGCCTTTAGCTTCTTCCTCAGTACCATAGTCAGCCTCACAGCTCTCGAGATCCTCCTCACCTCACGAGCATATGCCCCAGTCTCAATCAACGATGATATCTCCTTCAAATCTGAGTAAACACCCAAAAAAGCTAAAATCTTACTTCAGAAACCACACTCAGATCTATCAAATTGAACACCCAGAAATTTCCGCCCAAAAAAACCCTAACACCGAAGATAGAAAAAAGACCCAAAACCCTAAAAATTGATCTATCAAATCGAAAACCCAGAAATTTCCAGTCACAATAAGCCTACCCAAACGATAAAAACAAGAAGTTAGATCGATAAATGAGACATGGATTGAACTTACGGGGCAAGACAGAAGGATCAGCAGATGAAACGGATTTGGAAGGAGGTGCCTGGTCCGCCATCTCCACATCTTGAGTCATCTTTCCTGCGGAAGAAATCTGAAAAAAAACTGAAGAATGTTCAATTCAGCGAGTCGATGCTCTGATAAACCTCACACACTGCAAAGTGCAAACCCTCTTTTTGACTATTTTGTCCATGCTCCTCTTTTTTATTTTGGTTTTAACTCTCTCTCTCTCTCTCTATTTCTTGCTGCTTACGTTAGATTGTGTCTAGTGAAAAAGGTAAAACAAAGATAAAGAAAATAACATTTCCGATACATATTTGATATTACTGTTCTGTTGTTTTAAAATATTTAGTGGACATAAATCACTGCAATTGAATTAGAATTTATCCTACTAAAATTTGATTTTTCCTATCGAATTATCAAAATCAAATTTTGAAAATACTAAACTAAATATTGAAGGCTCACCCTCTAAAAATCTCGTGTTTGCCCTCTGTTGTAACAATAGTCATGTGAGATATTTATGTGTGAACAATAATAATTATTTAAGCATACCATTGTTAATTGATCTAATTAAATCCATCAAGATAACATTAACAGTGATTTGGATGTCATAACTGACTTATAACGCCAAATTCATTATGTTGGGCTTGAGAATAGAGATCTTTATCCTATGTATGTAATTTCTCTAAAAGCTAACACGTGAATATTGAATATATCTTGTTAAAATATATTTTCCTTCAATCCATAATTACCGGAAAACCTTATCAAAAGGAGTACATAAAAAACTTTAAATTAAATAGCATAAATATGAACGGGTATAAGAAAATTTACACTATGAATAGAATTGATTCTGAATCATGTATTGAGATAAAAAATACTTTTATTTTCTTTATCAGAAGGGAGGGCAGCATTAAGAGGGAAACTATAAGTAATACAGTTTAATTTGAAACGAGTAAGTCTTGTTTCATTGCCTCTCCAAGAAAAATAAGTAAATATATTTCCATCAAATAGAGATATCAATAGGCATTACACAAAATGTTAACGTATTGAATTACAAACAAATTGATGGGGAGTCTAGGCATGCACCACCAATTTCGAGGCCCCGAGCTCACTAAGAAATCCTGAATATTCAAAAGAATGAATGTCGTTACCAGACACTTCCGTATTTGACTATCAAGATGGACTGAATGAGGGCGTGGCTGACATGGTAAAAGAGAAAATCAGCCTAAGATGTACTGTATATCAGATGCATCCCCTCAATATAAATGTGTGTATCAGATTATTTGCTCTGCTCAAAATGTAGAAACAAAATTTGGAAGCACATCATATCATTTCTGCAACTTAGCGTTGAGTTTCCGAATTGTGGTTAGGCTTCATGTTCGTGCTGTCACCAAAGATCGGGTATTTCCCTTGACCATCCCTCCTACTAAGATCAGGTCTTCTAGCTTGAGCATTAGCCATAGGTAAACCTCTAGGATCTGAACCATTAGAGTTCCTTCCAGAATTGAATTGCTCGTTTTTCTTGTACCTATTCTGTGTAGCAACATTGTTCTCCTTGCCCGGGGTCCTGTCTGCTTGTGGAGAGCTAAAAATACCAAAACCAGAGGATGGAGAACTTCGACCACTAGACTGAGAAGGATCTTGCTCTGGAGACTTCCTCGGGAACTGAGATCCAAGGTCTCTAGTATGTGAAAAAGTATTCCGGTCCAATGGTAGTTGCCTTCCTAGATCAGATACGGTGTCCGCCATCTTTGTACTCCTCGAACTTGGGTCTCTTATACACCTATTTTCTTCCCCTGACGGACCCTGCAATGTGTTTCCTGATTCTCTTCTGAAACTACTTTGCAGATCTGAAGAAACATTTGCAGAACCTAGTGTTTTAGCACCCTCCTTTGCACTCTCTGCAAAATCGAAAACCTTGTCACAATCACCATTTGCACCGGAGATTCTCCAACCTGATCTGGCGTTATCAACATCTTCATCAGTCATTGCTTCCACACAGCTATCATCGTCACTTTCAATACTAGATTCAGAAGTATCACAATTTTGCTTCGATTGTGAAAAACTTTCAGGTGCTACTGATGCTGATTCGTTAGAATCCTCTGCAGAGATGGCAGTCCTGCATTCTTTCGACGCTTTCTTTCCCGAGCCTTTCTTTGATGGACCAAACTTAACATGCCTGACAACAATATATGCCTGCTTTTTCTCCACTCTTGGTCCACTTTCAATATAAGCAACATCTTCAATCTAAAGAAAACAACACCCACCCATGCACAACACAAAATAACAAAACACCAATTAACGATGGCTTCGCACAGGATGCTACAAACAGAATACCAGTATATCATACCAGAGGAGAGAAACGTGATAGCACTGCTCCCAAATCCTCTCCTTCATTGCCCATGGACATGGCTGTACACTGTTCAGGAACACAAAAGATCATAATTGATTAATGGAGAACCAAATATACATCATCTTGAAATCAACATTATCTGCTTTAGGAAAAACATTGCAGACAATAAATCCTCAAGAATCAATGTCACATTTAAATAAACATGCCCTTGCTGCCAAAATACCCTGTCCAAAACTGGTTTAGATTTCTCAGAAAGTATCAAATGCAATTTTATTGAACTACTCGAAGCCAAGCTTCAGGTAAACAGCAGAAGATCCATAACCAGGTTGCTTATTATGCACCCTAGTTTTCCAAACATGCATGCAACAGCGGACTGGCTCAGCTCCATAATGATCGTCACAGAAGATATCATATAGAAAAAAAGTACTCACTCTGTTCCTAAATACTTGTCATCCTTGCTAAAATAAATGATCCACAATACTTGTTTGTTTCCACATAATTAGTTGTTTGTTTCCAGCTTTACCCTTTGTAATAAATATGAAGACATACTAATATGGTACAAAAGGAAGAAGTATTAAATTGATAGGAATAATAGATGAGGATAATTTAGTCAAAATACCCTCTACTTAATGTTTTTCTTTAAGAGGTGTACAAAAAAAACATGACATGAATTTAGGAACAGGTGAGTAATGAAAACCAACATATACCTAAAAGCGGCTTTAATATATTTCAGACCGCTCAAGGGCTTGCTTAGCTGGAAGGAGATTGGGAGAAGAGGAAAAGAGGACTGGTGGGAACTGATCCCAGCATGCATTTGGTGGACTTTATGGAAGGAAAGGAATGTAAGATGCTTTGAAGACAAGAGTAACAACATCCAGAAAATCAAGATGAATTGTCTTAGCTTTATTTTTGGTGTAAACAGGATATGGTGAGGGATATAGAACTTTATGTGGATTTTATAGGAGAACTGTAAAGAACCATGGTTTAGTGTTTTATGCGTTTTGCATTGCCCAGAAGGGGTTTGTAGCTCATCAGTCTTATCATTTTTGGGATGATGAGCCTGTTTTGTGAATATAAAGTTACCTTTCTCTCAGAAAAAAAGATATATTTTAGAAGAATCCTAGAAACATATGCAAGTAGATTGAGTTAAACTCAGGAAAATTCAAATGCATGTATTGCCAAACCAGCCTGTCAACCTTAAATGTATTAAATTCTTTAGACATGCACAAAAAAGGATGGTCTTCAAATTTCAATCTCTAAGTTAAGCAATTGATTGCCTTCAAGCTTTAACCTCATCAATTAAATGAGATCTTCTACCTTTCGTGAGACACTAAGAACATGTTGAAGCACGAGCAAGAATGAAGGCATATTTCCCTCATTTGTCCTTTTTCATGAGTTAAAAATGATCATTCAACAAGAGACCATTTTATGTTTTTTGATCATCGACAAATCCCCGAGGGACCGTGGAGCAAGTTTAGAAACTAGGTGGACAATGGGCCGTCCCTCTACACACATTACCTCTCACACTCTTACTGCTAGACCAAAGCCCTGGAACCACTCCCCCCCCCCCCCAAACCAAAAATAAGGCCCTCTTGTGTTTGTAATTTTTTCTTAAAACAGAAGATAACATGATGCAAAAGAAAATTTTGAACATACATGCAGCCAAACAAGAAAACACAACACTGGGAGGCTTTTTTCCTCTGTGTGTGGGGTTTATTTATTTATTTATTTTTTTTTTTTGGGGGGGGGGGGGGCATATTTTAAAGGCTAAGCAAGTACCTTCACCCGATAGCCACGCTCCATCATTCGTTTAACTGTATCTGCTTTATTTTGCAAGTCTTTTTTTTCCTGCATTATAGGAGAGAGAGATTCCACAATTAGTTTAAATGCATCATAACTGAGATCTCAGACCCCTTGTGAGATTACATTGGATATGTTGTTTTGTTGTTGCATCGTAACTAAGAACTGCAGAATCTCAAACAATTTTTTATTTTTTATAACAAAATCTCAAATTAATTTTCAATTATGTGGTGTGCTTCCATGGTTTTATATTCCTCAAAAGGTGGGTATCCTTTTTAAGTTTCTTCTACTCAAGTAATCAACTACCCAAAACCATTCAGCTTAGTCATTAATTCAATAAGAATTACCAATTTACTGTGCAGACTTTGCCAAAAGTCTTAGTTCTATTGTAGTATAGTCATGTGCAAGGAACTGGATCTGAAAAATCAAGAAAGCTCAGGGGAATGCTATAAAGGGAGGAAAACAAGCAAGAGACTTACAATTTTACCAACAAATCGGACTTCTTTACAATCTCCCTTCTTCAAAGCTAACTCAGACTGCAAAATATTACAAGATAAATCAAGTGTTAAAAATAATTAATTAAAACAAAGGCAAAGGGATTGCAAACCACAGCACAGTGCCCCTTTACATCTGATTTTTATGCATGCCAGTTTTATTGATTCTTGCTTATTATCTAAAGGTAAACAAAACACTGCCACAACATCGAAAAGGAAAAACCATCTATGCATAGGACATGCATGATTAAAATGCCTGCTTTTAATAAATATAAACACATACATCAAGTATGAATACCATCATTAAAGATGCAGTAGCTGAACAAGCAGATCCAAGCTTCAATTCTTGAGCTCACGTAACTATAAAGAATTAGCTTGAACAAAAGAACGGAGGTAGCTTCATTGAGCTTGACTCCATCAGACTTGTTCAAAATCAAGCTTCAACTAGACATGGCAGGCTTTCAAGCTTAAAATTTTTTAACTTCACTAATAATACCAGATCCATATGATGTTAAAGCTAATGGGTGAAACATGTACAACATAAAACACCATTAACTGATGCTAGCAACACTGCAAAAACACAGGCATAGTAAATGGAGAACATGCCTTGCTTTTTTTAGCACTCTCCTTCATTTGTTGTTGATATTTTTCTTTGTGGTAGTCCATAATTCGGCAGACAGGTGGTTTGCTGTTCCGTGCCACCTGCAAAATCACAAAACCCAAATTAGAATACAGCATCTCAGATGGAACCACATATTGTTAAATGATTCTGCCTTATCGGGATAATCATATTTTACACCTATTAGACCCCTTCCCTTCTTTCTACCCGATTAATGTTGGATTGAACATACAAGCAGAAGTGAAGAACGGAACAGAGAATTACAGAAAAATGGATAGGCAACGCCATTTTTTCCCGATGATTAAGGTCCAGGCACATCTTTTGTCAAGAGAAGTGGTAACATTAGAGAGATACTTCACATTCGAAGTATCTTCAATCTGGAATATAGAAACGAGCTCGCTTTTACAAACTTTCTTTTTCCTTATTTGACCTCCCATTCGGTATATAGCAAAGAATACTAATGAAAATTTGAGTTTTTTTTTATTTTTATGACAAGGGAAACCCGCAGCCGCTACCCTTTGGGTGCGCACAGGGTAAAACCCCAGCTCCTATGCAATAGCTCGCAAACCACATAGGAGAGGTAACCCGCACTAGGCAAGCCTGGTGAGACGAGCTCGACCCAGAAGGCAAATCCCTTGCTTTCACTGGCAAGGGGTTTTGAACTTGAGACCTCCAACATGGAAGTTCCAAGCCCAAACCACTGGGCCACCCCGAAGGGTTTGAGTATTATTTTTTTTGAGACTGGTAACTTTGAAAATTTGATTAATTTACATTTTGCTTACTTGACTTGCCCGAATATAGGGAGAAGCATACAACTTCCAGTAACAGAAGTAGGTAGGTCCTCCTTATCCTGATTTTGTAAGTTTCAGCAACCAAAGATGACGTACTTGATATTCAAACACCTCATCTTCACATATCAATATTACATCAAATTGGTTGTAAGACTACTCTTAAGGCCTTGTGTTAAAATAAGACTACCTTTTCAATATAATCTTCTCCTAGTAGCAAGAAAGCCAAGAAAAATTTTTGGTATAGATTTCTTTCAACAACAATAGACCTTTGTTTTCTACAAACTGGACGTCTTTACGCGCAAATCTTCTCTTAGCAATCATCTTATTCAGTCCATGAACAGATATCAGTCACATTTCGCCAACAACCTATGTATACAAGACCCCAAAATTGCAACAGAATCAAATTAATAGGAAATTTCAAATCATGGAGTTTTTTGTGTCTATTGCAGAAGTTGACAAAAAAACAAAAATAAAATCCACCAGATTGACAAAATCAGTTCTTTATGATTTTTCTTGTTAGCGCCATTTAATGGCATATTGAGCTGCTTTGACGTGAGATCAGAAATGATGAGTGCGGAATTGAATAATACAATACATGAATTGAAGAGTGCAGAATTCAGGAAAGGGAAAAATGATCTAGGGACCAACTGTCCTATCAACAAGAAACGAGCAAGATCAATTTGACAACTTGCTCAGTCATCACCATACCAAGGTAACAAGGTCTTCAACAAGAAAGTTTATTTTCCTCATTGTGTTCTCATGTTATAATAAGCACTAATTTGATGCTCATGTTACTTTATCCTAGTACGCTTTCCTATCAGTAGTATCACTCTTGTTACTGTACCAAGTCTCATGATTTGATTTTTTAAACTGGTAACATGTAGTGAGTCTCATGAATGACACTTCTTTACCTCCACCAAATCAAGGTTGAGACTTCTAGCAAGTTCCAAAGCTTCACGTATTGACACTACACGATGACCTGCAAAAATGCAAAGAGTGAGACCTAAAGGAACAAAAACTTTATCATATAATAGCAATTAATACAACACTGAATTCTGAAATATGAGTATAACAGTTCGAACACTGCGAACTGCTTGACTTAAACCCAAAGTACTAAAGCTCCTTTATTATTTTCAAATGGAATTTAAGGCAGAGTAACACAAGAAAAGTGTACAATGAAAGGTCCATGAACACAGTATGCATGTCTTTGGATTACTAGGTCGCAGGGTTGTCAACACAGAAGTCTAGGCAAAGCAAATATTTGCTGAGTTTTTTGTGCAGCTCAGAATTTTGACTTTTTTTTCTTTTGTGAATAGGTTAGAATGATTTGCTACTCTGGATTTTAGACCCAATTCAATCTCATTAAGATTCAGCTTTACAGTTCATATTTCAGATTCATATGATTACTGGTTTTGTAATTCGGAGAGTTCAGGAATAGAGGATCTCAAACTTGATGAATGGAGTCCTTAGTTTGGTCCAGAATTTCAAAAGCAACAATGCTTTGAATACTATATCTAATGCTTGTTTTCAGTGGCGGATCCAGGATTTCAATTAAGGGGTTCGAAAAACCTCTAATCTTACATTTAGGAGGTTCAAAATCAATATATAGACATAAAAATGCTTTAAAATACCTTAAATATACAACGTAATTTTTTGCCGAGGGGTTCGGGTGAACCCCCTCGGCAACCTCTAGGTCCGCCCCTGCTTGTTATGTATCAGAGTATCCAACAATTTTGCAACACATTTTAATATTTTCTGTAACGCATAAAGAATTGTTCAAATGTTCATTAAGCTTTCAACCTTCTGCACATGTTAACCCAGCACCAAACTCTTGTTGATATCTTGGTTCTCTGCTAAATTGCTTTGTCTTTTTAATTAGCATTTTGAGTTTATCAAAGAGACCTGTTTCTCGAGATTACATCCGATATGACAACCGTATTGAAATTTGGAAATCAAATTCCACAAAACTCATGTCACTCTCAACATTACGCACAATTTACACAGTAGTACAATACAATACTATAACGAACTTAGCGTCTTCCTTCATAAAAATTCGACTTTCCTACAACAATGACAAAGAAAAAAGAAGAGCTGAAGTTCATTATAAAATCACCTTCGTCAAGGACAAGCCTAACAATATCTGCGGTGATTTCGCGATTCAATCTGGGACCACTCGTATCCTTCTCTTCCTTCCTCGTCTTCGCCTGCCAAACCAATTAAACTGATAACTACACGCAAGATTCATATGCGTATCGATTGACATAAAATAATTACATGATCTTGACTACTTAGGTACCTGTACAGGTGCAGCGAAACACCTGACACTTTGCGAAAATTCGAACGGACTCTTCGGGATAGTTAAGCTAGAGTTACCCAAAACTCGGACTGAAGGATGAGAAGCACCGGTAATGAGCGAATTGGAACCATGAGGGCATTGGAAATAACACCTTTTCAGGTGAATTGATAGGGTTTTAATTTTGGAATTCTTCACTCTACACCAAAACGCCATTGTTGTACTTTCACGTACTCTCTAGCCCTAACCCCAAACCATTGCCATTGGAACTTTGGTGGAGAAATATTGCTCCGAGAGAAGAACCGGTTATGCTGGAGGACCCGGAATGTTCTTGTAATATAGTTGGGCCTTCTAAAATCAATTTATCTGAATCCAATTTTGGGCTTCTAGTTGGGCCTTCTCAAGTCGAATTTATCTGAATTCAATTTCGGCTAAATATTTCATGGGATCGCCCCATTTAACTAGTACCCTTTCGCATTTTACTTTACACGAATATTCAGTATCAATACACTTCAGATAAAATTTTATTTTATTTTTTCGCGTCTTCTGATTTTGCTTTTGCATGTAAATATACATATAACTGAAATTTTTGCTTAAAAAAAATGTTATTTGTGAATTTTATCTTGTTCCTATTGTGGATATGACTTATTCTTTTTTAATATATATGCCTTCACTTCCCCAAAATCTTGTCACATGTTACCAATTTTATATGCATTCATGTGATAAATCATGTCAATTGCACGAGTGATGTCAATTAGTTTATTAATCATGTTGATTACAGCCCCATAATATGGTTTATATACATATTTTTTTCTACTAATAAGTGGCATAAATATTCTACTTCATATAGTTACTCTTCACTTTTTCATAAATTCTTACTAATAGGCAATAGCTGTACTTATATATATATTTAGATTTTATTATGTAATATGGAGTGTAAAGCAGAAAAGAATGGTTATTTATGCGGTTCATATGTATGTATACAAAAATATAAAGCGTAATGTATATAAAAATTAACAATACGTAGAAAAATAACAACTATATTGAGCATTAATTAAAGAAATTGTTGATTTATATATAGCATTTTCTTTTTTTCAAATACATGTCATATATGAAAGAGTAGAATGTGAAGCACGCAAATCATACTTAATAAGAGGGAGTTTTTTCAGCCTCCCTTGTGGTCATCCAAAAGGGTAAGTTGGTAATGTTTCTTTCCTTTTCCTTCTTGAGCTGCCGCGTGTTTTAATTTTGAAATGACCTATCAAAATACTCCGCGTGGTTTAACACATAACTGATGTGTGGCCTTTCACTTCACTGTTACCACTACTATCACAAACAGGTACGCTACTTCTCTGTCTCTGCAATTTCTATCAATGGATTTCTTCAAAGTTCATATATTTTGAGAGTGAGTTTCTTGATAAGCTGGTAATTTCCTCTTTTCAATTTCTTCTTTGTTTGCCGCATGTGTTTCTACATCCACAGAAAAGATCACATGTTGGATCTTCAATCTTCCACATTTGGCAACGCTTTTGGTATGTTCTCTGTTTTCATTCATCAATCTTTCAATATGAAGTCTTGCCTCTTGGATCTGCAAAAAAAATCCCTTATCCGAGGTGCGCCTTTTGGCTTGATTTGATGGGTTTATTTCTTCTTCAATGTTCTCTTTGCTAATTAATCTGTATTGCTAGCTTTTCTTTAAACTTAATTTTAATTTGGTTCATTTGTTGAATCCGAAAAAACCTCCGAGAGGAAGCTTTGATTATTATTAATAGAAGATGCATCCAAGGTGTTTGATGGTATGCCGAACTCATTTTTTGTAGTAATAGGGTCCACAAATTTTATTTCAGCCTTGTCGTGTCTACATATGTGGTTTTTTTTAATACTGCCAACTAAATTACCTACTAATTCAGCTGCTTATATTGCATCTTCAGTTACTGAAATTTGTTTATCAGTGAATCTGTGATTTATTTGTACTGACAAATAATATTGGATATAACAAATATCTTTTGCCAAATTTAAAATAATAATCTTTGGTTGTCAATATGTTGTCTTACGTTGTTGTAAATAAAAATAAAGAGGTGAATCGTTTTAAATTCTTGAGTAGATTTGTGCCTTTTATTGCGGAGATGATTACTTTATGGCTAATTTTATTAATGAAAATTGAAAACCATTCAAAAAAAAATTCAGCTTTTCTGAGATTACAGTTTAACCTTACTTTATATGTAGTGCCAATTTTAAGAATTTCAAGAAGTCCAAATTTGCTTTAGATGTAGTGGAGACTATCTTAACACCTTCAAGAGAGGCACATGGATATTCTTGCTATAAATATGAGTCCAATATATATATGTGTAATGTACACATTTATGAATTTCAATTTGGGAACTAACAAAACTAGAAGATTCATTTTTTCAAAGACAATTACATCATGTGATGTCAACAAAGTAGAAACTTTCTTCAGACAAAAAAATGTGTTTCCTTACTTTTCCCGATGCCTTACCTATCGAGTTTCCTGTGCATACATGCGTGCCTGAAGGTCTTCTTTACTTTTTATTATTATTTATGTGGGATCTACGTTTATTCTGTATCTAAAATTAGCCATTTGTTACTCCGTAGGATAAATTGAAGATCTACCAACCTCCACAACCTTTTAGATAACATAAATTCTTGGTACATCATGGGATGAAGGTGCCAACCTATTTTTCTTTAAAAAACAAATTTGTGAGGTTAGATGGGATCTAATGAAAAAATGACAATACGTTTCTTGAGGACAAGGTCTTCTACTAAACCGACTTTACTTATAAAGAAGTCTTGAACTACGTTATGACTGCACTATTCTTAGTCAATTAGATCCTTGGACAATTTTCATTTAATTCTCCCTCAAATATGACTAGAATTTTAGATGAAATGTTGTCAGATATATGATAGAAACTAAATAAATAGAGTTGTGTGCACCTAACTCTCTGATGGAAGAAAGAGTAATGCAAAAATTTGAGTCTATGTGAACTCTATTGGCATAATTCTTACTATGCAATAAGAACTTTCAGGGAATAACAAAATTTTCACTTTGAATTTAAATGTGATACCTCCCCTTTTTTCCCCTAACACATAACCTCACATGAAATGGGTATGTCACTTGACTACTTATCTGGGGAAGAGAAAAAATGAATATGATAGATCTTGAAGCAGAGAAGTTAACTTTGCATTATCTTTATTCCTCAAAAATCAGAAACAATGGTACTCATCAACTCCTGTTACTACTGCTAAGAAGAACACATTTGAGGCTGAGAGTAAAAAAAGAGCAAGCTGAAACCCAGAAGAAGTAGCGCGATAATTAAGAGTGAGAGTGAGATATGAACAACCAAAATTTCTTTTTACAAAGAAGTCAAAGTTTGAGGTGGATTTGTCAATAATTAACACGTTGAATAAGTTGCAAGATTAGAAACTTGCCCTTTGTTTTACTTTAGAAATGAAACTTAGAATGAGTCACGTATTTGTTGTTTATATCTATCATTTTCGATTTTTATTTTACGTTGAAACTTGGTGAAGGATGTTAGTTTACAGAGGATGAAGAACATAAATTTCTGGTTGTTCTTGTTATTGAACAAGTGGGAACATCAGTTTGATAAACCAACAAAGAAAACTTAATGAAAGCAAAACTATATACTTCATTATAAATCTGGATTAATTTATAGAGTTTACAAGCAACTGAAATTAAGAAACCAACTCCTAAGGATTACGGATAAGATTAGAAACTAACTAGGGATAAGATAGAATCTTAGGGATAAGATAGAAACTAATTAACTGTTTAACAGTAAATAACTACCCTACAATACAGAGAACTTGGACTGCTGCAGTTCTTATGCATTTTTCTAACAAAGGAGTTGGACTAAGCACGTGGAGCCATCGTCTTCTTAATCAGATAATATTCAGCCCATCACTTGGCATAGAAATGGTAGCTCAAAGTTGAGCCTCTGCGAAATAACATGAAAAAATAAAGAATTTATTATTGATCTGCTGTATCCTAAAGAAGGTTGTCAATATTTTTTGAAATCTATATACGAACAACAATATCTTCTTTAAGGAAAATCGCTCTTACGTCTCAAGCCTTCTGTCAATCCAAAGTGTCTTCGACTCCCCTACTCTCTTCACTTGATCATATCACATTATCTTTTTCCTAAATCTAACTTATACATAATGTGCCTGTTATAAAATTCTTTTTATGCATTTTGATACCCTTTTTTTTCCAGCGGAATCCATACTTTGTTACCTTGCTTATTACAAATTTTACTAAAGTTGTACTTCATTGACTGTGTATGCACTGACTCAAACGTAGATGATGCCAAAGTGTAGTTCACGGGTTTCCTCTTTTTCTTTATATGTTAAAAAGTACAACTGAAATTTAGTGCATAAATAGAACACAATGGCTGAAGTAAATTTTACAATTACTGTTCTTATTTTTGTCACTTCTATAAATGTTATTGGTATGAAGTTCAATTTTTTATTGTCTCAATAATTTTGTTATATAAGAATTGACTCTGCATTTCTATGCATTTGTTCAAAGCTCTTGACTTTCTTCTGTTGCATTTCAGCATCACCAATGGTGAAAGATGCAACTAACACATTCATCATTTTGAAACTTTACTTTCATAACTGTTATGTTGTAAAATTATTTGTTTCTTTCTGTGTCATTTAGCAACACTTATTGTAACAGTTACAACAAGAACTACGGGTGGACCTTTGAACAAGAAGTTTGTAGTACTGCTTTCACAGCCTTGGACTTAGCAGAAAAATAAAAAATGACTGTGATAAGTTTTAGCCTTTCTACCAAACTCTCAGTATAATGTTTTGCTAACTAAATGTAACATACTATGAAACATAAATATGTTAATATTAGGTTTAATCATCTCTTTATTATTTGGCTTAGTACTTAAAGCCCGTGCCTTGCACGGGCACCCGTTATCTAGTATGTAATAAATGCATTACTCAGTTGCAGAATATTAAGTTCAATATGATTTATATGTCAATACAAAAAATACAGTGTCATCTTAAGAATAAAAAATATATTGTATCATTGTCTACGACTTAGGAGAAAATAACTGAGGAAGAATTATGCAAATAATTTAATTAGGCTGATTGAAACTACATGTATATTAAATTACTGCTGACCAATCTTAATTTATTTATTAGTTGCCTTAAAATCGAATGAAACCGAATTAATTATTAGTTGCCTTAGCTGTTGTTGTTAGAGAGTGTTGATGGAGGTAGTATGCATTAACTATTATGTAGGAAGATTAACTTTAAATGAGAAAATTGATCAAGAAAGTCTTAACTCTTGTCATAAGTTATGTAGGAAGTTCTTTTTTAATTTTTTGAATTACAAATATAATCTACACAATGACTCCATGTTTCACCCTTCTAATATCAATTATAATTGATTATAACCAATCATTTAATTTTAAGCTTGTTTTTTAAATATATCTTTTTTAAACCTACGAATTTATAGAACAATAAAAATTAAGAAAAAGAAAGATCGAGATGATATTCAACATGCAAAATGGTTCGTTTTTTAGAATTAGAAACGAGCACTTCTAGGTAGAATGATGAAAGACCAAATTATATGTGATCATAAAAATTGAAAATTTTTAAAATCGAATTAATCCTGTACTGATTCTTCGTCTATTTGATCGATTTTCAGTTTTGAAGTCTCAATATTTTAATTAACGAATCATCGAACTACTATTTAAAAATTTGATGTAATATAATAATTTATTGAATGTAATGACTTATTGGCTTAGCTACTGTATTTTTAGAGCCCGTTTGGATTGACTTAAAATAAGTAACTTTTAAAAAGTTACTTTAAAGTCATTTTAAAAATAAGTAGTTATGTGTTTATTGATGTGTTTGACAAAAAAGTGTTGAAAGTCACTTTTTTTTATCAAAATATCTTAAATACCCTTAAAGTTGTTAACATTATAAAAAAATTAAGGGTAAAAAAGTAATATACTTGGTCAAAGTAGAATGATTTATAAGTTTAAAAAAATAAGTAAGGGTACCCTACTTTTAACTTTTAACTTATTTTAAGTTACTTTTGACTTATTTTAAGTTATTCTTATAATTGTCAAACACTCTAATAAATCAAAAACTGATTTAAAAGTTAGTTTGACCAACTTAAAATCTCATCCAAACGGGCTCTTAGTTGTTGTGTACAATTGTTGATCATAGAAAGTTCTCACTGAAAAGGATGTTAGAGAGGAATTTGATTGAGAAATATAGGCTAGAGAAAGTCTTCATTAGCTGCTACACATTTTTATTGAGTATAGTGGCGGATCCAAGATTTTCACTTAGAGATTTCGAAAAATAAAAAATATAAATGAGTTATTTCTCTTTTATGGTTGAGGTGGTTCAAAATTAGTATATATACAAAAATATTGAAAGTCTACTCTATATAGTATAATTTTTTGTCGAGGGGGTTCGGGTCCCCCTCACACCCATGTAGATTCGCCCCCGGATACAAGTACGTAGTATGTACTATGTTGGACGACTAACTTTAAGTAATGAAATTAATTGAGAAAGTCTTTTTGTGATACGTTATGAGTATCAATATGAAATTTCATTTTCAATCTTTTGAATTGTCATCATAATTCTACGATACGACTTTATATTTCATCCTCTTAATATCAAATTGTAAGTAATTATAAAATGCACTTCTAGGCAAAATTGTGAAAGATGAAATTTTAGATGGACATAAAAGTGAATTATCAGAGAATTCTTTGATTGATTTTGATTTTTTCAAACAATTAATTTTTAAATCTCAATATTTTGAGTAATCAAAATAATATCTGAAATATTAATATGTTTTAAAAAACTAATGTAGGATATTGATTAGTTGGAGTATAGATGATTTGTTGCCTTAGCTACTGCTGTTTTATTTATTACTTATAATTGTTGATTAAGGAAAGTCCTCGTTAAAAAAAAAAGTTAGAGATAATGCTGTTTGAGAAATATAAGTTAGATAATGTTTTTATTAGTTGTTACACATTTTTGTTGAGTGGTACTATATAGAAACTTATAATTATATTGTTAATTATTATTATATTTTAAAAAGTTTCAAAATGATTCTTTCTGCGTGAATAATGTGGTAATCATTTTCTATTTATCCACTTTTTAAGTAATAATAGTAACTTCAATTATTAAAATACTAAAAAAAATGTTTGTTAATCCGGAATGCTTTGTCCATCAAATTACTTTTTTTTAAAAAAAAATTAATGAATAAAAATTCAACTCATCTCAAAGCCATGATCTGAATAAATTATTATGTCATTGCATAGCAAATATTGAAGGACATGATTATCGCGCATAATTTTTTCGTGTCAATATTTAAAGAAGTTGGCAAATTAATAAATTAGTAAATAATAAAATAATATTCGCTCTTCAAAGATTAAATAGACTTGACATAACATATGGTATCGTAGAAAAAAATAGATTATAATTAATTGTTTGATCAAATATATTAGAATAATAAGTTTTTAATATATATGGTCCATGGTTGCTGCTAAGAATAGAAAAGTTTGGACACCAAGAAAATTGCAATAATTTTCAAAAGATTAAGTTAACTTTTATTATGAAATCTAATCATTTTCAAAGATTTGTTTTCCATTATGAAAACAAAAATTCCTGTTGTTGACTCTTGCAATTAGATGATGACTTGTAATGATTATGATACTTAGATAGGTAATTAATTAGTACTAATCAATTAGCATCTCATATTGACCCCACTTTAGATTCATCTTGAAAAGTATCTATCTATCAATCTATCTTTTTCTCAACATTATTCTGTATCCCAAAGGGTAAATTGTGCTTTAATTTCAATCCTTAAAGTGTTGATTTTTTGAAATTTCCATCTGTGTTATATTTAATTTAGTGCATTCAATTAATTAAAATATACACTTTTGATCTCTCTGCTTGAAAATCTTTATACATTTGTCGAGTTATTAAGTACTGTTAATCAATTAACTACTCATGCTATGTTAAAGGGTCTATCGAAAATAATTTTTTTACCTTCGCAAAGTCAAAGTAAGATCTACGTACACTCATCTTTTTATCTCTGCCAAAAAACAAATTTCCTTTTTGGGTTCTTTTAATTGGCTCCTTTTAATTTTTACTATACGATAAAAAAAATTAAATGATTAAATAACAAAGAACTAAATTAAATAGTAATTCACATACAATTATTTGAACTAAGAATAATCGATAAATATATAACATATGTATATTAACTAAAAATAAATAAAACATTATCTATCATTTTTATCTCATAGTTAAAACATTAATTAATGATAAATTATTGTACATTTTTATCCATAATTTTGACAGTTCAACCGATGAAAATAAAGGTTATTGTTTAGGCAATCAATTCCAAAAATTGCAAAGACTACACCGTGCAATGCATCATATCGCGCATTATCTTTCAACCATTATATTATTGAAAAAACAGTTTTAAGTGGGAAAATTGAGTTGCTCTCGAATGTGAGTTATGGTGGAATGATTGGATCCATTCATTTTTAATCGGAAATATCGAGTTTAAGCCTTTGAAAATAAAAGAATCATGTTGTGAGTGTCACTCCAAAAATTGGTCTTGCAATGCATTAATTCAATTTCAGTCAAACACCGTTATAAATATGAATATCGAAAACGGGGTAAAAAAGAAAATAAAAGTTGAGTTGCTCAAAATATACGTCTATCAAGGTGATGTGAACACCGAGATATAAACTTTGCCTAAAATTAAGTGGTCCATTATATGTTCCAAGTCTTTGGTCAAATCTGAGGTAACACAAACGAATTCATCCCCTGATAGTGGTCCATTAGAAGAAGTGGGGATTGATATATCCGACCTCAATTTGTTTGGATCAAAGTCTATTATTGTTGTTATTAGTCTTCAAACCAACTTATACATATTTCGACTAATTTTATAAAGTACATGTTATCTCTTAATACAAATATCAAATAATTATGCTCCTTGAAGGGAAAAGGTGTCTTGAATCTTGATAATAAATTTGAATGTGATTAAATTAATTATAACTTTGAATGATTATCCAGTTCAATGTACAAACAATAATTCATAATATTAATAGTCAAAAAAAGAAGAGGGAAAAATCAATGTTGTTTAATTTGTACATTTAAAAGTTGTTAGACGGTCGTTTACTAAAGTTGTATCCTAACTCAATCAAAGCAAGGAACATTAAATTGAGTGGCCACAAAAGAAATTAAAATACTTTGAGGGTCCACAAATTAAATGCAGCAATAATACTTAGGACAGAAAACATTAATTTTAATGAAGACATGACTTCTCGTAGCTAGATTCAGGTAGTAGTATATATAATTCCACAAGAACAAGAAGAACATTATTATTTTATTTAGCTTTATTTATAAAAACCCCATAGTCATTGACTTGAAGGATCTCCTACCATGGTGTTGCTTCTCATCCTCTTCTAGTGGTTAAGAATAAATACGATCCAGAATTTTAAATTTATGAATTCAGAATATTACTATAGATTTGAAATTTAATATTTAATGAGTTCTTTAATATACAGAATTTAAATTAAAACTTTCAAATGCAGAAGAGTCAATTGATTATACTGTGAATCCGCCTTTGATTAGGATGTTAGAATAAAGACAAAAAAATATGAGGGATCATGCACTTTTTTTTCTTCCTATTATTTTTATGATAATTATTTTCAATGCTAGCTGCCATTGAGAAAGGCCAAATTCTTTTAATTTTGCACCCACTGCTTCTTATTGCAGGGTGGCCCCCCTCATCCTCTGATAAGATCACACACATTAAAGAATATTATTAATAGAAAAAACTACTGATAATTACTGATTTTTATTTAGTTTTATTATATATATATATATATCAATTATATTTGATAAAAATATGAGACCCTTTTTATCTATTGCATGGAATATTTATTCTTTTTAAAAAAAATATTAATTGTCAATCAGATAAAAAATATAACTTATCCTCTATCAAAACTTATTAATAATATATAAAATAAATTTTGACCACGTATATATCGATATATATAACTTAAATCTAAAAGCGAACGCGTGAAAACGTCCTCCATTATGGTAGTTAGGTTTGGAAAAGAACTACTCTATACACCAGGGTGTCAGGTTAGGCATAAAATTATGTGCTAAAGACTTTAGCCACAAACGTTCTATTATCTTCTTGCTAGACAGAAGGATCAACTAATTTTATTATATATTTTCATTTGTTGATACGTAGTTTTTTTAATTGTTATAAAAAGGAATAGAGAAAACGGGAACCAGTCCAATCAGAACTCAGAAGGTAGGCCTGTCCTTTTTTGTGTTGTGGTGGACCTTTAATCATGTGATATATAGTGAAATATAATTGTTTTTTTTTAATTAGGTAAGTGGACATATCTACTTTACTCTTATCTATTTTCATCCATCAATTTCATGTCCCTCGAAAATTCAAACCATATCTTATACGAGTTGTTTAATTTCCTGTTTGAGGGGGTGGTGGTTGGGTATGTGATGATTGAGGTTTGCACGAGGACACTTAAGAGAAATGACAAATAAATAGATTGGATCAAAATATTTCTAAGTTTATTAATAAAAAGTAGATTTTGCCATCGATATATGAGATTACAAACACCTCATGCTCTAGGCTAGAAGACAAATTATCATCTCACCCATTGATATGAGATTACAAACACTCCACGCTCTAGGCTTGATAACTAGCTAGAGAGTAGGGTGTGGACAAGATTAAAAAAAGTTATAACCTCGGGTAAAATAAGAATTGGATGAGTTTGTATGTGTTATTAACTTATTATGATAAAGAAATAAATATTGACTCTAACTCAACTTGAGCTAGCGCCTAGCGCTATAATTCTTGTTGAGTCAAAATTCTTAAATCCTGTTTCTTTTCATCTCCGAGTCTTTTGCTTCTAAGTTCTAACCCCCCCTCCCCCCTCTTTTATCTTGTTGTGGTTCTTAGTTTCGTTCCCCATTATTATTACTTGTGATTTGGAGTAGTGTTTATTACATTGGCGTTTTTATTGCTCGTACTAGCTCAATGACCACTAAGTCAATTATTCTAAATAAATGTCCAACATAATTATCGAGTAGTGATCAAATACATTGCACCTTGTCATCATGATATATCAAACTTGTTGTCTTAGCATGCACATACTATGCCTGATGCACATTTTTGGAATGATACAATAACATGCTACGCTGACAAAAATTTAAAAAGGTCGAAAGGATGCTACTTTGTACTAAAATTTCGTACGTCGAAGAATTTAAACTCTAAAGATCAAAAGAGTACTGTGTACTATATTACAACAAGTACTTAATAATCATTACATATATACGTCCTCAAGTGGACCAAACAAAGATATGATATGTTACTCTATTAATAATAACTGTTAGAAAAAAGATAGGAAATTTAATGGAAGAGAAGATGAGTTTGCTGAGACGGCAGGAATAATCTAGTTTTCTTAAAAAGATATTGTACGTTATATATATATATATAATGAAAAAAATACAAGCAATTCTATTTAGAATACCAAAGCTTTTATATATATGTGTGGATTTTTCTTAGACTACTTTAATAGAGAGTCTTTATATTTATACAACTTAAAATGTCATAAATTTTCATAATGGTTATTTTTTATTTCATAAACAGACGTGTTTATTCAATAAAAATAAAAGATTTTTATATATTAAAAGTATATCTAACATTTATTAGGACTGCAAATAATGTAAATACTCTATTCATGAATATCACAATTTTCACGAGGTACAGTAAAACTATAGACGAAATTGGTGAAGAATTCAATGTATGCCCTCTTTTTTTTTTTCTTCTAATTTTGACCAAACAAACAACTTGTATGTAAATTGTGAGAGTGATAGAGAAGAGTTTCACGTTGGATGAAAAGTGTCTTCTCCTCATCAATTAACTTTTTAGATTGAATAAAGTCTAGAATTTATTTATTTACATATTATCATAGTAGATCTTATCTTAATTATTATTTACTCACGTTAGATCCACATATTAAATTTCAATCACATGCCTAAATGTCCTGCCTTGAATATAAGATAGGGTATCGAAGATTCCCACATTAGTTGAAAAAATAATGGACGGTCTTCTTATATAAATTTGAACAATCCTCCCTTCATTAACAAGCTAACTTGGATAATTTTAGTTAACACTAGAAATCAATATCACAATTTTTTTTAAAAAAATGTGGATGACACAAACAAGAAAATATATGTGAGAAAGCTAATTGAACAAAGCCAAAGAGAGAAAAGAAGGTTGATATTTTTTTTGGTTTAAGTTTTGTATAAAATAATTTTTTAATGAAATTTGAAATCTTAAAAATAATATATATTTTTTAATACAACAAGTAAACATGACTGGATGATTTAAAAATTGTTTGTACTGATGAATGCATATTATTTTATTTTATTTGTGGTCATTTTTGCTTGGGGAAATATTTGGGTCCTTTAAAGAGAATAGCTTACGGCATTTATCAGTTGAAAAAATACAACCAAACTAATGGTGGGATAAGGTGATCGAATGTACTTTTAATTTATTCTAATTGCCTGCAGATCAGATTGGGATGAATATTTTATTTAGTTACACATTTAGAAAATAATTTAAGTTGGAGCTTAATTCTTCGTGGAATACAATTTAATTTTGACCACTTAGGCCAGTTGGACTGCTAGCATATACATATTTTAAAATTTAAGTCGGTGGATATGAAATACTATTACTACACCTCATCACTCATTTGTGATAATAAAATTAACAGACATAAATGTAAAACTCACATACATACGCAATTAAATACAACAACAATTTATTAAGTATTTTTCTATAAGTGAAGTCTGAAAATAATTAGATGTAAGTTGACTTCATCTCTAACTTAGTAGGGTAGAGAAATTATTTTTTTTATAGATCTTCAGCTTAAAGACAGTTACAAGAAAAAAATAATTAAAATATCAAAATACCTAAAAAAAAACAAAATGAAGCAACAAATAATTGAAACATATCAAAGAATAAAAAACTATGCAATTACTAAATACTACTATTTCTATTTTCTAAATACATAAATATATATTTTTTAATATAATCTAAAAAAATCACTTATCTATAATTAAAAATAATATAAATTAAAAAAATTCTCTTATCCTTAATAAAATATTAATCACATAAATATCTAAAAGTTTTTTAGATCGGATTTTTTAAAAAAAATATATGTAATATTTTGTGGTTAGTCAAAGGAGATATATTGATTATTAGGTGCATGACACTCCCGAAAGTGATCATTTATTAAAGTGTTTTGGTCAAATAAGAAGCAAGTCAATGTGCAAACGTGTGCACAATTAATGCCAAACGCCCAAAACAAAAGGAAATCCTACCTTCACTAATTTAACTTATTTTCCAAAAATAAAAAAAATCAACTTGTTTTTCTTACCGAAAAACTAATCTTTTTCCCTATATATTTATCACTCCACTTAATTATAATCATGAATTAATTACAATAAGTCAATATTTTTAATCAGATATTTTGTTTTTAAGTTTTATGAATGATTATTTTTACAAAAACATAAAAAAAATAAGTTTAAATTTAACTCAATCTCAGAAGCTAATTTGAAAAGAATAATTATTCAAATACGAAAAAATGATTATTTAAATTTATATAAGATATAATTTATTTTTTCATTTTTGAATCAATTAATAATAGTAAAAGGTAGGCCAACCTCCAAAAGGTCATTAAAGGTCGGCGCAAATCTAACACAGCAACAAAAGGTGTGACATATTGTTACTGTTTTTACCTTTTTTTTCCCACAGCAACGACCCAACTGGATAATGATTTTAACAACAAATTGCTTGGACCTAAATTCATCTGTTCAAAAATCGACATGTGTCTGCTTAGTGGAGCAATTGTATTAATCATTTTTTTCCTCAATAAATATTAAATACTACTATCTTTTCACCTCCACCTTTCCAAAAGTTATAACTTCAGTGGTCTTACACCAAGCTAATATAAAGTTCAGGTAATTTCAAGAATAAAATTTGAAAAAAAATATATGTCAATTCGAACGAACTCACTGTAAAAATGAATTACAATATAGAAGTGGTTCAGTTCTAAAACATTTTCAAAACTTTAATACTGTAATTGATTGTTTTTTTTTTCTAGAGCTAACCTGCTGTAAATATATATAAATCAAATATAATTGCTTCTTAATAATTTTCTGGATTAAAGAAAGAAAATAAAGTCTCAGGTAGGTTAGGATAAGTTTCATGTAAATCATTTATTAGGGTCAACATGATAAAAGTATATAGGGAAAAGAAAAAAGAAAAATAAATAGGGAAAGTCATGATTTTTGAGTTAATAGAGTGGTAGTATTATAAAATACAAGAACTAGTGGCCTGATAAGAAGGCATTTCATGGCTCTGATTTAAATAGGTTATACTACTTTTCTTGTGTTCCCTTATAGATTTTGTTACTCTTATCCTCTGGTTGGATGGTTATTACATATTATGAATGAAATAATGTATTTTATTGTGTGTATATATAACGGTTGAATAAATTGTATAATTTTTAATTGTTATAAAATATCATCATATTAACAATTTAACGTATAAACTTACAAAAAAAATAATAGAGCTATATGAGATAAAAAATAAAATTGGAGTATTAAATGATAAGTAAAGATAAAAACAATAAGGTAATGCATACATACACTAAATCGATTGTTATATAAAATAAGATTTTTTATTGTTATTAATTTTGAATTTGATGATACAATAGAGAAAAGTGAAGTATCAATTAAAATAAACATTGTATTTATATTAACAATACAATGTTTGCTCTATCCCAATTTATGTAATGTTTGACAAGAATAAAAATATAACAAACTTTATAATGTTGATAGTGAAGAAAAATATATTTCTTTTTTTTTTGGATTAATTAAAAAAAAAAGTGTCATATAAATCGAATTTGAGTAGTCCGATACAAGATGTAACAGCCACCCAAACAAGCTGTTAACCTTAAAGCTGGGGTATGGGGGTTTTTAGGGGTGGGGGTGGAGCCCAAAAAGGGTCCTCTGCTTTGCTGGCTTCAAGCTTCCGATTGTTGGTTTTTAATGGGATTTGTCTGCTCTGTGTGACCATAGTTTTCAGTTTGGCCTAATTGAACAAATAACACTCCTTCTCTCTCTCTATTTGATCACTCTATTTTCCACTATTTTCTTTCTTGAATCCCCTTCTCATCCTCAAAGAAAAGTTAGAGAAATACAAACAAAAAAGAAAGCTGTTCAATACCCATCATTTTACTTTTCCTTTGATTTGATGGTTTCACAGATCTAGACCCCTTTTTCACTTTCAGATCTTTAAAGGTGAGTTTTTTTTATTTCCCTTTTGAACTTATCTTATTTATGTTCAGCAATATTTTACTATATTTGGTTTTGACATAGTAATTAGTATTAGTGATTCTTGAAATATGGTAGTCAAGAAAAAAATTGTCTTTCTTTATCTTGTTTTCAGCTGGTTTTGATATAATATGTGTGATTCTTGAAATTTGGGTAGTCAAGAAAATATTGTCTTTCTTTATCTTGTTTTCAGTATTATTTTTTTTTTTCTTTGCCAAAGTCAGACCTTCTGGATTTGAACTGTCTGACCATATTGTTCTGTATTGAATGACTACTTTGAAAGTCCTCTATTTGTATCTTTGTTGAATTTTTCATTTTTAGAGTTATTCATTGTCATATGTGAAACTTTATAAGTACACCATAAATCGTTTCTTTGCATTTGCATTAAATTCAGTGTTAAACTGGAGGTGGCTTCTTGGTGTATCATTTGCTTGTCAACTGCAAGTTTTAAGATTGTAATACTTGCCAATCTCATTATTTTCCTTTCATCTTACTTTTGTCATTGGTACTGTTGGATTTGTAGAGTTGTATTACAACAAAGGCAAAGTTGAGATTTTTATGACCAAACATAGAAGTGAGTCTGTCAAATGTGGAGACATAATTGGAGGGTGTTTTGGATGAGATGAGGTATGACATCTGGATTGATGAACTTCTTGAGGGCCTGTTTTCAGCCAAGGGCTGATGGACTTGCTCATACAAGTTCTTCAGATGCCAGTGGTCGTCAAGATGGGCTTTTATGGTATAAGGATACAGGACAACATGTAAATGGAGAGTTTTCTATGGCTGTAGTTCAGGCTAATAATCTACTGGAAGATCAGAGCCAAATTGAATCAGGGAGCTTGAGCTTGCAGGATTCTGGGCCATATGGTACTTTTATTGGAATTTATGATGGGCATGGGGGGCCTGAAACTTCAAGGTTCATTAATGAACACCTCTTTCAGAATCTCAAGAGTGAGTTCTTCTAACCAATTTGAGTAACACCTCAGCTTTTTACTCCGTCTGTTTTAATTTGTTTGTTTGGTTTAGACTTGATACGGAATATGAGAAACAAAGAATACTTTTGAATCTAGTGTCTTAAACTTTACATGTAGAATGTACCAAAATGCCTTTTAATCTTGTGGTCTTAAATATGTTACGTGGAAAGCTGAAATTAAAGACTTGTCAAAAAATGAAAGAGATATTCTTTTTGAAATGAACTAAAAAGGAAAGTAATTCAAACAAATTGAAACGGAGGGAGTATATATTTTACAGCTAAAGAGGTTAAATTTCAACTGTTTCATACCTGTCTACTTGTTACAGTTGATGTCTTTCAAGAATGTCCAAGTCCTAAAAGTTTACTAAGTACCATTTACCTTTCATAGACTATTGTTTAAATAATCAGAAGTCTCAAGTATATATATATTGCTATAGCAGTAAGGTAGTCATTTTGATGAATCTATATTTCTCTGTGGAATAATAAATGGAGTGACATGGATAGTGAGGATTCATATAGCCGACCCAACTTGTGTTTGATTGAAGCATATTTCTTTTTGTTGTTTATTATTGTGTGGAATATCATGGGCTATTATGTATGATTTTTGTCCTTTTAAGTCTTCACTCAATGGCTTTCTCCAAATTGTGTAGGGTTCACATCTGAGCACCAGTCTATGTCTGTTGAGGTTATTCGGAAAGCATTTCAAGCAACAGAAGAAGGTTTCCTCTCTATTGTGACTAGACAATGGCCGACGAAACCACAGATTGCTGCTGTTGGATCATGCTGTCTTGTTGGAGTTATCTGCAGTGGAACCTTATATATAGCCAACCTTGGTGACTCGAGGGCAGTCTTAGGGAGACTTGTCAGATCAACTGGCGAGGTTCTCGCGATTCAGCTCTCTGCAGAGCACAATGTGAGCATTGAATCTGTAAGACAGGAGATGCAATCTTTGCATCCAGATGATTCACAAATTGTGGTTTTAAAGCACAATGTCTGGCGTGTCAAGGGGCTTATACAAGTAACTTCTATTCCATTTTCCTTAGCAGTTTCTGTTTTATGTTTGCTCAGAGCAAAGTACCGATTTGATCTTATTATTAATGAGTGTTCTTTCAATAACAATATACACATTACGTCTATTACTAATTCATACTACACTCGCCCCCTAATCGTTTATGCCTTTTTAGAACTTTAAGATGGGGGTTTCCGATGTCCTTCTATTTTCCTTTTCTTGGGAGATGTAGGAAATTGCCATTCAAGTAGCCTATATAGTACTATATGTTTTTTGTTCATTGACTTTGAGTTACGAACATTTATTTGCTTTCACATATAGCAATTGAACTTTTGTCTAAGAGTGACACAAAGTTGAAAAGTTTAAATCTCGAGGTTTTAATGGCAACCGATTCTTTTTGGAAAGAAATTCTTCATAAACAAGATTATCTGAAGAAACTGAAATTGGAGATTCTTAGTATTTACTTGACTACTTCAACTTGAGAAATGAACGGACAAAAAGAAACCGTTAAAGGAGTATTTGTAGGACTAAACGCTTCCTTTTCATCACTTTATGTGGTGGAAATGATACCCTTTTCTGTGATAAAGGTGATAGTCGTGATATCTTTTTGGTAAAACAAGTAATTTTACTGGTTACGTTTATGTTTACATGTAAAGGAATATTTGTCGTTGTTTATGGAGAGGCTTCATTATTCTCTTCAGTTTGATATCTTTGACTCTGTGACTGTGATATTTAGCAGCAGATATAGTATCTTTAAAGTATGCCCAAATGCATAAGCAATATGAATGAGAGTAGCAGACATAAGATATTTTTAATTTCAACTTTTTAATCAATTAGTAGGAACAGCATTTGAGGCCCCATCATTTTTCGCCTTCTCCTAGTAAGTCGGCAGCGACAGTCCGATTGGCGTGTTAATGTTAAACATTAGATTGGAAATTCTAGGTTTCTCAGCTGACATTTGGAACATGATTATGTGTCCATATAATCCTGAATAATCAATTTTTGTGTTGTTATTGAAACCAGAACTGCAGCCATGTAGAGCTGGCAGAAGAATGAAATGGTCATTAAAGTAATAGAAAACAATCACCAATTTTAAGTTTTCTGTTGCAGAAACTTCTATATCAAAAGTTTAAAACAAGTTCATGATAAGAAGGATTACCACCTTATCCAAAAAGCAAAGTAAGATCGCCATTGCACTCACGCAGGAATATAAAGAGAATCGCCCGAGAGATACTTATGACTATCAAGAGTAGGGAAAATTCAAGAAATTTAGTTACTGCTGGGTGACTTTAGGGTCCTTCATTGAGTTACTCCTCTTGATATCTTTGGTGTAGCTCTAATTAAACGAAATATATCCTCTTAAATTTTTAAAAATCCATCCATATTTATGGAATTGATACTCTGCCTTTTGTTTGTATTGTAGTACTCTAGTCAGCTTAAATTGTACATTGTATGAATGTCTTGCGAACAAGGGAGCTCCCCTCTTCCGTGATTTTGGCATAATTTTTGGATGGTGTAGAATGGAAATATGAACCTTCAATTTCTTACATGTTAAATAAATTGCTATTTCATCACAATCTAAAAAAAAAAAGAAGCATTCTTAGGAGCTGTCATGACACTGAGTTTCTCTCTTTGATGGAGCCTGCAACTAGACCTTAGAGAGCTAGATTTATTTCTCGAAGTGTTGCAGATCTTCTGGTAAGGTATTCCCTGCGCTAATAAATGGCTTTTGACATTCATTAGCTGTTTCAATCTTTCAGAAATACTGATCTTTTTAGTGGGGTAGGATACTTTCTTTAGGAAGCACATTTGTCTTTCACGACTCAAAAAAACTCTGATCTGCACTTCAAGATGACTGAATACTTTATTTTGCAGATTTCAAGATCCATTGGTGATGTATACTTAAAGAAATCTGAATTCAACCGGGAGCCATTGTATGCTAAGTTTCGCCTTCGAGAACCATTCGGAAGGCCCATATTAAGCGCAGATCCAGCAATTTCAGTGCACCATTTGCAACCTGACGATCAGTTTATCATATTTGCATCGGATGGTCTGTGGGAGCACCTAAGTAACCAAGGAGCAGTTGACATTGTACAAAATCACCCACGAAATGTAAGATATCTACCTCCATCATGCTTCATGGACCTGTCTAGTCTTTTGGCTATTCTACCTATAGTGAGGCAGTTTTTTGATTCCTCAACTGTTGATGGCTCTTTAATCCGTTCATTTTACTCATTGACATCCTGCTTCTCTATCTGGTAACTGGTAGTAAATAATCTAGTGATGCACTTGCATTAGAATTGATTACATTGTATCTATGTTTCTTTTAGGCAGGGGAAATTCATTATCCTGTCTCCACTGAAATGCCGAGCAATAGTGTAGTGTCGATTGCATGAATTCCAATTTAGTCTCTATTACTTGCATAGTGTAGTGTCGTTTAGTCTAGATATGTGGTACAAAAGCTATTTGTCTCAACTCCTTGAGAAGTAAAAAAACAACAGTTGGATCAAAACTTAAAAGTGGCTTGTTTCACCACTTGACAGGGGATAGCTAGAAGGTTAGTGAAAACTGCACTACAAGAAGCAGCAAAGAAAAGGGAAATGAGGTATTCAGACTTGAAGAAAATTGATCGTGGAGTTCGTCGACATTTCCACGATGACATCTCAGTAGCGGTTGTGTTCCTGGACTCGAACCTTGTGAGCCGGGCTAGCACTGTCAAGAGTCCTAATATTTCTGTTAAAGGAGGTGGCATTAGGTTGCCTACAAAGACTACCCCAACATAAAGTTGGTGCAACTTTATGAAGCTGTTGTTGTACTAATATGTATGTTGTGAATACCAGGTAGCTTCAAAAGCAGGCCAACAAATTTTTTATATGTAATCTAACTGAGACTAGTACTTGGATTTAGTTCCTGTGCCTAAGAAAGGTACTGGAAAAAAAAAAGAAAAAAAAAGTATCTTTACAAATATCAGTTGAGTTATTTCCTTGAAGTAATTATTCCTTCTTGCTTCTGTTATTTCTCAGGTTGTCCACCTGTTCCTTTTCCTAATTTCATTTGGCTTTTGTATAATTATTATTATTATACTATAGTTTCATTTCTTTATCTTTTGAGGGGACATTTTGGTTTGTAAAGAAGCTATATTGGGATTGTAATGTGGGGATTATATTATGGGAATTAAATAATGACAAAATTATCAATAGATATATTTTTATTGTTAGATGTAGATCTGTTGGACATATATAAGGTATGATAAATTTGAATAAATCTTAATTTTGGCTGTTCTAGGATATTGGAAGAACAACTTTGAAACAGGGAATTTTTGTCATTTGATTTTTTTATTTCAGCATTGTTGCTCTATGTTGTATTATTTGCTATAAAACTAATATCCTGATTATGGTGAAATAATATTGAGAT
Organism: Solanum appendiculatum; assembly: GCA_018342035.1. Classification (NCBI taxonomy): domain Eukaryota; kingdom Viridiplantae; phylum Streptophyta; class Magnoliopsida; order Solanales; family Solanaceae; genus Solanum; species Solanum appendiculatum. The sequence goes on along the minus strand of JAGDQO010000437.1, from coordinate 681,233 downwards.
TGTTTATATAGTCCTTTTTTTTAACCAAACATGATAAAATAATTTTAGTGATTCTTTTATATCCTTGTAACCAAGCAACCAATAACAGTATGTTTCTGGCTGTGATTGATAACCAATGCACAAATGTGTGAGAGGTTAGCTTTGGTGGTTATGAGAAAAGGTCGAGGTAGATCGAAAAAGTATTAGGGGGAAATAATTAGATACGAGTACATAACACATTTGCAAGTTGCAACTTATCAAAGACATGACTGTAGATAGAAAGATACGGAGGTTAAAGATTAATATAGTATTTAAAAATTTATTCAATATGTTTAAATAATTTATTCAAAGTTGAATAAATAAAAAGAATTATAATTTAGAACTCATAAATTAAAAATCTGAATTAGTGGTCCGGTCAAAGACATAATTTTGTACAGGACAAATGGAGTACTTTTAAATATAAGTTAAAAATTAAAGAACACTAGTGTCTTGTTTTTTAGAATTGAGAGAACTTGTTTATTGTTTTTTAAAAAGATTAAAATATATACAACTTGTCAGAATGTCAGGCATATTCTCCCCTACCACAAGAAGACGTTCTTCACAGTATGCAGTAGTCAGTCGGTCAAAATTATAAGTAACTTAATATGTTGTATTTTAATAAAAATCACGTCTATTAAGAAATAATTAAATATAAAATATAATTTATTAAATAATTGAAAATTGAACATCACTAAAAAAGAAATTGAGTTATAAGATTATAATTGAAACAATATACTGTATAGATTTTCGTCTTGAATTTCTAGAATAAATATTTATTTTTATCTTATTTTGCTAAAATGTGACGAAAGGAGCAAGTTTACAATGGTAAAACTAATAGAAATCAAAGGCTCAATTATCAACGACTCCATGATGGTATTTTTCTAGTAAAAGAATGATTATTTTACTTATTTTTATGGCTGACTAACTCCTGTAAAAGCTCTTACTTTACTTTTTTTTTTTTTTTTAAAAAAATCTACTTATCCAATGGTTGTAAAGAAACAATATTGACACGTTTTGTGATTCTATTCATTCAATGCCATTATACTGATCATCCTCATTTATTTATTTCTATAACCACTCAGTATCCAACCTCATCTCAATTAATTCGAATTTGCACCGAATAAATCCATCAAAGGAGTACAGTACATTCAAAAAAATGTTATTTATTTTCAAGTATTAAATACGAGTTATTAATTAAGAATGAAAGAATTATAATGATTTCACTATTCCCTTTTATGATATTTATGAGCATGATCATGAACAAATAGTAGATAGATAAAAATAAGAGCAACTTACAGAAATGACTATAGTTTTAGAGTTATTAAATTGAAATAGTCACAAGTGTAATAATTACATAAAATGACTATACTTTCTAACTTAATCTAGCCGTATTCTATGCCTGCAATTTTTTTTAATACATTACAATATTTATAACTATAAAGCACTAAATAAGGTAATTTTCTTATTATAATTGACAGACCTTTAATTAAGCCCTTTAAAATCTCAATTTTCCATTAATCAATTAACACGATCCAAAGTTTTTTTTTTTTTTTTGTATACTAGTATACAAATCAAAATTTGAGGACATTTAAAATGGCAGAATCCATTTTAAAAAACGACAATAACTTAAATCACGCCACTTTGATTTGATGATTATTGTTTTCAAAACTTGTATAAAATTTAGTTAAAATTGATACATCAATACAATGGTGTCAAACAACTCCAGTACTGATACCTGTATTATACATTTCGCATATGAAAAATACAAAAAGATACAGTGAATACAAATACAAAGAATACAAGTTGTATTACAGTATGAATGCATATATGTGTTGGTTCATTCAACCTATGAATTCTTGAATACCTACTATTATAATTGCTAGTAACTAATACAAACGTGTTCTAAATTTTTGAGGGTTGATACATGAATACAATTGTACCACACAATATGAATAAAATTTGATACAACACATCAAAGTATATATTTAGAATATGAAAAGTACAAAAAGATACATTGAATACAAAGAATACAACATGTGATACTGTATAAACACATGCTTTTTATTGTTTCTTCAATAATGAATATGTATACAATAGATGTGTCCAAAAAGAAATACGAATACAAATACAGTGTAAAAAAGTATGATACAATGCCTCTTCTTTCAGATTCCTCTGTTTCTTCTTGGACATTTTTGAAGATTTTGAAAGTTCAACATTCTTTTTTCTCTTGACACACTTTGACCCTTGATCTTGACTAAGTTGTTACGTCGGTATGGATTATTATGAAATCTTTATTTGCATCTCAATTGCCAAAAAAAAGGAACATCCAAAGAATGAGCATTACATTGTATACCTCTTATAACTCTCCTCTGCTCCGCCATTATAGTATGAGTTTTAGAAGTTTCTTTTGATTAACCCTAATTGAAATTGAAGAAATTGAATGATACCAATACAAAGAGAAAAAAGGTAAGGGAAGAGAGAGAGTAAGATTGAATATAATTGTGCATTAGGTTGATATATGCCGTATAATATGCTAAGTGAATAAAAACTCACCTTTTGCTATAAAATTGATAGTATAGCTATAAACATTAAAAAATTTAAACTATAGCTGAGTATCATAAATTATAGTATATGTTTGCTATATTGTGTAGTTTTTCCTAAAAATAATGCACGCTCATCACTTTGGGGTGCCTTTTATAAATAACTATTGTCATGAAGTTTTAAGTTGTTTGGATAGATTGACAATGTTCTATAATTTTATATGTAGAATTTGAAACTCTATAATAATGATTGTTCTTAATTACGAGAACTAAAAATAATTATTTATAAATTTTATCTGATTATATTATTAACAGGAAAATTAAATAATTTTATTTATTTTAAATTTCTAATTCACAATCAATTAAATTTTCTCGAATAAATTCGAAATATTCAAGTGTGTGACCATCTCATCTAAAAGCTTAAGTTATTAGAGAGAAAATATATTTTTTATTATTTAATTGTATTCTCAACATTCCCCCTCATGTGCGAGGCTGATTCTTTTTCATGTGTCAAGCACGTGACAAATTCTCTTTTTATCTGAGGACTTCTTTATATTTTTATTATTCAACTATATTCTCAACACGAAGCTACGATCAATCGATTAACAGCTGATAAACATTAGTTTCATGCGGCTGAAGGAGTAAGTAATGCCTAGTGGGCAGAGTGTCGAATGCAGTTTGGTTCAACTGTTCAAACAACAAAAATGGTGCAGATTCGGTCAATGTCTTCTAACCTTGTTCTCGTATAAGGTGTAAACAAAAGTGTGCTTATTTTATTTTAAAATCGTCTTATATGAATCTTCTTTTTTTTAAAAAAAATACTATCATACATATAGCCACTAATTAGTCGATTACGAACAAAAATATCTCCAGCCATTGTATTTTACAAGTTTTAATTCGATTAGAACACAAAGTTTTTAAAAAGATTTAAAATCATGTAATCGTCTTTGAATTTTGTGATTTTAAACTATCATGTGAAAGATTGAACTTAATGAGTTATTAGATATACAAAGTATAATTTTTTTCTAAACAAAGTTAAAAAAAGAAGAAGCAAACACATAAATTGAAACAGGGAATGTATATTTATATTGAGTGTTCTAATTACTCATATTAGATTTATGAGCTTTGAAACAATATTGAGTTTGATTTAAGCATTCATTTGGTCATATATTTTGAAGTTGAAATTAAAACTTAAAGTTGCATTTGAACATGCTTATTTGGATTTTTATTTTTTAAGTTTTGTGAGTGAAAGTCCAAAAAATTCAAAATTTGATCATTTGAAAATCAGATTTTTATAATCTTATCAAATTTCATGACCAAAAGTCAAGACTCTTGATTTGCTAAAATAGAAAATAAAAAGAAAAAAATATTTTTAATACCGATCTCAAGTAAAATGAAATGGAGAGAGTACATTAGAGTACCAAACGATCCTTATTATATATTTTTTTTGCAAAAAGGAAAAATAAAACCTACTCCCTCTATTTCAAATTAATTGAATTGTTGAAATGTTTAACACACTTTAAGAAAAGAAAATTAAGACATAAATTAGACATAGTTTTTCATTTTTACCCTTATTAATTATTGTAAAATTTATGACTAAAATAACTAAACATTAATTATATAACAAATTCCAATACTAACTAATGAATGATAAAATTGAAAGAATATTCTAAAAGTAATCTTGAAGATTGAACAATTAAGTTAATTTGAAAAATAAAAAATGTCTCAATTAATTAATGACATATAAAATTTTTCTTATACAGGTACATTTCAAAAACGTCATAAAAAAGTGAAATTACAAGTACATTTCATTTTGTGAAAAAAGATATTTTTAGAAAAAAACCACAACTTTTCCCAATAACAAAGCATCCACTATTTAATGAAGGCAACGGTAAACACTTCCCGCTAATATTTTACACTATTCCCAATTGCAAAGACATTACTCCATAAAAACAACAAGTAAAATAAATAAATATTTTCTTCTTAAAAAAAAAAAAAGAAGGTAAAAACAAACTCCAAAATTTACCAAAAATAATGCTACACCAGTTCAAAGAAGGCCGTCAAAGGTGAGGATAAAATTGTCATTTTCTATTTACTGAGAATGACAGTGCATAATAATTAAGGAAAGGTAGTAATTAATCCCTAGCTAAGAAACTGACAAGTGGAAAAGATTGTCATTATCTTCAAATAATTGCAAGATTAGCTCTTTACCTGGAAGAGTGAGTAGACTATATTACCCTTTTTGAGGTTTGACCAAAGTTTGACTCCTTTATTCCCTCACTGAGTCACTGACTCTCTTCTGTCTCTTCTCCCCAACAAAACCAAAAAATCTCTGCTAAATTATGGCAGTGAGAAAGAAAGAAGCTCATTTAGATTCTAAACTGCCACAACTTGTGACGGACTTCATCCACAATTTAAATGCAATAGTACAATTTTTTATAAAAATTTTAATTTTACAAGTATTTTAGTTTTTTGTGTTTCAGCTATCCACTTGAACAATCACCTACTATTTATCAAAATACGCTTCAATTATCCATTATTCTTTTTTTCCTTCATAAGATATACTTTTAATCATACCGTTAAAAATATTTATACAATCAGATTATCAATATCATAAGTACTACTACTTATTTATTAGTATTCTAAAATTGAATATAAATGTTGTTTACCTTGGTATATAACATTTTAATTATTTTTTGCCAAACACAAGAATACCCTCATCACTCTTCCCTTACCTCGAGCCCCTACCATCTCTTCTTAACTCACTTTTTGATTTTTTTTCTCTCTCTCTCTATCTGAAATCTCCTACAGCATTTTTGCTCTTAAGAAAAAAGAAAAGTAAGGGGAAAAAACATCCTCTTTCACTGACACAGTTTTTTTATATTTTATTTTCTCTCTCTTTTTCTTTTTTCTGTTGTTTGAGAAATTTTCTTTGTTTACAGAGGAAATGGCTATGGCTCTGGTGGTTAAGGCCAAGTTGGGTATTCCCAATACTTGCTTTTTTACCTAAAAAACCTTTCTATGTTTCAATGGGTTGTTCTGAAACCATTCTTAAAAGGGACATTTTTCGACTTCTTGTTTCTCTCTACAGTAGAATCTCTGTTCCAAAATAAACAAAAAAGGAACTTACTTTAACCCCTTTTCACCCCATACATTCCTCCAAGAAAGCACCTTTTTTCAAGAATCTCCTAATTTTTGGTATCTTTTTTTTGCAAAGCTGAGTAGGGGGGAGAAATGGGGTGTGTTGCATCCAAGTTAGAAGAAGAAGAAGAGGTAGTATCCATATGTAAAGAGAGAAAACAGTACCTGAAATTGGCTGTAGAGAGGAGGTACACACTGGCTGATGCACATTACAAGTACTGTCAAGCATTGTATGGAGTCTCAGCAGCTTTAAAACTCTTTGTTGCTCGCCATTCTACACCTACTTCTCCATATCTCATCACATTCCCACCACCTCTCTGCCCTTCTTCTCCAAAAAAGGAGAATGTTGTTTCAAACCCCTTGTTTCTTCAGCAAACACCTTCTGAGCCAACTCAAGAAACCATTTGCTGTCAGCCATGCAACAAATCTACAACAACCCCATCAGATTCTTCTGAGGAAGAGAGAGAAGAGAAAGTTGTGAAACAGGAGCACCACCAGCAGCAGCCACAAGGTTATGGCTATTTTTACATGGAAATGCCTCAGATGATGCATTCACCACCAACAGATTTTGGTTGGGATTTTTTCAACCCTTTTAATAGTGTAAGGCCAGAGATGATTAGTGGGTATCATAGGATTTCTGAGGAGGATTTAAAGGCAGTGAGGGAGCAAGAAGGGATTCCAGATTTGGAAGAGGAAGAGGAAGAGGAAAATGAGGAAGAAAGGGATGGAATGAAGGAAGAGAATAAGGTAATAGCTACTAAAGAAAAAGAAAATGTGGAGCAAAGAGAAAATGGGACTGAAGTTGTACAACAAGCAGTGCATACTGCTAATGTAAACCAAGAGGACCAGAAAAAAGGTTTGACAGTTGTGGATAATCCATTACAGGGGAGGGAGTTACTTGAAGCATTGACTGACATTGAAGACCATTTTGTCAAGGCATATGATGCTGGCAAGGAAGTATCAAGGATGTTGGAGGCAAATTGGGTACATTCACAGCCTAATTTGGGGGAACCCAAAGGTAAAGCATATGAAATAAGTTACTGTCATTTTTTGAGTGAGAAATTTCATTTTGAACTTCAACAAAGTCTTAACCTTTTTTTGGATTACTTTTCTTAAAATATCTTCTCTTTTGCTTTAGGTTCATGTTCCTCTTCAGGTGTTTTGGCTCTACTACTATTTCCTGTTAAGAATATGTTGCCACTGGGCTTACATGATAATCTTTTGCTTTACATTTATTGGCTTCTTTAATTGGTTTTTGGTTCCACTAGGAAATGCTAAGAAGGATTTGTTGCAGTTTGTCTTTACTTGATAATCTTTTTCCTGGTAAAGAAAGTGGCATCCAGTTGTTTTTGAGAAGCAACTTTTTTCCTCTTGAGAAGGCAAAGTGCAAAAGTGATATCCAATTGTTGAAACTCGTGTAACAATTTCGTTTCTGCGTCGATCATATTCCTATTATGTTCATGGAGGTTTTGTGAAGATTATTCACCCATTGTACCCATTGCCAAGTCTATTATCTACCTAATTCCCTCCTGATTTACTTCACATTTTCTCACACTAGCTAGTCAATTGAGGATAAAAGAATAGTCTTGGCTGGTCAGTGTCGGTAAGAGGTTGTTCTGCTGATGAGAGTTAAATTGCTCAACTTATATATTATACCTAGTTGTGGAATATGCTTGAGATTTTGCGGTTTTATTATTTTCTGAATTTGTTCAAATTTTCACATATATGCAGACAACTCAACAAAAATCATCCCAGCTATTACTTGGAAGTCTCCTGCATCTCGTTCCCCATCATGCAAGAGTCTTGTAGCATCAAGTTCCAAAAGTTCTTCCACATGGACGGAATTCAAGAATGATCTATTTGATGACTATGGCGGAATGGGTTCTGGGAGCCATTTGCTGACGCTAGGAAGGCTATATGCTTGGGAGAAGAAACTGTATGACGAGGTTAAGGTATATGCATATTGGCCAAGCATACTCTCTTATTCAATTCTTAAAACTTGCTCGCTATGAGAAGATATGCTCTTCTGTAATAGTTAAGCCTAAAACAAATCATGTAACATCTTCTGTCATATAAGAACACTATGAAGCCTGCCTCACCTATGTCAATCAACATTCTTTTCAAATTTACAGAAGAATTCACATAAATATTTTGAGATCTCTGATATGACCACCAGTTGGTTGTTATGGGACCTGGGGCATCTGTATTTGTCTGTACATAAGTTGGCATATGCTATCAACATGTTCAAGTACTTCTGGTATCAGACTGATATAAATCCTACTGTAGGACCAATTCTTTTGGTTTTCCCTGGACTTCCAAGGATCTACCTAAATTGGGCTATTATTAGAGGGACATCACTCTCCATGGTTAAAAACATGCTTCAATTTCGTGCCACGTCTTCACTACTATATTCAGTCGTCAAGTACTGTAATTATTTCACTCTTCATTGATCATTTTGGATCAGTTCCTTACATCTAGACTTGCCTTCAGGCTGGAGATAGCACGTGGAAATTATATGAGAAGAAGTGCAATCAACTAAAAAATCATGATGCCAGAGGAGATGGACGGACAACAGACAAAACCAGAGCAGCAGTAAAAGAACTATATAGCAGGATCCTAGTCACCATTCGAAGTGCCGAGACCATATCAAAAAGAATTGACGAACTACGAGATGATGAACTGCAGCCTCAAATCATTGAATTGCTTCAAGGGTAAGGAGGAGTTACCTGGGTAGCAAAATATCACTTAATCCAAGATCTTCATTTACTGATTTTTTTACCCTTTTTTGTCCATTTGATACAGTATGATGAGAACTTGGAAGATCATGCTGGAATCACATGAGATCCAGAACAAGATTATATTTGACGTGAAAAGTTTCACCTGTCCTACATATGGAAAGTTCTGCAATGACTCTCATCGGCTTGCCACAGTCCAGCTTGACGTTGAGCTTCAAAATTGGCGCGCTCGCTTCCAAGATTACATTGCTGCCCAGAAGGCTTACGTGGAGGCACTCCATGGATGGCTGTCCAAGTTCACAGTCCCTGAAGTTGAATTCTACTCCAAAAGTAGGAGTTCAACTCCAGCTTGTCGAGCTAATGGTCCTCCACTTCTCATGATTTGTCATGATTGGTTGTCTGCCATGAACAAGTTGCCAGATAGAGCAGTTTCTGTTGCCCTTAAAGGCTGCGGAAAGGATGTAAGAGCTTTGTGGGTTCAGCAGGGAGAGGAACAGCAACAAAAGCGAAAAGTTGACAGCATGTCCAAAGAATTAGATAGGAAAACACTGGCATTCCAAAAGGTAGAGAACAAGCTTTATGAGTTCAAGCTCACAGACCGAAGCTCGGAGATTGAAATCGATCATAGAGCTGAGTATCTGAAGGAGAGGAAAGACTTGCTGGACAACTTCAGGAAAAGGGTTGATCTAGAGAAGGAAGAACACCAGAAATGCATGCAAGAAACTCAGAGGATCACTCTGAACGGCTTTCAGACTGGTTTTTGCAGAGTTTTTGAGTCTATAACAGAATTTTCCAGTGCAGCACTAAAAATGTACAATGAGCTACTAAGCAGTGGTGAGAAGGCTGAGAACGTCGATAACCCACCATCCATAGAGAGCTCCCAAGCTGGTGAAGATGTCAAAAGATGACTTTGGCTGGTTTAGATTTCCTTATTTAATGCATAGGTTGAATTGTTAGTTTGTATATTATGGTGGCATCAAAGCAGCTCGCTGAGATGTAATCACTTGTTTTCATGATTGAGTTTCTTGAAGGTCAAAGGCCAGATTTCGTTGGACAGTTTTTAATTCCCCTTTTCTTACATCTTCAGCGGAAATACAAGAGCGTTTTCTGGATTGTTCAGTCAAAGCTACCATAAAACCGAGCCCGTACTTATCATCAAGCAAAGTTACTGTGGTTTTTGGCTCAAAGGTGGTAATTGCCAGACATGTGATGCAGAAGTTCGACAGCAAGAAATAGAAATGGTATCACTTCGCATTATAAACAAATAATTAGCCAAAGCAACCAGTTTGTCAACCCTTAGATAAAAATCACAGGTTCAGATACCACCATGCGATCACACCAAACAAAAAAGGAATAAGTTACTAATCTGCAGAATCATCTTAGCTAAAGCCTTCCTACATATATGGACTTCATTACTATATGCATGAATTGACAGCCGAAAATAAAACCATTTCTATAACTTCAAATTATTAGTCATTGAGAATACTATGAATAATATACTATGAATAATTTAAAAGTCTTTTTCTTGACTTGGCCTTTGCATAATATCTAACCTTCAACAGAGTTTAATCCTAACAAAACAAGTGAAAGCATACTCTAAATGGATTAATTTGAAGAGTAGTTAACAACTACACTTCACTGCAGGAGTCCCAGCCTGTTATAATCAATGTACCCTTCTGTGAGAAAATAATCAGAATACGTCTAATTCCAATTAAAACATAGTAAGCCACAAATTGATATCAGATCAAACCGGGGGAATAAAATACCGTTGATAGAAGAAGCAAAGCTGAGAATCTATACTAGCTTTATAAAACAAATATCAGAACTTCCAGAGTTTTACGAACATTCTTTTGTACATTTAACAAATTACTGGTCCTAGATAAGAACCTGAGTAGGCAATAAATAGCCATAGACCTTGCAGTAGCAGTTCATTCAAGCCTTTGAGTTATCCTATATCAGATACAACGAGACCAGAAATTGTGAGAAAAGTATAAATTCACTCACAACCGTAGCAGGAGTGTGTATACCCAAAAACGGGACAATGTCTACTTGCAACCAATTTTCTACTGCTGAACCTACCACCGCACCAGCAACCAGCCCACCAATTGTGATCACGCTTGCTTTCCCTGTTCGCAAGTAAAGTTTGAGTCACTTTTTCTCAGAAAGCCAACATCTAGTTCTATAAATATTTTTTTGGCAGTAATACAGTTTAGATGAAGTAAAGCGCTAATTGGAATCATAACTCAGTACAATTCCATTGTTGGTATTTCCAAAGTTTCATTCGCATTATCCAGAAGCCAGTACAGTACCTCCACACATATCAACTCCTTCAAAATTCCATTGGCTCTTATGTGGCTACTACTCATGTTATTGCCATATGACATATAAGAATTATATAAACCTGTTTTCGATTAATTAAAATAAATAAATCATGGTCTTCACTCTCAACTACCTTAAAATGATTTCCACTTCTGCAAAATGGAAAAATTGTATAATGTGATCTTCCCTACCTATTTTTCAAATTCAAGATACAAACTTTAAGGAACCTACTTTATCCTTTTTTTTATATTTCTTCAAATAATTGTACTGAAACAATTCTTCAGTTCATAACACTTGACCAATCCAGTGTATACATGACAAGCTTCTTCCGTATTTACATTGCATGATACGTATTCCTGATTCTCACCTTAATAACTCTCACCAAATCAAACCATCATGTAGTTTTTTTGTATTATAGGAAATATCAAAGGAAGTCTTCATCAAAGAGTATTAGGAGTTGAAGACCAAAATGTATGTTCATTATCAACGTGATAAAAGGCATGGATCCATAACTAATTAGAAGAAACACATTCAACTATTGACAAAAATCCCAGTCCTACTAATAAAGGAAAAAAATGAAAAGCAACACAAGATATATCTGTGAATTATGTTGATAACTCTTGATGAGAAAGAAACTTCTTACATGCCAAAAAGATTTTATGCATACTAGCATGAGCATCGAGACAAGGTCTATTTTTCTCACAAGGTTAGAAGTAGTAACTAGCTTTGGCCGGATCTATGAAATGCATATGATAAGGATTACAATCCGAGTTATGGTTTTCTTGAGGGTAAGTTGGAATTGTGAAAGCTTAAGTGATCCAAAGATAATGCTCAAGATCCAGTTAGTATAGAATGTCAATGAGCAAACTTAACATGTATAGGGGGCTATTATATACTTCAACTAACAACTTGGTCATTACTTTAGTATGACTGAAATCACATACTAATGTTTATATTTGGACTCTCAAATTTAATAATCTAACCTAGAAGTGAAACAAAGAAAAGCAATCTATCTTCCTTACCCAACTTGACATTTTTCTTGGTCATGAAGTACAAGGTGGCCCCAAAGCTCGTGGCTAAGATTAGTCCAGGAACATCAGCTCCATACGATACTCCTAAAGGTGTTGAAGCTCCATTAACATATGTTAAAACCATTAAGGCTCCATAGACTCCTGCTTGAACACCTAACTCTTTAGCAGCTGGTGCTTCAACTGCGACTGGTGAGCTCTTGACAGCCGTCTGCAGCCACTTGGGCATTGATCCCATCCCAGAAGCATTTGCAGCTTTAACATCAGCAAAGCGTACACTTCTATCCACAACTTTTCCAGATCTCCTCTGTGATAAGCTTTGCATGAGAAGCATATCATATGCAGCCTCTACCTGAAAGTTGTTGAAAGGTTCCGCTTCTTATAGTCAGCAACACATATACATATGGAGGAGGAAAAAGGCAGAGAACAATTTGCACTCAAAGATCTATTCTTTTCCTTCAAACAATTTTAACTTGATGCTTATTTAAATAGCTCCACCAAGGTGAATTTCAAATAACTGGTCCCAATTCTAAATAAGGAGGTATATATCATGAATTCTCTAGAAATTTAATTTGCTAGAACGTCCAGAATGGATGTAAGGTTCTTCATATATCACATCACGAGTAGTTTCAGACGTAGGTATAGTTGATTGATTGATTGATTGATTGATGACTACTTGACATAAAATAACAGCAGACGGCAATTGCTGCAGAGACACATATGCTTTTCCAGTATATATACAACAGCCAGTATCAAAAAGGCAAAGCACTAAGAATTTCAAACAGCTATGGAGTTCCAAATGCACAAACACATAGACGATAAGCAGGGAAGCTACTAAGTACTACTTAAAAACAACAATTCTACAGCAATTGAAGAAAAGATAAGCAGAATTAACTCTCGGACCTGTGCAATTGTATCTGGATCGTCTTTACAAGAAGAGATAATCGATTTTTTGGCACGAAGAATATCATCGAAGCTCGCACCCTCAGTGACACCTAGCAACTTCAGGGCATTCTCCACCGACATCTCGAAAGGAGCCGAATCGTCAGCTCTAGAACCTGCTTGAACGGCGGTGTGCAATTTACGGCGGTGAGAAGTAAACGCCAGCCTCCTCCGCCGGAGACAATCGGAGTTCGGAATTTTCGGCAAATGAGCGGAGATTGGACGGCGGCGGATTGGATTAGGCCGGGTTGAACCGGCCGGTTCACTACCAATGATGGTACGGTTGGGCCGAACCGAGAGAGATGTGGCCATATTTTGTTTAGGCACAGTGAATATCTAAACGTGTGACAAAAAAGCGAGAGTACAAATAAGGAAACCAAACGGTTGAAGCAACGGAAGTGTGTGTACTATCTAATATGTGGCGTTTCTTGTCAAGCAACTGGTGATGTGTAAGCAAACTAAGGGGCCATTTGGTGTGATGGATAAAAGAAAATAGTCATGGATAAATTTTTAATGCCTCTTTATTTCTTGTTTGGTTACAAAGTATGGAATAACTTATTCCATTATTAATAAATAGTCCTGTGATAAGTTATCCTTTCCTCTGGGTGGAATAACAATACCATGATAACTTATTCCGGATAAAACAATTAAAATGACAAAAATAACCTTCAAATCCTTTTTATTATAATTTTTGTGTAGTATTTGTTGTTTGCTCTAGTTTTAGCGGAAGTTTTAGTGCAATTTTGGTCAAGTTTTTGGTGCAATTTTTTTTTCCAGTTTTGATAGTTGTTTAGTGCAGTTTTTGCTGCTGTCTTGATGCAGTTTTGGTTCATTTTTTGTGGTTGTTTTGATGCAGTTTTCGTCAAATATTTACTGTTTCACTGCAGTTTTGTCCAGTTTATGCTGTTTTAGTGAAGTTTTTGCAATTGGTTTGGTGCATTTTGATCAATATTTTACTATTGTCTTGATGTACTTTCTATGGAGTTTTGGTCCAAATTTGTTTTTTGTTATTTTGATGCAGTCTTGACAATTTAGGCTCTTGATTTGGTGCAGTTTTTACTCCAATTTTGATTAATTTATTTTTATTTAATGTTTTACTTATGACAGTGATAAGAAGACGCTTCCCACGAATCTACTTTGATCCACGTAGAATGCAAAACTTAACATTTAAGATTCATTTGATTTTAAAGAGTGAATAACTAAAGCTTAATAAAAAAATATTATAAAAAGCTAAATAAGATGGAGGGTACTATTGTAAAAACTAATTTATTCTTAAAAAGTATGCCATGCTTATTACTTCTAATTTGGCATACTTTTTAAGAATAAATTAGTTTTTACAATCTCAGAATAACTAATCCCAAAATAACTTATCCTATCATAACTTATTCCATCATAACTAATCCCATCATAACTATTGAAAGTTCAAATCAAACGACCCCTAATTGTTATTCTGGTCCACTAAGTTAGTGTTCATTTCGACTTCATCCATCTAGTTTGAAGGATCTCCGTTCTAGTACTAGTACTTTTGGGGGTCAACAAATAAAATGAGATTGAAAATAATTAAATGCTATTGAAGTTTTATATGATGATTTTATCTTAGGGCATAAGGTGCACCATTAGCCACTTTTAGAGTTATTACATTAAACATTAGTAGTAGTTTGCTTTTAATTAATCAACTTTAAAAAGTTGAAAGTCAATTCAAATAAGCTCTTAACGAGATCAGGTATTTGTCTAAATATTTATCTTAAATATACATTTTTTTTAATAGTATGATAAATTATTTTGAGAAGCTGGAAAAAATAGTTTTTTCTCATAACTACTTTTAAAATTATATTAGTGAAAACACGAATTTGACACATGAACAATTTTGAAGATGACGCGTGGTAAATTGAGTACAGTCATAATCAGCTCAACAAAAATAGCTCTGGTCAAAGTGCAAGATTGGCATGCTCCAGATAGCATTTTCTTGGCACGTTTCTAGTTCACACAACTCAACCCAACAATAATGATTCACCTTGCTCCTGAGTGACGATTAAGTGTTTAGCGATTGACTAAGATAAGCCTCACAAATAAATTGATTCTGCAGAATTTATGATTCACTTCAACAGTTATATGTATTCTTTTAATTTATTGCACTATTCGTAACTTTTTAAATATTGTACTACCTGTATAAGCAACTTCTTAGCAAGCATCAAGAAGTAAAAACACCAACTAGCATCAAGAAGTTAATAGTCGATCATTATAATATGCTTATTTTTGACCTTTAAATATAAATTAAATTGCTAATTTGGGTAGATCATTCGTAAAATTCATGGCCCATTTCTTACTCCCTCTGTTCAACAATAGTTGTCCACAATTGATTTGTCACATCTTTTAAGAAACAATAAATAATAGGAATAATATTATTATTTTATTCTTTGACTTTATTAAATTTAATGCTTTGAAAAATGTGTTAGATGATAAATAATATTTATTAGCAAGGGTAAAATAGATACAAAAAATAAATTATCTCTTGATTTTTTAAACTGGATAAATATTGTTAGATAACTATTTTTAGTATAGCGGACAACTATTGTTGGACGGAGGGAGTATAATTTATTTTTTGTTATGTCCAGATTTTTTGAGCGTTTCCAAATCACAACATACCAGTCCAAATTAGTTGCAAGTGTTGGAGGAGGGCACGGCTTATTGTTGGTCCCGCAGCGACAATCATACACTCAACTGGCGTGTCACCATATGATTTGAACAACTCATTTGGAGTTCTGCATTATCTACTGCTACTACTTTCTTTTTCAATTCAACAATTCTGCATAATAATTTTGAGAAATTTAAATTTTTATTGAAACAGACAGATTTTTTAAAGCTCTCCAAGAATATGTATTCCCCCGTTCCATATTAGTTGATGACTTTTTTTTTTACATGTATATTAAAAAATCATAAATAAAAGGATAACTTTACTAATTCACCCCTTAAGAATTTTTTTGAAACTTTATAAACAAATGTAAATATTTTCAAAAAGAATTAATTGCAAGAGTA
This sequence comes from Solanum appendiculatum, assembly GCA_018342035.1. Taxonomy (NCBI): domain Eukaryota; kingdom Viridiplantae; phylum Streptophyta; class Magnoliopsida; order Solanales; family Solanaceae; genus Solanum; species Solanum appendiculatum. The sequence goes on along the minus strand of JAGDQO010000437.1, from coordinate 665,474 downwards.
ATATAGGAAAAAATCAATTCATATATTTTTAATTTAGTAAGATAATTAACTAATATGAGATAACTATTTTTAGTACCGTAATCAACTAATATGAGACAGAGAAAGTAATTAACATCTGGAATATATGTGAACCAACACTAAATAAAATGAATAGAGAAATATTCGTTGGGACTGCTAATTCGTGAATCCCGTGACGGTAACAGTTTTTTTTTCTTTTTCTGATTAATCATTCAATATTCGTAACTTATTAATAAGATTAATTCAAATTTGTCCGAGTAAATTCATTATAAAGCATTTTTTCAAATACTTATTTCATGTTCAGTATCCAAACATCACACCCACTTTTGCAAGTAAGGTCTCCGCTTAATAAATGTTTGAATCTTAATTATTTAAATTCAGTCTATTGAAAAAACCTCTTAGTAGATATAAATTTTTTTGAACGAATCAGATCGGTAAGAGAGTAGAGTTAGTGCATTACCCACGAGTTTAGATAAATTCAAGAATTTTTAATTAGACAAATTCAATAACTTTTATGAATGAAAACAAATATTTCATGTTTTAATTTATTTGTCTTACTTTCTTTTTTAGTCATTTTTACTAAATTCTTCTTATAGCAATTTTTTAATTCAATTTTTCACGACATATTTAAAAACCATAAAATTAAAAGGCATCTATTTTATTTTTCTAATATCAAATTAAAAAAAGAACAAACAAATAAAAATGGAGCAAGGTGTAAATAAACAAAATAAGTTCGCCGGTAACAGCCAAACTCATGTAAGATGTTGATTTCCATATGACAGTATTAACCCATCTCACGTTCTCATATTTTCTTTATTTTCTATAAGAAAAAGTTCCAATTATTATCTCTGCCATTAGATCTCACTATCGTTTCTCCACGGTCCACCTTGCTCTCTCTCTAAAAAATTGTGATTGAGAAGAAGAGGTACGTTTCCTTTCACAGATCCATTCTCCAATCTTCTTTTCTTCATTCTGCAATTCGATTTGGTTTCTACTCACATCTGGTTGTAATCTGCTGATTCTGAGCTTACTTGTATGGTTCACTCTTCTTCCATCTCACTGTTGACTTTTGTGTTTGCGTTAATTTGTTATAAACTGTATTGATTTTTTGATGTTGACTGAAGTACATAGATGTGTTTTCTGGACTGTTTGAACTGCATTTCTTCCTTGCCATTTTGATTACCTGTAGATGTTTGTGATCTGACGATCAAGGATGAAATATTTGTCTCATTTTGTAATTTGTTATTTAATTGTGACATTCAGGTTAAAATATGGGTTCTGCACCAAACAGTATTGAGATGGAGGAGGGAACTCTGGAGGTTGGAATGGGTAAATTTTCTGATTTCTCCAAACCATCTGTTTGCTAGAGTAGAAGTTTATTTGGCATTGGGATGATGTTATATGTGCAGTATGGCTGTATAAAAACTTGAGTACAAATTGACACTTGGAATTGATGTAAAGGGACCCTCTTCTTGTATGATACAATGAATTATCTCTTACTGTTGAGGTCAACGGGATTCTGTAAATACGGATGCAATTTTTTTGAGCTTCTTTTTGTGGTTCCAACTTTATGGGATGTCATCGAGGGGATGATTCATATTGTACTTGATTTATCAGTGGATCATCAAGTAAAACCACACAATTTTGCAGCTCTTTTTTGTTTTTTTTATTGGTTTTGTTGAAACTCATGTAAATTCTTGTAATAGATGTTATATTGTTAATGTTATATGGAGTGAGTTGGGCCTCTAAGACCCTATATTTCCACAGGATCAATGTCATTGGAATATTAATGTTTAGATGGATTTTATAGAAATGTTGTTGTCAAGATTAGTGCCACACATGAGGTACTAGTAGCATACATAAAGGATAAAATAATAGAAAATTGTCTGAGATGGTATGACTACGTTATACATATACTTCTGAATGCACCGCTAAGTAGGTGTGATACTATGATTTCTTTTTCTTCTTTTAAGGGAGAACTACGCTAGGGTGATTGAAGGGGTTAAAAGTGAACAAGGTAGAGCTAAAATCATATGGAGGTTTAGAAAAGTCTTACAACCTTTTGAAATTTATTTGAACTTAGTGAAGGACAAGACGTGGTGGTAGCAAATGATTGACACTAACTAGTAGAGATTAATGCTTAGTCGTTTTGATACTCTTACATAGGTTTAATGTTTGTCAGGACTGTTTGGGTATTGGAATGAAACAGGTTCCTATGGTGCGGAGTGGATATTGAGGCTTCACGTAGCCAAACTCAACTAGTTTGATGTCGTTGCATTGTTTTTGTGTTATATATAAACTCTTAAATTATTAATCCTGTCGGTTAAAATTTTGTGGCGGATTTCTAACAGTATGTACAATTGCAGAATATAGAACTGTCTCAGGTGTTGCTGGACCGCTGGTCATCCTAGACAAAGTGAAGGTAATTGTTGTGTGCTTTGATATGTCCTTTTTTGGTTTTGACTTAGTGTGATACTTTATTGTACTTATTTGTGTTGATGAAACTGGAATATTCATGTTTGATCTTATCAGGGACCCAAGTATCAGGAAATTGTTAACATTCGTTTGGGAGATGGAACTACCCGGCGTGGACAAGTTCTTGAAGTTGATGGTGAAAAAGCAGTTGTCCAGGTTCTTTGGAATCACTTTTGCTTATTTAGTTGTCTGCAATTTATAAATGTGCTCCTTAATATTTAGCATTTTTTATAGGCTAGCTCAATCTCCTAAAGCATAGTCATTTTTTCCTTCTTCCCAGGTTTTTGAAGGAACATCTGGAATTGACAACAAATACACAACTGTGCAGTTCACTGGGGAGGTACAATTTGTTTCTAGACTTCATTCATAGAACCCAAATATGTAAATCCTGAGTATAGGCCCGTAGTTCCTCGTGCCTCTGTTGGTTAACAAACCATGCTCTGAAAATTTCACATTCTCAACTTTCTTTAGCCTTAAATTTTCTCACCTGCATTTCCAACTTTTTACAAACTCTTGTATTACAGAAAGCAGTCAATAGTAAACATGAAAATGTTTGCTAGAGTAATTCTGTATTTGCAATTGGAGAAAATAGTGGAAAACCAGATGGATCCTAAGATGGAGACAATTGGATTTTTTTTTTAATAGTACTGGGTATGTTTTTGTGTGGTTCCGTTATTTTCTATTTGTACTATTTACTAATAGCATCAAATATGATTTCAGGTCTTAAAGACACCAGTGTCATTGGATATGCTTGGACGTATCTTTAATGGTTCTGGCAAACCAATTGACAATGGTCCTCCTATTTTACCCGAGGCTTACAGGGATATTTCAGGCAAGCACTGAGCTCTGGACAGTCCATTATTTTTGTTTTTTTATTTTTGATTTCTCTCTAACCTTATCATATGTGTAACTTGTCAACCCTAGGAAGTTCTATCAACCCTAGTGAGAGAACATATCCTGAAGAAATGATACAGACAGGAATTTCCACAGTAGACGTCATGAATTCAATTGCTAGAGGGCAGAAGATTCCTCTTTTCTCTGCTGCTGGTCTTCCTCATAATGAGATTGCAGCCCAGATCTGTCGTCAGGCTGGACTGGTGAAGAGGTTGGAAAAATCTGACAACCTTCTCGAGGTTAGTAGTTTGTCTTTTCCCCCCAATTGTATCAAGGTCAGCTTGTATGTGGATTATCCGAGTATTATAATGGAGTTGTTTTAAGTATCTTGATAATGGAGGTCTGCTACATTGCTTGAGAGTTGAATGGTCTTTGATGATTGTGGAAACCTAGCTAAATGTTTCTGACTTTTGTTTGAAACTTTACCACTATCATGACTTGATTGGCTTACATTTGCTGCATTTTAGAGGACCTGGTCACCAGATTATGTCCAATTGTCACAAGACCTAAATGTGTGTCAACATTTTCCTTTTTCTTTTTGCCTTCCGATGGAGTTCATTAACATATAACTCGAGAACAGTCACATTCGTTGTCCAAAGTAACTAGAGGTTAACACTTAAGAATGTTTAACAAGTTAGTTCCTTGGGCGTTGCTTCTCTAATCTAACAATGAACAGCTGGAATGGTGCTTTTATGTATCCGTGTCCATTATGCATTTTGATTATTGTATGCAAATTGACGTAATTCTCACTTTTTTCGCTTGATGCCAAAGGGTGGTGAAGAGGACAATTTTGCCATAGTCTTTGCTGCTATGGGAGTCAACATGGAAACAGCACAATTTTTCAAACGTGATTTTGAGGAAAATGGATCTATGGAGAGAGTGACACTTTTCTTAAACCTGGTAATGCTTGCATTTTTTTTTTTACATGAAAAATATTGATATTTCCTTTTGTGAAAACAAATGCAGCTATTGAAAGTGAATGTCAAGTTTGATTGGAATATTATGGTTTTGCAGGCCAATGATCCTACTATAGAGCGTATTATTACTCCCAGGATTGCTCTGACAACTGCAGAATATCTAGCATATGAATGTGGAAAGCATGTGCTTGTAATTTTAACTGACATGAGTTCATATGCTGATGCTCTTCGTGAGGTATTGTTCATGAAGTGTATCTTGCAACCTTTTCAATTGCAACAATCATGATTCTGTATTTTTTGAGCACTTTTGGACCTTTAAATAGATACAAATGGTTTACCTGTTGTTACCTTTTCTGGGGGACTTCTTTTTCTTAGACTTCTGGCACCTTAAAACTATCAATTGTCCTACAGGTATCTGCTGCCCGAGAAGAAGTGCCTGGAAGACGTGGATATCCTGGTTATATGTATACCGATCTGGCAACAATCTATGAAAGAGCTGGACGTATTGAAGGACGAACGGGCTCCATCACACAAATTCCAATTCTGACCATGCCTAATGATGGTAAATCACTAAATCCTTGCCCATCAACAATTTGCTGTTATTACTACTTTGCTTTCTAATATATATTAATGAATCTCTAATTTCTCTTATTATTTTGAACAGATATTACACATCCAACCCCAGATCTTACAGGTTACATCACCGAAGGACAAATATACATTGATCGACAGCTTCACAATCGGCAGGTATGTTACAAGTCTCGTGGACTGACGCACACTAGTGAAGGGGAATTATTTCTGAATGTTAAGAGGAGATTTATAGAATGAACTATTGTTCAAACTATCTTTTTTATTTGTTTCTGGGATCATCTGAATTAGATTGTGCAGAACCTGAGATTTCATACGGAACTGGATAACTGCTTAGTGTCTCAGCAGAGAAAGTGATTAAAAAAAACCTTTTCATTTTATGATTTAGCATTACTAGGAGGATATGCAATTTAGCATTACTATTTTTAAGAAACTAAAGCTAATTTAGTCTAAAGGTTCTGCGTTGGAATAAATGACCCATTGCTTGCTGAGTCAAGTTATTCCTCAAATTGACTAACCAGCAAGTCGCAGCAGTGGAAGGTTCTCTTAATTGAGATTAGCTATGTAAAGCTTATGAGTGTGGATGCTTGGAATATTTTACATTTTGAACAGTGTTTGGCTTATGAATAGAAAAAAATATCAAATGATTGTCTTTCCTGTCTGAATTTAACAGATATACCCACCAATCAATGTGCTTCCATCCCTGTCTCGGTTGATGAAGGTAAAGCTTATGGATCTGTTTAGATATGAGTCTATTTAGATCTTTTCACAAACTGAGAGGACACCAAACCTGTGAATGTTAATTTACCCTTAACTTCTGCAGAGTGCCATTGGTGAGGGTATGACTAGGAGGGATCATTCTGATGTGTCCAACCAGGTAAGAAATTTTTTCAGAAAAGATGTGTTTCATCACTGTTCATCATCATATGTTCAGTAAGATTTGACAATTATTTGCAATAAATGATGCTTAATGGTAGTAATTTAAAAAATTTCAGCTGTATGCAAATTATGCTATTGGCAAGGATGTCCAGGCAATGAAAGCTGTGGTTGGAGAAGAAGCACTATCTTCTGAGGATCTGGTTTGTAACTTCAGATAAATTAGTTGAGCTTTGTTTTGGCTCTAATATGAACAACTTTTCACTAATTAAATCTTTCTTGAATAAATCAGCTTTACTTAGAGTTTCTTGACAAATTCGAGAGGAAGTTTGTTAGCCAAGGAGCCTATGACACCCGCAACATATTCCAGTCACTTGATTTAGCTTGGACACTCCTTCGCATCTTCCCTCGTGAGCTTCTCCATCGTATCCCTGCAAAGACCCTGGATCAGTATTACAGCCGTGATGCTTCTAATTGAAGGAGCCAGCTTTGTACTTAATTACCTGTGTGATTGCCTTGGAATGAGCTTGATGATACGTATCATGTGGTTTTCCTCGTTAAATTAGGGATCTCCTTTCAGCTCAACAATAAAAGCTATCTCTACTGGGTTCCTAGAACCAAGGCTCTCCGGCATTTGCAAGACATTTATATTCTTTTGAGAACCAATTAAGTCATGGTGTAATTTATTGTGTTGTGCTATCTGCAGATATGGCAGGGTTTGGGTTCCTTTTAAAATTCTACATCAGTTGGCGTTTCTAGGAATTACAAAACCCTTGTTATATATTGTGCTCTTTTTTTTTGTTTTATGTTGGACCGTGAACTAATTCTTTGGCATCTTTTTGAATAATGCTGCCTTTTGTGAGCTTCTTTTTTAATAATGACAACGTCAGTTTAAGATATTTCAGGTAAACATAGAAATGTACTTTTCCTTAATAATGGCAAATTAAGTCTATTATGCATACATGAAATTGCTGCACTCTACTCTCTCCAGACTCCACTATTTCATTGGGTATGTTGTTGTTGCAAGTCTATTCTGCATTGGATTTTATACTCTTTCAGACATCTTGTTTGTGACATAACCTACAAAGCTGAAACATAGAACTGAATATTACCTGCGTCCTCTTTATACTTTGTTGCCTGTGAGGTATAACTCACATCTTTATCCAAAATCCAGACAGGTTTTCAAACGTCAAATCCATGGATCCATCATATTTGATTGAAGTATAAATCATGAGTAATTTGAAAAAAGAAATATTGTTTGGACATGAATTGACTGTAAACCAAACATTGATCGGCAAATAATGTGTATCTCGTCTGCTTAGTTTTCCTTCAATTGTTTTCAACGGCCTTTTTCAAGATCTTTTCTTTCACTATTTCCCAAACGCGTGCTACAACGGCATACCATATTTAGTAGAGCGATAACAGATAGATATTGCTCGGATAATTTAAGCACCATTTAAAAAGAGCTGTATTTGCCACAGTAAGAAAAAGAACCAATCTTAGAAGAAGAGAAAAAATGTCACTGACTCTTTGTTTAAAAAAATCCCTTTCTTTTGGTGTGAAATAGTCTCGATACGCTCCTATATTTATGGAATAATGAATACTATGAAACAAAAATGGCACTCGCGATGAAAAAATGCACCAAAAGAACTTCAATAGCCTCAATGCTCTGTGCAGATGGTGACAGTCCCATGCAGACTAGTTTTTCAGTTGAGCAAACAATAGATTTAGACATGTTTTCTTCGAAACAAAACCTCAAATTGATGAAGGATAACACAATGTATTACAGTGTTATTCAGAATTTGGTGGAGAGGTAACTCTACAAACCAAATGTGAAATAGAAACGAAACTCCCATCTCATCCAGCTTTTGAAGTTCTCTTTACAGATGGTAACACAACTGAATCAAGATCCCCTGGATAAGGAGTCCACAAGCCTAATCCTCCCCTACTCTCTTTCAAACCACCCGTTTTATCCTTCTTAAATTCATCCAAAGATTTTACCCACTCTACTTTGGATGAATGTTCGCGGGTATGATTGTGCAAAATAAAAATGGAATTATACTCACAATTAGGGAACATAAAAAATTTGAACAGGCCTCCTAACCTATAGACAACATATCCAAAGCTCAACTGATCTCTAGGTGTGAAGAGATGAACTTCATTGAACCACAAGCAACTAAACAAGTTACTCAGTGCAGTATGTTCTCGTATGATAACAGCTCCTTCTGGAATATCTGCAATTACCAAAGAGTTTTCATTATAATATGAGAAAAGACTAACAAGAAAGAATTAATGTCCTGGAGAAGTTGACACTCCTCTTAGTGATTGGAACATACAGCAAAGCCCTTTAGCTTACCACTAGGAGTACTTTTCTTTGGATTCCATGGTTCCATTCCCTCGTAGCGATATATCTTCATGTGAAGATCAATCAACGGACGAGCATATCGTTTTCTCCTTTTATTCGCATCAGCCTCTTCGTACACATTGCGGTGATGCTTGTGCTGAGCAATTGCGAATGTATTCTTCTCACGCCACAAGTATCTTCAAGTAGCCACCGTCTATGTTAGACTACTCATGCTCAATCAAGATCCAATACTTTCTAAACAAAGGAGACTTTTCATTGTTTGGTTAAAATTTAACAAAGGAGATTAACAAGACAGAAATCGATGTACAAGTAAAAACTGTAGCTGAGTTGTGGCTTAGGTATCAGGCAAACAGTTCTACTGGGTAAGCTTAGCAAGTCCTGAATCTACCCATTATTACTTAACCACATACTCTTCCAGTAAATCCAATAATCTGACAATATTAGCAATCAATTTCACCCAAAAGGAGAATGAAGGGGGATATAAGGAACATAAAAGCAAGAGCAACATAACAGGACCGTACCATGAGATATCATAACTAGTATATTACCTTTCAAGTAATAGCAATGGGTCAACTATCAGCTCCATTTTACCATCAATCCAGATACTGTACTGTGCTTGAGGAAATAATCTGTGGGTTAATATTTTGGGAACTTTTCCATTCCTTCTAGGCTCATCATATGGAGGATGCTTCAATAGAATCAAACGCCAGATACCAACCCATTCTCCCCCGTCGTCATCCTCTCTAACAGTAACATTTTTCTTGATGAACTCAAGAGATACTTCATCGACAACCATAAGAAAGCAAAAGAGCTTCTGAGAACGTGCACTTATATTTGATGGCTGGTGAGGTGTATCATATCCATCAAAAATACCAGAGGCAACAACAAACCGACACTTCTTGACATATTTGACGTCTTCCTGAGACATTTCTGCGCCACCATTTCGTATAAATCCACAGTGCACCTACAAATGAATATATATCAACGCCTGGATGGATATGAAGCAGTAAAGCTCAAATTGTTCTTGAGAATAACAAAAGGAAACCAAATTCTCAAGAGTTAGGTATAGGGTGCCCCGAGTATGTAACATATTTTCATTCCTCTTTCCTGTTAAATTGCATTATTAATAGAATAATAATCACACTCACTTGGTGAGTATGGTAGTCTTTTCCAAGCCATAATGTTAATGTTATCACTGGGGGAATGGTGTGCACTTATCTCAAACTACTTTATTGATTACAACAGGCAAACACATCTCAAAAATGGAGTAAGTAATTAAGGAGGAGGATTGTTTTTTTTTTGAAAAAAAATAAATAAATAAAAAAATCTACAAAACCTGATTTGTACTCAAACTATAAAAGGAGAGGATTTTATCTTCAAATCATTGTCCACTGCTCCTTCTATGAGCAAAATTTGGTCTTCACCAAAAGTCTAAAAAAGGAGAGGAAACTAGGCAAGGTAAATGCAACAAACAGGTACAGAAACAGCCGAAGCTAAATTAAGTTAGATAAGATGGTATGTTTATTTACCTTCATGTTTGGTTTTACTTTAAAGCCCTCGTCTCTCTGTTGCCATGTTATATGTCCTCCAAATAGAGGTGGTGACTGAGATCCGTTGGTCTCTGTAAAATCGTCCATAATGTAAGACAGTGATTGCACATATTTTTCCGGAGATCTCCTTTTTGGAATGACAATCTTATTTGGGTCATCTGCTACAGGAATAGAACAACCTACACAAATACAAGAGATAAAAGAGTAAACTTAGCATTTCTCCGATAAATTTAGATACAAAAATTTGAATTTACAAATTTGAGAAACTCACGATGTGGAGGTGTCACAAGTCCCAGGCTCTGTATTGCTCCATAAATTACACTGCTTTTGTTACAAAGGGCTGTTTGAGAGGTAAAATGCTTAGGTTGCTAATTAATTTCTGAAACAAAAATTGGCAGTAACAAGATCATACATACTACTTCCAGGTTTAAACATTGTGGTTCCATTAACCATAAAGTTAAGAGAACTTGTGAAAGAGGGTACTGTTTTGTGCACATTTAGATTCCAGGTGCTAAATATGCTAGGTTTACCAAATGGGTTTGTCAACGAGAATCCACATTTGTTCATTACCACCATCCCCTCATCCTCAAAAGTAAAAGTGAATGCTACCGTAAATATGGCAAAGGAAAAAAAAACAAGAACGTGTAACGCAGTTACCTGAAAAGAATGCAATAGACGAATGGCAAGACCAGGCGTGGAATAACAATGCGGTTAGAATGAGCAGACCCCAAATAATTCCGCCCACGAGAACCAACCGAATGAAACCCCTTTTCCATATAATCTTCATAGGGGAGTCTTGGTATAACTTCCCACTTGCAAGGCCTTCCTTATCATCTACATTCACAAATAATTTTTCTTCTTCAATTACGCCAGTAATACAAACACTACCTCTACAAAGCAAGACACCCTTTATCATAATTATACTACTAATTTCCAGTTCAGGTTCAATAGTTACGCGGGGTACTACTCTTGAAGTGCCATAATGCAAGACACCCTTTATCATAATTGCACTAATTTCAAATTCAGTTTCAACAGCTATAGAGGCACCATTGGAATGCAGGGCACCCCATTTATCATAAATTTGAGACACATAGAATAAATTTCTCTGTGTTACTTTAACGAAGAATTCAAAATCATTTAACTAACTGAATAGAGTATGTACTAATCAGTAAGCCAACAATTTGCTTTACCTCTAGATTGAAGATGATTACGGTCTGCCCTTCGGCTAGCTCTTAAAGAAATGGACGGCAAGAAATTGCTGTCCATACTTAATACATTATGATGAGATCCTCAAGCTGATTAGAATGGTGAACTGCGCAAATCTTGCAAACGCATCAAAATTTAGAACCCCATATTCGAAAATTAATCAAGATTAACAGATTCTTGAAATGGGTTTTGAGTATTTTACCTTTCAATTTGAGGAAAACAGCTTCTTTTTACCAGATTTTGTGTCAATCTATGGCGTATGGTAGAAATTGAAACAAGAAGGGTGATTATGATACGATCTGGAAATACCTTGAAATTGAGTTGCTTGCTTAGGTTGTACGCTGGGCATTGGATGAGAGAAGCAGTTATTAATTTATTTATTCAATGCGCTTTTCTTCAATTAGAAAGAGGACGCCGACGAGTCTTGCTGAAGAGAGCATTAAAACCGATGTCGTTTTACGGTAAGGAAATTATTACGCCATAAGTACGGGAAAGATTGTGCAATAAAATAATTGGGTTTAATAAATATTTCGTTTCTTAAATTTGTCACCAATTTATTTAGATGTTTTTTTTTGTATGTTCTCCTTCGTCGAGAATTAATCACACAAATAATGTTATTTTTTAAAATTATACTCCATATTTGTTTTGATAAATCGTAAAATTCCAAATATTTTCTACTTGAAGTTTATGTGCTTAGTTAAAGTAAAAGGAATATTTTATGTGATTAATTTAAATCGATTCATACATATGCATACAAATACAGATTTACCTGTTGTATAATCAACGATGAAATCAATTGATTTGTTTTTGAATTGAAGTCGTTGATATCGGGATCTTAGAAAAAACTAGGTTGCAGGTACAAAGGAAGATATATATGGTATGAAAGTCTAATGGGTTAATATATCGTGAATTAAGGGATTGTATACCTTTTCCCAACTGAGATTACCACCATTTACCTTTCAAAAAATTTGAATTCAGTTTTTTGTATAAAACTTTTTTAAAAAAAAGCGAATTATACAAACGATCCCCCTATAGCAACTTTAAAATGTAGCTACGGTCAGTAATTATGGAAACTTTAGTTAAGGAGAATAATTATTTTAATTATGGTAGGTATTTTCGAAATTTTCCATTCAAAAATCTAAAAAAAGGTAAGCCATGGGCCAAAAAACAATTATTTGAGCTTGTTTAAAAATTTAAAATGCAATTATATTCTGAAAATGCATATTCGCCGTGAATAAATTATTTGAGAGTTAATATCACAAAAGGTCATTCAACTTTAAAAATTTATCTAGTAAAGTCATTAAACTTTGTTTTGTATCAACAAAATCACTCAACTTTGGTATTTGTATCAATAAAATCACTCAACTCAATTTGTGATTAAAAAAATTAACATAGAAAAATAAATTATTTTTTAGGCCATGTAAATATGAACTCCACAAATAAATAAAATTTTAAAAAATCATCAAGACTTTTTTATGGATAAACTTAATTAGTGAAAATTATATTATGATATTACTATATAATTAAAATGTATTATGATGAGCGTTTTCCTAAAAAAAAAAGAAGAGAGAGAGAGAGAAAAAACCCGTAAAAAATTGTCCTGACAAATAATCGTGGGATATATCATTTTTTATCATATAAAAAAATGATTTAGACATTGGCTTAATAACTGCAAGTATTAAATTGTTGCAGTCATTGAATTATAAAAAAAATTGTTGCAGTCATTAAGCCTATGATAGTATTAGTACTCCCTCTGTCCCAATTTATGTGACACTTTTCATTTTTCGAGAGTCAAACAGGTTTGATCGAGAATTTGCACATGGAATCTTCAAATTTTTTGAAATGAAATTTATATATTTATAAACTACGTAAAAAGTACTATAAGTCACAATAATTGACAATTCAAAATATTTAAAGATAGATGAAAAATTTACGGTAAAAAATAGACTTATTTAAATTTCAAAATTCGAAAAGTGTCACATAAATTGGGACGGAGGGAGTAATATTTATTGGTAGGATAACGTCCGTCATGATACATTTTAAATTTTCAATACATAATAATATTATAATATTTATTTCACTAATTAAATTTATTCGTAATTTTTTTTGATGATTTTTTAAAATTTTATTTATTTGTGGAGTTAATATTTACATATTTATTTTGCTATGTCAATTTTTTTTAATAATAAATTTAATTGAGTGGTTTTATTGATACAAAAGCCTAAATTGAATGATTTTATTGATATAAAACAAACTTCAATGACTTTAGTAGATAAATTCTCAAAGTTGAGTGATCTTTTGAGATATTAACTCATTATTTGAATAATGTGAAAAAATTATAGTAAATAATAATTAGTTACTACCGTTGTTGTTATTTTTTATTTTTTACACAGATGGAGCTTCGTAACTAATTATAAGTTGACGAATTATAGCTGGTAATTGTGTTATTAATAATTTTTGTTAAAATATCATATTATGATTTTTGGATAATGCATTGTCTAGTTCATTATAAAAATAATAATTATAAGTATTTTTAATAGTTTTTAAAATTTATGAATATGAATCATGTTTTTTTTATAGAAAAATGAAATATGTTTTCAAAAACTATAATTAAGCAAATGTTGAAATTATAATCCGAACTGTATCCCAAATCAAATTTCCCAAAATATTGAAAATTTATGACCTAACATTAACCTAAATTAAAACTGAAGAAAGAATTTAAGAATTAAAAAGTTGAATTTGATGAAAATAAAGGTATAAGATGTTTAGGCTAAAAGCTTAATGACACACTTTTGATCCTCGTGCTTTCAAAACTGACGATCTAACAAAAGTTTTAAAAGTAAAATAAAAATTCCTTAAACTTGCAGTAAGTATGGTTACCATTAGGTTTTTTTTATTTAATTAAAAAAATAAAGGAAAAAAGAAGGGAATAAAACAAGTCGGACAAAAGGGCGGCTCCAGTCTCCACTACACACCTATGCACTGTCTCGGAGGCTAATCATTGACCCACGCAATTGGGTCCCACTCAAAAAACCGCGTCACACCATAAAGGCGTAAACCCTCACACACCTGATCATACCTCCTACAAAATGCCCCAAACCCCTCTTTGAAAAACACAGAGCCTCCTCCTCGTCTTTTTCTCTCTGTAAAAAACTCGTCGGAGAAAGTAGTAATATCCCGTTGCTCCGATCACTGCTATCGGAAGATGGCGGCGAGTGGAACTTGGCAGCCACAAGAAGAAGGGTTTAAAGAGATCTGTGTATTATTGGAGCAACAAATGTCTCCAACTTCAGATAACTCTCAGATTTGGCAACAACTACAACACTACTCTCAGTTTCCAGATTTCAATAACTATCTCGCTTTTATTTTCGCTCGTGCTGAGGTACTTTACTCATTATTCTCAATTTTTATTTATTGATAATTTTCTTTGATTTTTACTGAATAAATTCAATTTTAGGGGATTGATTCCTTTTTAGTGAGGTTTTCTTTGTAAGAAGCTTGCTTGTTCAACTGCTTCTGATTTTATTTTTTTTCTTAGCGAATATGTCCCTATGTGAGGTGAATTGACTTTTTAGCAATCTTTATTGAACTTAATTTGTTGCATTAGTCATCCCTATGTGCTTTCTTGATAGTGAATTGATCTTTGGACATAACTGATGAGACTTAAATATTGCGTTTAGTCCCAAGTCTTCTTTATGGGATACTGTCAGTTCTTTCTCTTTATTCATTCCCTGATATTCTATAGGAATTTAACTTTCTTGGTTCCCTAGCATATTGTTAATTTCATAACAGTAAGAAGATGGCTTGTACTGACATGTGATTTAATGTATGGAAGATGGTATTGTGCATATTGCAATGGGGATTGGTTTTGTGCTATGATATTTGGAAAGCTACAATTTTTTTCTCTCTCAACTATCTGGTTGGACCTTATAACAGGGGAAGTCAGTTGACATTCGGCAAGCAGCTGGATTGCTATTGAAAAATAACCTGAGATCTGCATTCCAGAACATGCCTCTTGCTAACCAGCAGTACATAAAATCAGAGTTGCTACCTTCTCTTGGGGCAGCAGATAGACACATTAGGTCCACAGCTGGAACCATCATTAGTGTTCTTGTACAGATAGACGGAGTTGCTGGATGGCCGGAGTTGCTACAGGCACTTGTCAGTAGCTTGGATAGTAGTGACGTAAACCATGTGGAAGGAGCCATGGATGCTTTATCAAAGGTACCATTTTCTGTTATTTATGCATTTCACTTGATAGTATCCCACAGTACAGTGGACACAGTGTGAACCTTGGCGACAATGTCTATACTGCTCAGTTCTATTAGTAGCATATGTTGTAAAGGTAATGATCTTTGTCTCTCCTTACATTGTCATCCAACGTGGTAAAAATTGCCAAAGTGGGCATGTGTCAGATCTGTGTTTTGTACAACTAATACTTAATTGGCATGCTGAACATTTTTTGTAATGCAGATCTGCGAGGATGTCCCTCAACTCCTTGATTCTGATATTTCTGGACTATCTGAACGACCCATTACTGTTTTCCTTCCAAGGTTTCTCCAGGTAAGCTAATTCTTTCCTTATTGTTATTCCCTTATTTGTCCAGCTTTTGATTTGGTTGCTTATTTTACCATGTAGTTTGCTGTGAATTTGTCACTCAGTGCTGGATTTATAGTATCATTTAACTTGATCTTTCAATGAACAGCTTTTCCAGTCGCCTCATGCTTCTCTCAGAAAGCTGTCATTGAGTTCTGTGAATCAATATATAATGCTGATGCCTAAAGTGAGTACCATCCAGTTGTTTTCTTTCTGTTGCCGTGCACCATTTTCACCTCTTTGCTCATTTGGTTGGTGTTCTTGTTTTAGGTTTTGCATCTATCCATGGATAAATACCTTCAAGGTTTGTTTCTTCTTGCCAATGACCCTGCTCCAGAAGTGCGGAAATTGGTAAGGGACTGCTGTAATATCTAATCTGCATGTTTGCCTTCTCCTTATTGGTGCCGAGTTTGCTTTTGTTGTAATTTGTTTGGCTTAGTACTAAACTACAAGTGCGCTGTATTTCCTGGTTGCTGGGTGGTGTGACTTATGCTTATGAGTTGCATCTTTAGAGTAAAATGATGCACATAATAAAAGATACCATTAAATCATTCAATTTACAGCTATTTCTGACACATCAGCAAGATGGATTGATCTTGTGAGACTGAACTAATTCTGTCAAGAAATTTATGACTTCTAGTTCACAGATGGGCTGTTGCATTCTGAGTTTTTTCTAATCAGTTACTTTCTGAGTTATTTATCTTGGTCATTAGATGGTAAATTTGTAAGTCTATTACAAGTTAGTTGTTTTCCGTGTTAGTCTATGATTTCCATGTCAAGTATGATGGGAGTTGGACATTCAGTTGTCTTTTAATTGACTGTGAAAGTGTTTTGCCAGTTGACCTGATTGTTCTGCTTCTTATCACTTTTTTCTTTATTACTCTTCTCTACAAAATGCATGTTTTGCAAACATTCTCACCTGCAAAAGAGGTTTTAGAACTCTTTTTCTGCAATGTCAATTACACATTTCACCATTGTAGAGAGTTCTCTTTTGGTGCCACCATTTACTCAGTTTGCGTTGTTCAACAGGTTTGTGCGGCATTTGTTCAACTAATTGAAGTTCGTCCTACCGTTTTGGAGGTGCATCTCTTTCTATTCTAAATTGCATCTATTCTCTTTGTCATATTTCCTTTCCGCTCACACTTGCTTTTAGGTATGGACAATTGTTCCAGATATCTAGAAGTTATGAAATTTTAAATAAAGTATAATAAACATTACGAAGAAATAGGTTTTTAACCACATTTTTTCGGAGAATGGGAAATAAGTTCTTAACTGAATAATGATTTGCAGTTTTTGATTGGTTGTGGTCTTATTGTTGTCTTGTCTTTTTCATTTAAATAAGTAAAGATGTATATGAACTGCACCAAGAAGGTCTAGTTATGTCTTATTGGGTTTCGGGGTCTGGTTGCAAAATGCAGCATCACTTGTACACTGTCAATCAATTAAACAATCAACTATGCATCATTTTCAGAATAGTTAGTGTTGGTGATATGAATCCTCTATATTAGGACCCTGCGTGAAAGTTAAATTCATTGTGGAAGTATTACATATATATGATATGCAATGAGGTTTAGGAAAAAACTGAACAGTTTATCAGCTTTTTGTTGTTTTGCCTTGAGATAACATGGAACATCACACTCTTTTTTTTTTTTTACATGTTCTTGATCAACTTTTGATGCTTTGACACAGCCACACTTGAGGAATGTTTTGGAATATATATTGCAAGTCAACAAGGATCCAGATGAAGACGTGGCGCTCGAAGCTTGTGAATTTTGGTAACTCCCCTCAATGCTTTATTTTACCTTATAAAAAAAGTAATAGTATGGTAGAGCCTAAAATAGAGTTCCCACCTAAGGATTTTTTTTTTTTCATTATGTGAATTACGTAGAAAATGTTGTAAGGATTTTTTTTTTCATTATGTGAATTACGTAGAAAATGTTGTGCCACATAAGGATCTCATCAATTAGAACAAAAGGGTTGATTTTCTTGAGGTTGTCTAGTTCTACCTGTTATATCTTCCTCTTTTTCATGGTTGGAGTTGCATTATATTTCATGATTGAATTATTCTCTTAGGTGCTTGCAGTCTTTTGCTTTTACCTATTTTTTTGCTTTGAAAAACTCTCAATTTCTGGTTGAGGATTTTTTGATTTTGTTGAAGTGTTACCTTTTCATCTGAAATGTGAAATATTAAACTGTTGGAAAGATCACACTTTTATTTGCTTAGTTATGTCATCAACACGCTATCTCACCTGCGAGCCTGAGCTTTTTCATGTGCCAAACATGTGAATTATTTTTGATAACGAGTGGTGGTAAGACTCGAACACATGACCTCTGCTTGCTTTGATATGATGTGAAAAAAGGGATCTTGAGCCTAACTCAACCCCAAAAGCTAGCTTATGAGGGTAGGATTGCCAATACCATATAAGGAGATCACAACTCTTTCCCGCAACCAGTGTGGGACTTGACACTCCCTGCACGCCCTAGATTAGACCACTGGAGCATGGATAACATAATACAAGGTTCTAACATTGAGAAGCACAACTACAAAGAGCCATGTGATACCATGTTGAAATGCTTGACCATCTCATCTAAAAACTTAAGCCGTTAGAGGAAATACATTTTTATTTGTTTAATTATGTCTTGAACAGATTGTGTATTATTTGGGAATCTTCTGTCATGAATTTATTTCACTTGTCAAATATTATTTGATGTGGGCGTCATTGACAGGTCCGCATACTGTGATGCTCAGTTGCCACCTGAGAACTTGAGAGAATTCTTGCCACGACTGATTCCGGTATGCTTTATTCATAAGCTATTTATTTTTGTCTTTTTGTTTCCAAAACCATAAGGGTATATGGGTCTTTTGTGAGAGCATATTCTTATGCGTTAGCGTAATATTTCCTGCACCGCGTTCTAGGTTTTGCTGTCTAACATGGTTTATGCTGATGACGACGAGTCACTTTTGGAGGCTGAGGTTTGGTGTCTGATTCATATTTCAATTTCAAGTCTGAAGTAGTATGTTGTGATTTGTTTTTGCTTAGCCAAACATTATTATGTTATTACAGGAGGATGGATCTCTGCCAGATCGTGATCAGGTTTGGTTGCCATTTCTCTTTTTTTTTTCTTCTGAAAAACTGATGCTTACCCTTTTGAAAACTCGGAAATAATTACACTGGGAATCATTGTGGACAGGACATCAAACCTCGATTTCATTCTTCACGTTTTCATGGTTCCGAGGATGGTGAAGACGATGTATGTGGTTTGCTTGTGACCAATGAATTTCTTATTTAATGCTCACTTTTGAATGGGCTTTGACGCCAGTGTTATGCTTCCTTTTCTAATTATAGGAAGAAGACATCGTAAATGTGTGGAATTTACGAAAGTGTAGTGCAGCTGCTCTGGACATTCTCTCTAATGTGTTTGGTGATGATATTCTATCCACGTTGATGCCTGTTGTTCAGGTGATTGAATAAGTTTAATATGAACCCAGCTATCCTTTCCCTTCTTTCATTTCTATCTGTGTGCGTAAAGAAAGGAAATTCTTCACTCAGGTGCGTGCATCCTGATGTTGATTTGTAGTAATTCCTTGAAATTGGTCAAATTCTAGGTTTTATATGTCAATATTCTATAGATAAATGATGTTTGTGAAAATAGTTCAATTTTTGTTGGAATCCCACATGGTGGAATAAGGCGTCCTTGGTCTCCTTATATATGGTCTTGGAAAATTCTCCCCTCAAAACAAAGGGAAGAAAATATTGTCATTTATAATGCAGATGTTCTCATCATATTCGTGGTTGCTAGCCATGACAATGGCAGAACTCTTTCCTCTAAGCCGTAATTCTCTAAGAGATCAATAGTGCATGAATCTGAAGAAGTAAAGTTTTATCATCTTGGAAGAAACTCTGATCATACTAGTGCTGAATAAAGGAAACTAGGAACTGAAGTTATTGCCCTTTTACCTTTTGTGCTAGCAGTTCGCCGTAAATGGATCTGATATTCAGCAACTTACTTGTATATGGACAGGCTAAATTGTCATGTACGAATGATGAAGCCTGGAAGGAAAGGGAAGCAGCTGTGCTAGTTCTGGGTGCTATAGCCGAGGGCTGCATAAATGGACTTTTTCCTCATTTATCGGAGGTAAACCTATTATTGACAAGCTTCCTGTAGACGAATTTCATATTAGTGGAAGAGTTTGTGCATAAAATGTGTGAAAGGTTTGTCTTCCGAGTGAACCACCATGTTATGTAATAAATTGTCTGAGATATGCACATATTAAAGTAACTTGTTTTCTATAGTATCTTGCTTTCATGTTTTTCTTTCTTTCTTTTCTTATTCAGATCATTAGCTTTCTCATCCCACTTTTAGATGACAAGTTTCCTCTAATACGAAGCATTTCCTGTTGGACGCTGTCCCGCTTCAGCAAATTTATTGTTCAGGTAATTAGTGCTCCTCCTCTAGATCAAAGCTACACTATCATAGTTGTGATTGTACCGGCCATCATATTTGTATAGAGTCTAGCAATCCTACACCAACCCTTCTTGGGTCAAATTCTTCTCCGCAATGCTATGGTATGTTCTGGTTTCAGGGTTTATTGCTGTTCTCCTGAAGTAGATGTAGTTGTAGGGATGTCTTGATATTTCAGTTGTACTAGTGCTTGGATATAGCTATATTAACAAACTGGAAAATAGTTTTCGGCCTTGAATCATTCCTGGAGGCAGGTGTATGGTTGTTGCTGACACTTCTGCATGTGTTGATCTTAGGGTTATAAATATTGTGGGAGTTAGATGAACTGGTCCAATGTGGTCTTGCATATCTGACGAATAAATATGAATGCCGTAATATTGAATGTTATTTTAGTTGTGTGCTTTCCCAATTATGAAATAATAATCATATATACTTAATTTTATATGTTAGCTTGAGTAAGTTGTCCTGCACCAGTTCCTCTTGAGAAAAAAGTTATCTTGCATTACTTCTCTTGTCCGACCATTGAAGTTAGGGGTGAACATGGTATGGTATATACCTGATTACCATACCATATCAAAATTTTTGATGCCGTGGTTTTGGTATGATATATATTTTAAACTTATTTGGTATTCAGTACGGTATTTGGAATTTGGAAACAACATACCGAAATACCGAATACCATACCGAAGTATATAATTACATAAATAACATATATATATATATATATTATTAAAATACTAACAAATATGCGACTTGGTATTAGTATAAACTAAATGTTTAGAAGTTAAAACTTTGACTACTCTATTTTGATTGAAATGTAATTGATTAACAAAAGGAGTTGTTTGTACTTTTTTTTTGAATATATAGTTCTACATGTGTTATGTGTTAGTATGATACAATTGAGACCTTTTTTGAATTGTCGAAGTCATAATACTCTATTATACGAGCATATATTAGTTGAATTTGAACAATTTATGGTTACCGATTTACCATACCGGAAACTGAACTTCAAAAAAATCGAATTAAATTGGTATGATAATGGTATAATAGTTTTGAAAACCGAATACCGAAATTACAGTAT
Organism: Solanum appendiculatum; assembly: GCA_018342035.1. Taxonomy (NCBI): domain Eukaryota; kingdom Viridiplantae; phylum Streptophyta; class Magnoliopsida; order Solanales; family Solanaceae; genus Solanum; species Solanum appendiculatum. The sequence continues at coordinate 644,444 of JAGDQO010000437.1, read as the reverse complement.
CGAAATTTCAAATACCGTACCATACCATACCATGCCCACCCCTAGTTGAAGTTCTATTTGTTGTTTGAGTTTTTTTTAACCTTTTTGTTATTTATGGTTCCTCTGTTTGTCTGGAAATAAATCCTTTTTTTTTTTTGTGATATGCTAGTGTCACTAGATTATTTCTAAGTCTTCCTGCTGTTTGTTTGACTTTCTTTTAGGGCACTGATCATCAAGAAGGGCGTGAACAATTCAACAAAATTTTAATGGGTCTTCTGCGGAGAGTATTGGATGATAATAAACGAGTGCAAGAAGCTGCTTGTTCAGCCTTTGCTACTCTTGAAGAGGTCGTAGTGATAAGCTGTTTGTGATATTCAGATTCTCCTTTATCTGTACCTAATTGATGGTTTACTTTTTGCAGGAAGCTGCGGAAGAGTTAGCCCCATGCTTGGAAATCATATTGCAACACTTGATGTGTGCTTTCGGAAAATACCAGGTCTTTTTGTCTTCCGTACATTGGTGACACCATATTGTATTTCCATTTGTTAACAGTGTATGACCTTTTGTGCATTCATAGAGACGGAACCTTAGAATAGTGTATGATGCCATTGGAACATTGGCAGATGCAGTTGGAGGGGAACTCAATCAGGTTGGTTTAATCATGTAACTACTCTTTCTGTTTTATTTAACATGTCAGTACTCCTTTTACTTTATGATTTCAAGTTATGTTTAAGAAATTTTGTAGGGCTTGTGATATCTAATATTTGCCTTTTTAATTCTTTTTGTTGGTTATGACAGCCCAAGTATCTTGAGATTTTAATGCCCCCATTAATTGGAAAGTGGGAGCAACTCCCAAATTCAGACAAGGATCTTTTCCCACTGCTTGAGTGCTTTACCTCAATTGCTCAGGTTGATTTTTTAAAATTGAAACAAGATCGATATGTTATTTGTGGTTATTCGTATGAATGAACTTTTGCGTGAATATCTTGACTTTTTGTTATTTGTGAGCCTTTGGTCTGATGTTTTTGCATCTTATGGTTTCTGGATGGCAATAGTAGGTGCATTAGTTTGTTAGTTGTCTTTTTTATCTGTTTTTGTTTTGGGGGGTCGATTGGTTGGTGGAGTTCTGAATTTTAAGTATAATGGTGGGTTGGTTGGTTGGTTGGTGAAGTTCTGAATTTAAAATATAATGGTCATTTACTAGACAATTGTTCATCCTATGTTGAAGAGCTGCAAACTAATTGAGTAGTGGATCTATTGCATCTCTGATTTACACTGGCAATTCTAGCTTAAGAAGTTATCAAGAGCTTTTTTCTTTATCGTTTACTTTGAATGCTTCATATGACTGCGGTATTTTTGTCAATGATGCTGTTGGAATGTTATTAAGTTCAGTGATATAAAAAAGGAGTGGGGTGAGGTACATGAAGAATCTGTTTGACAAAATTTGGAGGTTTGCATGCTATTTATATGGCTAGGTGGTTCTTTATCAATCTGGTTACCTTCTCACGAATCTAAGCTTTTGATACTTTTTTAACTTTTCATTATTTGGAGGACAATCAACCTCCCTGTGTAGTCCTGAATCTGGTCCATACCTCAAATTCTCGAAGAATACCTTTTGTTTGATTTGGGTAGCACTGTATGTGACCATGCTAGACTTTGTTTGTACTGGATAGATGTTTATTGCTGAAACAAAACTACATATGCAATTACTGTAAGAAGTGAGCCTCTTAGGACTATATATTGTTGATAGCCATTCTCTTATTTCAGGCTTTGGGTACTGGATTTGCACAATTTGCTCAACCGGTATTTCAGAGGTGCATTACCATCATCCAGTCACAACTATTGGCAAAGGTATCATATGATACCAAACTGCTTTCTGTCACTGATCTGAGACCTCCTTTTCATTTTTCTCCTCCTTATGTGTGTTTGTGGGCATACATGTAGAGGCCAATACTTTATGGGAAAGACAACTTTGCACTGTTTTGATTAGATGTTCTAAGCATCCTCTCCAGGTCTTCTGCATTCACACGATTGCACAGCCCCCCCCCCCCCCCCACCCCCACCCATGCGCGCGCGTAAGAGCGAGCCTTGGAAGTCAAGACTGTAGTTTTGCAACCTTCTTGAGTTTGTGTTTCTATGGCTTTTTCTCTCTCTATCTCTATAATAAATCTATTATGTTTGTATTTTTGAATTTGGGAAATCCTCTTTTAAGTCTTCTATTTATTTTTAAATAGTATATTATAATTGGAACATTTTGAATTTGGGGTGTCGCTTTTCAACTCTTAATATACTTCATATTTGCATTTTATGGTGACAGTACTGGGGAATCCTCTTCTAAGTCTTCTTGGAAGTTGCATGCTTTTTGTTCTTAATAGGCAGTATGTTCATTCATATTTTGAACCCCATCTTCTAATATGCTCTCTTCTCTGTCCACTTTTACTGAGTCTGGTTGCAGGCTGATCCCGTTTCAGCTGGATTACAATATGACCGAGAGTTCATTGTTTGTTGCTTGGACCTGCTATCTGGACTTGCTGAAGGTCTTGGTAGTGGTGTCGAGAGTTTGGTAATTCTTTTTCCTCCAAAAATGATGCTTGCGTTGAGTTTCAAGTTGCTTATCTCTTTTTTTCCTTCCTGGCACCAGACGTCAGTTTTGATGTTTTATGCTTTGTTTTCTGTCTTTGATAGAGTACTTTCAGTATGGTGATATCAAGATGCATGGGCAATTTTAATCTATGCTTCAATATGGAATTATTTTCTGTAGGTTTCACAAAGTAATTTAAGGGATTTGTTGCTTCAATGTTGCTTGGATGATGCACCTGATGTGCGGCAGAGTGCTTTTGCTTTGCTTGGTGATCTTGCAAGGGTAAATTACTATGTAACCTTCGAGCTTAACCCACTTCATAGGTTGTGTGTGATAGGGTCAGCGTTGTGATATCTGTTGGGAAAACTGAATGCCTTGGGAATGCAGTGTTTCTTTTCATTGCTAACATACTTTTGCTTGTTGTATTTAGGTTTGTCCCGTTCATCTGCGACCTCGGTTGGTTGAATTTCTTGATGCAGCCACTAAGCAACTGGTATGGTATACTGTTCTCTTTTTTGACGTGTTTCCAGCTCTTTGATTACCTGTCATTTACTTGAGAGATGCTCTTACAGCAAAACACTTCCAAGCTGAAGGAGACCATCTCTGTGGCCAACAATGCATGTTGGGCAATTGGGGAATTAGCAATCAAGGTAAATTTGACAGATTTATTGCTTTACAAGATCATTTGATCAGGATTAGCTGAAGTAATTGAAAGTAAGTAGATTGTAGTTATACGTAAAAACATCCACTATTTATCAAAATAAAGAGCAACTTAAGGAAGCAAAACACAAGGAAGACCTTTTTGTGTTCTGTAATCCCAATTTCATATCTGATTATATTGTCATTTTCCCTGTTTGCAGAATTGGTTCTAGTGTCAGAGAAGCATCTGTTTTCTTATGGTCTTGTGACTAAAATCATTCAATTGAAAAGATAGTCTTTTTAATCAAGTAACATTAACTTTTATTAAAAATGGGAATAAACCAGTATACAAGAAATATATCAAAAACAGAGAGCCAATACTAAAATGTGATTATCTAGAAGTAAGAAATCTCAGGTCATTTAAAACTTGAATCATTCCTAGCTTTTATATCGTGTGAAGCAAAACATGTGAATCATAACATTCAAGCAATAAGAGTAGCAAATTATGAATCGTCTTTCTTACTTATACATATAAGGTTTGGAAAACCATACCATCACATAGGCATATTGAGAACTCCGTGAGGTTTAATAAGAATACACAGTTTTATAGGGAAGGGATCAACTTAACATATACTTGAATTATTTGAGCTGTTAAATAACATAATTTCCATAGATAAGAGTCATAAAATACATGAAGTGGGAGGATGTCAAGATAAGAGGAACATGACACTTTAGGAATAAGGGATTTCGAATTCAAAGGTTTGCCTTCCGTCCTTTAAGCGCACAACAATGTTCAATCGCCATTGCTACTTTAATCTACAACTATATACGCCAAGTGTGGACTAGATTAGTAAGAAAACTCATGTTTAGGCCATTTAGGCATTTCATCAAACACCTAATGAACCGTAAGCCTGAAGCTCTACAACCTCCATTAATGGTGTTTCTTCATCCCAAAACCCTTCTCCTTGCCAACAAAAGACACTGCAACCATATATACATATAAACATCTTCACGACCAATGAGTCGAACAATTAACATACTCCATTTCTTGTTTCAATGGTCTCAAGGCATTGAGTTTATTTAGTGAATTCAGGGGATGGGTCCTTCCCAGATACGCATTTTGATCCTTGTTTGATCCTTTTTTGTTTCTAAAATACAGAGACTAAGTCGATGCAAAACAGAGACTTTCCCTTATAGTAAGGAACATATAAATCAATAGGCTAGAAGATATTTGTGGCAGACTGAGCAATAATTAATACTACATTGATCTGACATTGATATTATATTGAAAATTTGACACCGATTGTGAAAAATCCTGCGTACGCCATTAGCTAAGTGCTAGGTTAAACTAAAAACTCAAATCAAGTTCACGTAGGCCATTTTAACGAACACCTAGGGAGGTACATTCCTTCAAATAATTGATGTTGATGGAAGTGTAGCATGCAACTTGAGACGTCCAACACAAACAAAACCCTCAACAACATACATAGGTGACACATCTTTTTCAGCATAATCTTTATCCCATGTGAATGGGGTTACTAAACAAGCAATTTCTCATAGAATAATTTCCCCAAAAATATATCCATCAACCCCTTTCACAACACAGATTGAAAAATCACTGTACTCAAGTAATTTGTCGACATGAAACATAATACGATGATACTGATACCCATACTAGCATAATGCAAATCCATGTAACAGGATCTTGTTGAATTTGACACTGCTGCCTACCGGTTATTTTCTGAAATGGATTCTTATCATTGATAATGATGTGGAGCTGTAAAATATATATTTGTGATTGCACTGAACTTTTTGCCTTAATATTTAAGGTGCAAGTGCTCTTCTTTTAACTGTTTTTGTGCTCCTTGTTTCGTGCCAACTTGATTCCCAATAGATACTTTGCATTTTCTTGTCTTGTTTTATGGACTACAAGTGTGATGCTAAACTTCATAATTTCAGGTCCAAAAAGAGATATCTCCGGTAGTCCTGACTGTGGTCTCATGCTTAGTACCAATCCTTCAACATGCTGAGGTAATTATCTGTTTTGTATCTAAGATTGAAATATTTTGTGATTGGTTGGTTGAATAAAATGCATGTATGCTGTGCCTAAATGTATTGTGTTTTGTTCTTCTCATTTTTATATTCGATTCTAAGAAGGGTCTGAACAAGTCACTGATAGAGAACAGCGCAATCACCCTCGGAAGACTTGCATGGGTTTGTCCGGAGCTTGTGTCACCACATATGGAACATTTTCTGCAAGTATGGTGTTTTGCTCTGTCTATGTAAGTTAACTCCAACTGCAATTGCTCCATTCACTGGTGACTAGTAGTTCTATATGCTCATGCATTGAAAATGTTCTGTAGGCTTTTTTGCATGAAACAGAGAGTATTGTGGCCGTGCTGTGTCTGAAGAATGTTATTTTGGCTTACTCTTCTCCATATATTTGATGGCGAGACTTGAAATACCTCCATCTTAACATTGTCAATCTGAAGTTGGGTTGCTAATTTCTGAGACAAACGCTTTAGCAAATTTGTGTTAACTTTGCCGAACTCCAAAGTAATACTCCCTTCAGTCCTTTTTATGTGTCATTTTAGCCAAAATAATTGTCCAAAATTTTTATCACTTTAGAAAATCAAGAAAGCATCAATAATTTTCTTTCCAACTCCACCCTTACTATTCCAAGAAGGCCATATAATCATTAATTACCGAATTAAGAAAAAATGGGAATAATTTAGTCAAATTACAGTATAACACTTGCGATTAATGCAAATCTTTCTTAATGGGTGTGTCAGCCTAAATTCACAGGTAAGAACCAGAAGGAGTATTATACCTTATCAAAAAAAACCAGAGGAAATATTATTTTGATCATTGATAATACCACATGGTAAGAAGTAATAACGTTTTCTTTGAAGCCGTGGTATGCGTTTGTGTTATTATTCTGTAATGCGAACGGATGTGCGTGTTGGAGGTCTTAGTGCAGATGGTTGAATGTCAGTCTTAGTGCAGATGGTTGAATGTCATTAGCTTTCATAGTGTTATTTTTCTTTTCAAGCTCATCAAGTTTTGAGCGGAAAAAACATAGATAAAATGTGATAGAATCTTTGGCACCCATTCTTTGTTGCATTACTAATGCACTAATTTGTCAAGCTTGTCTGATAAGAAAAAAAACTTGTTTTCACAATGTGAAGCTGTGATCTTCTCTTGCTTTTACCCTTTCCTGACTCTCCTCTTGCATCAATATTGATCAGCATATTACAATGCACAAAATGCCTCACTGATGACCTCCAATTTATTCTCACTTTGTGGCAGGATACGTGATGATGTCGAGAAGGAGGAAGCATTTCGTGGTTTATGTGCAATGGTAGTTTTATCTTCTGATCTTGCCTCTTTGGTTCAGATCACAAAGAACCGAAAACTGCTAAATTCTTTTAAATTTCATATTACTGAAAGCTTTAAATTGCTGTCCTTTAGTTGGACCACTTCTGGATGATGGCATCGTAGAAGTTGAATTAACTTAGGACAGTACACATGATCTTATTTCAACTGTTGAAGAAGTCCCACTACGGTCAATTATGGGATGGGTGGTCTCTTTATATGGCTTGGACAATCTTTCCTTTTGAGCTAATTTTTGGGGTTGAGTGAGGTTCGAGATCCATTTCTTTACATGGTATCAGTGTAGGGCCGATCCCAATTCTCATTCACGATGTTGGGCCCCCATATTAAAATTGCCCACACTTCAGATATCCAGCCATGGGCGTGAGCTGAGGTGTTGAAGAAGCCCCACATCGATCAATTATGGGATGGGTGGTCTCTTTATATGACTTGGGCAATCCTCACCTCTTGAGCTAGCTTTTGGGGTTGAGTGTTAGGCCCAAGATCCATTTCTTTACACTAACCTAGATTTTGTACTTGAAGTACTACACTAAATACTAAAAAATGCAAGAAGTTCTCATAAATTGGAAACGAGTAGCTAAAACCTGTTAAAAGTTGTTATCTAACTGCAGGTGTGTCTTACTTGGTTTCAAATTTATTCAGGTAAAGGCAAATCCATCAGGTGCATTACATTCACTCGTCTTTATGTGCAAAGCCATTGCAAGTTGGCATGTAAGTTTTCTGTTTCCAGTTTCTGTATTTTCAATAGTGGAAGAGAAACTCCTAGATTTTTTTCTTTGTTATCCTCATTTTGTGATCCTTCTCAGGAGATAAGAAGTGAAGATCTACGCAATGAAATCTGCTTAGTTTTGCAAGGATATAAGCAAGTAAGCATTCCTTGATGCTGTAGTTCTTTTTTTTTAAAATCTGCTCTAGACGGGTATCTTTTCATGTCCTTTTTGAAATTTTGCGAATTTGTGAATGGGTCTCCCTTGTAGCACAGAGTAATTCTTCTTCCTTTTTATCTAAATAAGGAAAAGAATTATGGAGAGTAATTCTTCTACACATTTTTTGTTTCTTTTTCTTCCTCTCTTTTATTTTTTAAGTTGATTCCTTCCAAAATTTCTGGACATCTTTAGGGTTTATTAGTTTCATCTGGAGATGAACCAGGTGAAGGAATGGAAAATAAGGAAGACCAATCTCATTTCTCATTAACTCTCAGTGGTATAATATTGAGGGTATAAAGATGTCCAATGTATTATTCTGAGCTTGGGGATATTTTGTCAGATGCTCAAGGATGGTGCTTGGGAACAGTTCATATCAGCTTTGGAGCCCTCAGTGAAGGACAAGTTGTCAATGTATCAAGTTTAATTTATTATTGACAGAGGGGATCTTCCAAGTTTCAATGCATGTTGTCATCTCGGCTGTATGACTCTTCACATCTATGGATCTATTGGCTTTGTGTTGGTGTCACTCTTAACATTGTCAGATAGTTATTGTTGCCATGCATGTTGAGCAAACACACAGTCTTGGGTTCAATTTCGTCCACGCTACGTTCTCATTGAAGATTGAAGCTATTTTTATTCTTTCAAAGCTTCAGGGCTGCTGGTTTTGGGCACAACAGTTGGCTGGAAAATTGGAGAAACTGAGGTTTGACAAATTTAGTGTACAGGTGTGCTATGCAACAATTATATTTGATTTTGTCAGTGTCTGTCCTGGAGGGGCGATCCTAAATTTTAGATAATTGGGTGTGACAATTTCATATTGGGTTAAAGAACAACTTTTCCTCATTTTATTTTTCCATATAAGGTCCCGTTGGTTGGTTTTTGACTACGATATCATAGGTAGATGTCTCAGAATTCATTGATCCACCTTCTCATCTGGAGGTTCGAAAGAGATGGTCTGTTGGGAGGTCAAATGAGGTATGAATGATCTCGATGGTGGGCGAGAGAAATAATTGTTGTCTGTACTTTGTGGTTTTTGGTAGAGGGATTTAAATTTTATGTATCATTTTAAAGAAAATATCATGTCATTTTTTTTCCTGCTCTATTTCTTCAGTTCTAGCCTATGGGAAGACTAAAAAATATTTGATAGTTATAATTTGAAATGAAATGCAAAACTGACAATTGTATTCGAAGATGCCGTATTGAAGATTCTGTGTGTTAATTTTCAATTGAATTTTGTTTGAGAGTTGTTTCATTGAAATATGAAGTATCATCCCTTTATTGAAATATGATACATTGTGTATATCGTTGTAGACAGTTAATGATCACATTGACTGAAGATATTGAATTGTGATGAGTAAGAGGAGACGATGCTGTGGAAACACTCACTACCAAGGCCTCCTTTGTGTCTGTTGATTATGAAATAAACTTTACAGTATATTCTCTTATTACATTGCTGCATTTTCAATTTTTTCCCAAATTTCTTTTCTTCTCATCTCTTCTATGCGTTCACCTGCTTCTTGGATTTCAAGCTGTACAAGGCACTTGGAATAGAGAAATGGTGCTAGAGCCTCCAGCATTCCCTTCACATTCTCTGTCAATTGTCGAACACTTTTGCTCCAATGTCCTTGCAGATTCTTCTCCATACCTTCAACAAGAACTGGGAATACTTCTTCCATTGCTTGTGATGCCATCTTCCAGAATTGCTCATTGTTCCACACATACAATGCGCGTTCTGCAACCTAAAATCAGAACCATTAGTTTACTCCAACATCATCTCTTACATAATCGAAATCCAAGTAGTGTACGTTTGGTATGATGGAAAATGTTTTTAACCAAATGGGGTTAAAATGGCTTCTCTCATATAGATGTTATTATCAATCCTTAGTACTTAAAAACCTCATTAAAACACTATCCAATTTGCAAATATTATTAATGAACTTTTGAAATTTAAAGATGAACCATTTCTAATGGGCAATCTTGAATAGTAGCAAAATCCAAAGAAAAGTAATTTTACCTGTGAGTTCCAACTGTTTAAACACTTGGTAATTTTGGTGCACAAAGGCAGGGCAAGCTCCTTGTACATTTGGGGATCAACAGTCTCCACAAGTTCTTCTAATTCACCAATAAACAAAACTTCCTTCTGGCAATTTGTAACTGGCCAGTACTTCAATATGCCTCTTATAACAACCTCACCAAGCTCAGGCTCTTTTTGCACAAACTGAGATATACAATAAGCCAACTGCCTATGATAAACCTGCATCCCTTTTGGCTTATGCAAAGGTACAAGAACTTTATTCAAGAAAAACTTGTGTTCTTCTTTCAAAGGAACACTAAATCCATTTATAATTGTGCCCCATATTTCAAGAAGCTCTCCAATTCCAGGGTGCCTTTGATCAGTCTCAAAAACGTAGTGCAAGAAAACATCATGCATAGTCTTTCTCATGAATGGTCTGTAAAATGTTAACTTTGAATAGATTCTGTGGTACACATTCTTCAAGTTATCGCGTTCTCTTTGATCTTCAGATTGGAACAACATGAGGAGACTAAGGAGGAAAGCATGGTCTATGTAGATACGGAGGGATTCAACACTTGTTCTACTGACAATCCTGAGGAAAATGTCGTAAACGATTTGCAAATGTGGCCAGGAGGGTGTTGGATTGCTGCCAAGATCATCGTCGTCTGGTAATACTGAGACGACAGAATGAATTGGTGGAGGGAGTGGCCTAAAAAGATTAGATGACAACATTATGAAAAGGGGTGAAAGTACTTGATCATCAAGTGGTTGTATGAGAGTCTTGATGATAGAAAGGAGTTGGATGAGTTTTAGCCTCTTTAAATCTTGTTGTGAAGGGGATTCTTGTGGATCAGTGAAAGTGTATGTCAAAGAACAGTAAGATATTAGAGAAAGCAATTCCTCTGTCTCAGAATCAAGAAAATTTGTCATGTTCCTTGAATCTAAAAGGAGTTGTTTTAAAGTTGTGTTTGTTTTTCTTGGAGAGTTTTTTGGGCTAAATGTTTTCCTTGGAGAAGCTTTCGGAGAGTTTCTTGGGCTGTTTCCATTTAACCCACCCATTGTTCCTTTTGCCACTTATGTGTGTCGTCGGATGGAAAAGACTTTCTGAATAGTCGATCTCTTCCTTAAAGATTGAGATGAGTTGATATCAGTCCTTATTGAGATGAGTTGATATCAGTCCTTACCTCAAAAGAGTATTTGGAAGCAAATGTAGAATGTTCTAGTGAATGGTTAATGGTTTATTTAAACCAAAAATTAGTACTAATTATTTCTGTGTAGTATAAAATAGGAACAAGAAATACGATGTTTAAGAGGAGAGACTCTTGGAAATGTCCGATAATTAAGAGTTTTTTTAGAGTGAAGACAAATAGGTAAAGCTAAGGTGAACTTTGTTCTTTGCTCTATGCATACAGTTGGGTATTCCTTTTTCTATTGTTTTTTAAAATTTATACTATATGTAATCTATCAATAAGAACGGCACTATAAGCTCCTATGCAGTGAGCATTTCGGAGTTCAGGTCTAACCATTATGCTGCTTGGTGTATACATCTCTGATTTCTGATATGTCAGCTGTTAAAATTGGTAAGTCAGATGTTTCGTGAACCATACTAAACTTGAAACATTTTGTTGCACTTTAATCATCAAGCGAACTCCAATATATACCATTGATGTCCAATAGTTGGACCCTGTATATAAACTAGATTATATTAAAAAGTAAAATGAGTAATATTTCATTAAACTTGTAATACTATATAAATAATGCTAATAGGCAATTTACATAAAGAAAAATTTTCAGAATTACAACTTGTTTGCAGAGTACAATGATAGTCATTCACACACTTGAATACAAACCAAAGCAGACTGAATTATTCACTCTATGTTTACAATTGCCATGGTTCAACATTCTAAATTGTCCCAAATACAACAAAAGTGAAAAAATACAACAAATTCAATAAATAGAAGTCCCATTCATCACTTTAGGCCTCATCCACCTGATCATAATTGGACTGCAGATCAACAAGATCAGAGCTTACAGAGAAACTTAACCATTTCTTTTTGTCACAATAAACTAGACAAGGCTGCATAATAAGGCCAACAAGAATAGCCAAGAAACTGACAATCATGACCTTAAATGAACATAATGCCATAACAACAAGAAGAAAAAATGTTGGTGGCACACAAATTAAAATTGAACCAACTGTTCCTACTGGAATCCTATAAGGTCTTGATGCTGCTGGATATTTTATCCTTAACTTCACAAAAGCTACAAATTCCAAAATCATACTAAAACAGTACAGAAAGTTCTCAGCAGCCACAATTTCTTGAAAACTAAGGCAAGACAGCAGCACAACACCTGATGCAGAAAACAAAATACTGATAAGAGGGGTTCCATAACGCGATCTCTTTGCGAAAAAATCAGGAAGCATCCCGCGTTCTGCCATTCCCAAAAGCTGAAATGAGTCACCACTCATCTCAGCTAAGAACATTCCCATATTTGACACAGCCGAAGCCCCTTGAACCCAAAGTCTTAACCATACTCCTCCGATGATCTTAGCAATATCCGAGAAATAACCATCACTCCAAAGATCACGATGCAACGGAACAGCTCCCGTGCCAAATAAAAGAGGGAAAAAGTAACCAGAGACAACTAAAGGAAGTGCATAGAATAAAGCCTTAGGAATTGTTTTACCAGGATCCTCCACTTCCCCTGCCATTGTACTCACTGAATCCCAATAGTTCAAATTCCAAAATAGCGTATTTAGATACAATCCCCATTGTATATTTTCCCAATCTACAACAAACCATCTCGAAGGCTCCAACTTAGGAAGGGCGATAACTCCCATAATTACAAAAGGAAGGAGAGCAAATATCGTTAAAACTGTAGCAACCCAAGCAACAATAGTTAAACCTCTATAGTTCAAATATGTGAGTGCTATAACCAAAGCAAGAATCGCGATTGTTCTTGGTAAACCATTCGCCAATGCTGGCACAGAAGATTTAATGTAGTCTAAAAATAAAACCGGGTACAGTGCGTTATCAACTACACCACTCATCCATTTCACCCATCCTAATTGAAATCCCCAATAAGGACCAAAAGTCTTTGAAACCCAAACAACATATCCTCCGTTTTCGGGGAACATAGTGCACAATTCTGCAGTTATTAAGGATTCTGGAATGCTCCATATAATAGGAAAGATTAAATAGCCAACAAGTGCTAAAAATGGACCGGCTGCACGGACAGTATCTTCAACACCAAAAGGACCACCAGAGACACTGTAGAATATAAGGAATGTAAGAGGAACAAATGAAACCTTGGTGAAGTTCGCTCCTCTATGTAAACTTGAATATTCAACATTATCTTCTGCCTTCATTTGATCAGTATTTTCGCGCTGATTGAACTCGTTGTTTCTATATAGCGTATCAAATTATGAGTTTTCAAATGAGACATCATTGGCCTTACACAGCTAAATTTTTCAAATGAGACATCATTGTCCTTACACAGTTAAATTTTTCAAATGAGATCATTGTTCTTACACAGCTAAATTTTCAAATTTACATTAACTAGTGCCATGAAAGCTCATCAAATGGTTACTTAGGACCTCTTTGAAAAGCCACATTTTAATTGGATTTGGAGTAATTGAGTATAATTACATTGTCTAACATGTTTGGTTGGTCATGTAATTACTTGGTCAGCCGTTAATTGGGTGTAATTGGTAGGATAATTACACTCTCCAATTCACACGAGGAGGTAATAATTACAAGCTGATTATTTTGTAATTTTTCCTTTTATTTCTATTTTTTAATTTTGTTTTTACACTTTTAAATTCTTTTTAATTTGTATTATTCTAATGTTTTCTAAAAATATATTTTTTATTTTATATTATTAATATTTCATTTTCTTCTCATTTTCAACCTTTATTTCTTGTGATTCCATCTTATTTTTCGTATTATCTATTTTTTCTTTTTTCATTAGCATAAATTTGTTAGTATTCTAATTTTTTAATTAAAGTAGAATTCATTGTTGAATAAGGTTATGGACTTACATTCTCCTTTTCTTTTAAATCATATTTATGTATGTTATGTTGAAATTTGACGTAAGAGTATCATATTAAACTTTTTTGTTTTTGAATTTAGAATTTATGTTATATTTTCAATTTCATTTGTTTTAGGAGTATTGACTTGATATTTTACATTGCAAGCTATTTTTTTTAGTTAGACTAGATAGATTGTCTTTTTGTCAAATATTTTTATAATTTTATGACATTATATTTATAATTTTATTTTTTTGTCCAACATGCATTTCATGATGTTCATAAAAATTTTGTACTTTTAGTTTTTATGATTAATTTAATTAAAATATACTAATTTGAAAAATATATATCGATTATTTTTAATAATATTAGTTAAGAACATATGTTTATTAATTAATATATTTTCAAAAGACAATATATATCTTAAATATTCAATTTAATACCATTTATAAATGCCCTTATTTGTCTCATAATTTTTTTAAATTTTAGATAATTAATTTTTATTTTTAAAGTTCATTATAAACTTATGATTACACTTGTGCAACCAAACAATATATTTGTAATTACACTGTTACAAACAAACAGATCAAATTAATATAACCAATCAAACATGTCAGACAGTGTACACTCAATTACACTAAATTCAATTATGAGGGTAGCTTTTCAAACAAGCCTTAGTGTTTTTAACCGAGGCGAATTGAGGATTTGAATTTTATGAATTCCTACCTCGAACTCAAGTAATATACAATAATAACGGAATTCAAAGTTAAATATTCATAGAATTTTAGTATTTGAGCAAAAGCTACGGGATTCACACGAGGAGAGAGGGGTGGAATTCTTACCTCTAAAGATGCACACACTAGCAGTGCAAAGTCAAGTGAATCTGTAGTAGTAGTAATGTGAAGAAGAAGAAGAGGAGAATTTTTATCCTTGTCAGAAGCACGGAGGGAATGTTAATCACGAGCAGAATAGACGGTTATGATTAAGTGTCAGGACACGTGTCAGTTATCGGTGAGGGACGTTAAATGTTCTCGGGCTCCAGTGTCATATGAAGATTTAAAAATGAAACACATGTTGAAATTTGATGTATCTTATTATGTGGTCGACAACATTAGACAGAGTGTTTAGTAGATTTTCAAATGTTGTATAAAAGTTATTCATGTATTAATTTTATACGATGTTTGGTTATGTTTTTTGTACTCTTATATAATTAATAATTGTATAACTTATAAGGGAATCTATGTATAATTTATGCAGGATAGAAGGTGGAATAAGTTATGTGAGTATTAGTTATACATGTATTAAAATGGTAAATTACACATTCGCCCTTATTATTTACTCTTAAATGTATATTAATTTGCAACAAATCAAATATGTTAAACAAAGCACTACCAATTTTTTTTTTTTGAGTTTTTTTTTCTTGTCTATTGCTTAATTATTTTTAATTTTTTTGCTTAAATTTTTGTTAATTGTTTTCTTTTTAGTTAAAAATTCAAGTTCTAAATTTTTTTGCTTAAAAATACAAGATTTAATTTTTTTAGTTCTGTTATTTATTTTTATTTTAATTACATATTACTTAATTCCTTAATCATATTGAATACAAATTAGTTAATTACTTTCCGTTATTGGTTATTTACTTTGTTATTTTTAGCTATTGGTATTTATTTAATTTTAATGAGTTATTTATATAATTGGTTAGTTTAATGGTTATAATAAATATTAGCTCACAGATTACTTTTGAAATTAACAAATAAAAATTAGCTCACTAATATATTGTAATCTCTACATAACTAATACATATATAACTAAACCCTGCTTAACTAATACATGTATAACTAAATTCTGCATAACTAATACATGTATAATTAAACCCTGTAGAACTAATACATGTATAATTAAACCTTGCATAACTAATACTTACATAACTAATACCTACGTAACTAATATATTCATAACTTTATCCAGCTACCAAAGGACTCCTAAAATGTTAGGTTCTGACTTTTTCCTCTGCTTAATATTTTTTTTTATGACATGACTTTAGCTCGAAAAAATCAGGAAGAATCTGTGTTGTTCATTAGACATTGACTTTTGCCCATAAGGTATAACTTGTGGTCGATTAAACATGTTTACTATTTTGAAATATCTTGAATATATGCCTTATCGACAAAAATTAGAACTTATGCCTCACAAGCAGAATATCTAAGTTCTAACTTTTGCTTATAAAGTAGGACTTTTGATGAATTGGGTAGGGTTTTTTTTTTCCAGTAATTGGGTAGGTGTACTATCTTAAAATATCCTGTATGTTTGCTTTATGGACAAAAGTTTGAATTTATGCCTAATGGACAACATACCTAAGTTTAAACTTTTGTCTATAAGACAGAATTTCTCGTCAATTGAGCAGATTCACTATCTTGAATCCACGTAATGTGATTTTTTTTATAAAAAACTATTAAGCACAATCAAAAGATCAAGATCGCCCATCAAAGAGTATTTTTGTAAAACTATTCTTACATGAGGCAAAATATAAAGATCAATCCATCTTAAAGCCATTTCAGAACTTGACCCTTTTATATCATTGAAAAAATATTAGAGTCAATACTTTTTAATAAATAATTATTGATTTTAGCGATAGTTTGTATTTATTACCATTTATAGTAATGCATAGCAATACTATGATAAATCTGCATTATGTATTAAAAGTAAATTATGTATGTAATGTAGATGTATTAAAAGTGTTTTAAAATATATTATGCTTCTTTTTGTAAGAAATTGACACAATATGTTAGAAGGAAGGAAAACTACACAAATTGAATTCATTAGCCAAAGTATATTAAAGAGTAAAATTACATGGTGTGTAATATTAAACTTGTAAAAGTAAATAGATAGTGCTAGATATTTGCATGGGTAAATTACATAACTTTTTTTCAGAATTACAACTTGTTTGCATAGTACAGTGATAGTGATTCACACACTTGAATACAAGCCAAAGCAGACTGAATTACTCATTCTATGTTTACAACAAATGCCATGGGCTCAACATTCTAAATTGTCCCAAATCCAACAAAAGTGAAAAAATAAAACAAATTCAATGCTTCTAATATCAAGAAAATAGAAGTCCCATTCATCACTTTAGGCCTCATCCACCTGATCATAATTGGACTGCAGATCAACAAGATCAGAGCTTACAGAGAAACTTAACCATTTCTTTTTGTCACAATAAACTAGACAAGGCTGCATAATAAGGCCAACAAGAATAGCCAAGAAACTGACAATCATGACCTTAAATGAACATAATGCCATAACAACAAGAAGAAAAAATGTTGGTGGCACACAAATTAAAATTGAACCAACTGTTCCTACTGGAATCCTATAAGGTCTTGATGCTGCTGGATATTTTATCCTTAACTTCACAAAAGATAGAAATTCCAAAATCATTCCAAAACAGTTCATAAAGTTCTCAGCAGCTACAATTTCTTGAAAACTAAGGCAAGACAGCAGCACAACACCTGATGCAGAAAACAAAATACTGATAAGAGGGGTTCCATAACGCGATCTCTTTGCGAAAAAATCAGGAAGCATCCCGCGTTCTGCCATTCCCAAAAGCTGAAATGAGTCACCACTCATCTCAGCTAAGAACATTCCCATATTTGACACAGCCGAAGCCCCTTGAACCCACAATCTTAACCATACTCCTCCGATGATCATAGCAATATCCGAGAAATAACCATCACTCCAAAGATCACGATGCAACGGAACAGCTCCCGTGCCAAATAAAAGAGGGAAAAAGTAAACAGAGACAACTAAAGGAATTGCATAGAATAAAGCCTTAGGAATTGTTTTACCAGGATCCTCCACTTCCCCTGCCATTGTACTCACTGAATCCCAATAGTTCAAATTCCAGAAAAGTGTATTTAGATACAATCCCCATTGTACATTTTCCCAATCTACAACAAACCATCTCGAAGGCTCCAACTCAGGAAGGGCGATAACTCCCATAATTACAAAAGGAAGGAGAGTAAATATCGCTAAAACTGTAGCAACCCAAGCAACAATAGTTAAACCTCTATAGTTCAAATATGTTAGTGCAATAATCAAAGCAAGAATCACGATTGTTCTTGGTAGACCATTCGCTAATGCTGGCACAGAAGATTTAATATAGTCTAAAAATAAAACCGGGTACAAGGCATTATCAACTACACCACTCATCCATTTCACCCATCCTAATTGAAATCCCCAATAAGGACCAAAAGCCTTTGAAACCCAAACAACATATCCTCCGTTTTCGGGGAACATAGTGCACAATTCTGCAGTTATTAAGGATTCTGGAATGCTCCATATAATAGGAAAGATTAAATAGCCAACAAGTGCTAAAAATGGACCGGCTGCACGGACAGTATCTTCAACTCCAAAAGGACCACCAGAAACACTGTAGAATATAAGAAATGTAAGAGGAACAAATGAAACCTTGGTGAAGTTCGCTCTTCTATGTAAACTCGAATATTCAACATTATCTTCTGATCCCATTTGATCGGTATTTCCAGCTGATTGAGCTCGTTGTTTATGTATAGAGTATCAAATTATGAGTGCCACTATATCATCAACTATAGTCCTGTTTTTCTGCTTTATCAAATGGTTACTTATGGTACCTACTTAGCACACCAATTCAGAATTTGAATTCAAGTTAACATACAATAATAACAGTTGAATATTTATAACCAACTAAAGTTAATATACAATAATAGATATTAGTGGATGTTTCCATATAAATTCAGTATTGAGCAAAAACTATACAATTCACGTTAACTAGATCCTCAAAAAGAAGAGAGAAAATGATTAAAATTTTACCTCTGAAGATCCAAGAGCAAAGTCAACTGTTCATAACTGGCATTTTTTTTAAGAAGAATTTTATAAAGGTCACAAGAACGGAGCGTGAATCTCGAGGAGAATAGACGGTTGCAATTAAGTGTTAGGACACGTGTCAGTTATCGGCGAAAGGGGTTGTACTTGGAGAACCAACACATGTTGAAATTTGATATTTCTTATCACGTGGTTGATAAGCATTTATTTAAATCGAGGAAATGTCCCCTAAATGTTTAAATCAAGACTTTTTTGGTTCTTGATAATAGAAAGACTTATTCACTGAGTGATGACAATGGCAAATAAATTACAAAATAATCTTGCTTTCGTTAAAAATTGTTCAGATATGATTTCCCTGTTTGATTTTGATTGCTTGACTCAATGAGGAGATGAGAATCATACATCTTCATAAGAGTCTAGTTCAAAGTAGAATCACATAAAGAGTAAAACATTATTTCAGTTATACACCTAATTTTTAATTATGATCTACTTTAATATATTTTGAGTAGAGAAGTTATCAAAAATATTATTTTTATTTTGAGGTAGGAATAAAATCAACATATACTCTATTATTTTCAGACCTCACTTTGTTGAACTAGTTTCTATTATATAAAATCATGTTCTCAAAACTTAGTACATTATATTCTCAAAAGGTATAATTACACTTTTGTTCCATAAATTATTAGTAAATTTTATTTCAAATACCTGTAATGTATGAATTTAGCATATTTAAATTTTAATTAATTAAATATATTTTTTGATCTTTTTATGTGGAAAATGTATTATATTTGACTATTTATAGAACTATATTATGTCAAATATACCGTACAAATTAAACATAACAGAGGAATAATTATAAGATGAAAAATTAATAATTATAATAAATTTATAATATTCACCAGTAAAGATAAAAAATTAAAATTAGAATTTATCAATAAATTAAATAAGGAATCATAAATGCTATTTCCTTTGTCTTAAATTATCTGTCGTATTTCTCGTTTACATGCCATTTATGAAAACGTTAATTAGGAGGGATTTTTTAAAATATTTTACCTTTATTAATGTTTTAATATATAATTTCTCTTCATTAAATATTTGTTCTATTGAGGTGTTTGTACCTTTTAAGAATAACTATTTAGGATAAATGAGATCGAAATAATTTATTTTGTATTGAACCCATAAAATGAAAGATAATTTAAGAAAATTATTTTTGATAGTTTAAGATAGGGGGAATATTGAGAATTTTAGTAGCTTAGTTGTTGTCTGCATGAACTTTCATCTTTTTAGTGTGTATTCAAATCCTTGTTTTATAATGTAGCTCAAGAATGAGACTAGTAAAACGTTTGTTTTGGGATGGAGGCCCCAAAAAAATTAATAGTGAATTTAATGATTTTAATGTCTTTTGAAATAATATTGAACATTACTAAAAAAAATACAAATTTTATTTTATTTTTATCATAAGTATTTTAGAATTTTGAATTAAGCAACTCAAAGACTTATATTAATATATAAAAAATTTATAACAACATCTAAGGATTAGTATTACAAACAAATGGCTAACATTTTTATTAACTAGAATAATTTTTATTTTTATAGATAATATTATTACTGATGTATTATGTTATTAAAAATACTGAGAACAATTCATATGTAAGAATAAGAAAGACAATTTTAATTTAATATTATTTTCTCATATATGTATATATATTTTATATTTCTTATTATAATTTGATTTTAAATTATTAGACGTTCCAGTTTGAACTCCCCTCTTAAAATGACCAACTAAATTAATAACACGACTCCCGCTCAACTCATTTATCTATTTTCTTAATTAGTTAATCAAACTTCTAACTTTTATAGTAATAAATAGATTAAATTATTAACTTAATAAATTACTCATTTACTTAAAGAGAAGTGGTCTAAATTTGTGAATTAATTTACAAGATGACAAGAACTGACGTGGCATAATTGGCCAAAAAAGAAGAATTTACTCCATTAGTCATGACATTCTTTCACTCGCCACTTGTCCTCTTTAAATTTACCCTTTTCACATTGCACATAGGCCCCATGTCGTTCCACTCAATCACAACTGCTACGTCAAATCTCTGTACTCGTTCCTTACTCGTTTCTGTTATTTAAAAAATTTAATGAGTAAAAGGTGTCAAATTTGCCTCTATATCATCTTATTTAAGTAATTTTTATTTCTAAATGAAATTTCAAGTTTGAGTATTAAGTATAAAGTTTTTTTAGCAAAAAGTAACTAATTGTTATCTCATAATTATTATTCGTATGCTACCAACCTCGCCCCAATAATAATAATAATAATAACAGCAACAATAACAATAATAATAAAAAAAAATAAAAAAATTGATGACGTCAAGAGCATGAATAAATAAAAGTGTTAATAATTTAGAATATTCTAGTTTAGACTTTCATTGGAAGAAAATTTATAAAACAACTCTTCAAACACCCATAAAAAAATTTCTCTATAAACCAAAATAAAAACCCAATGGATACACACTCATCTAATTAAAAACATCTTTAAATTTTTTTCCTAATTAGAATTGTGTTTTATATGGAAAACATAATCTCTTGCTAATATGGAAGGTACTTTAATTAAGTACATGTATGATCCTATACAAAGAGGCATTCTCCAAATCCAGTTTTGCGACGTAGAAATGGTTACTATGGAGTCTCTGACCTACACCAGTCTTAAGGATCTCTTGCCAGGATCTCCGCCGTCGATTATGTCGCCGACGAACGGCCGTAAAGACAGCTGGCGAGAGATTCCGATGAAAGACCCGCTATTACAACACGCGGCATGGGCATACCTTCAACCCGCGCTGGTTGTGGAGGCTGATCGAAGTTTCTCTGAAAAAATGAAGGAGAAGTGCTTTGGCTTGTTTGATTGCTTCAATGATGTCATTTTCGCCATGTTTAGGAGTGTGTTTTCACCGGCAATGGAATTGGAGAATCCGAATGGAGAAGATAAGTTGACGGACAACAGATTTTGATTTAGCAAAAAAGCGGCATTTCATGTGTGACTGGTGTTAGGCTGCTCAATTCATGTATATACCTTCTTCTCTAAAACTTTGTTTTTTTAAAAAAAAAAAAGAAAAAATCATAGTATTACTTTACTTGATTTACTGGGATTAATATAGATGATTGTGGCTATTTAGAGGTTCAATTGGTTGGTTAGTAAACTTTCAATTTATTGGTTAAGATTCGATTCTCTTTCTCATTTTCTCATTTTCTTTGTCTCAATTTAAAAATGAAAATGAAAATGAATACAGATAATTTATATAGTCAATCTAAATTAGTATGAAATTGAAATGTGATTAATTGATTGATGAATGTTGCATCTCAATAAATGGAAATATTATGATATGCCAACAAGTCAAACAAGTTTATGTTTAAATGATTTTATCAAATAAAGAGCAGCTTGGTACACTAAATTATGTAGGAGACTGTTTCCACGTATTAAACCCCAACTTCCTTTTTACACGGCTTTTCCCCTTCAAGATTTTGTCAAATGTGCCTCAATTCTATTTTTTTTTAAAATATTATAATTTGTAGTGCTTACTAGGCAAATTGATCTTGTGTATATTGTTTCTTGTGGTCTTGTACTTTAAAGGTGGTCAATCTTTTGAAACAGATAATGTGTTTATTATTCGTTGTTAGATAGACTGTCATCATGACATTAAAAGGAGAAGAAAAATGAATTATACTTTAAGGTAATTAATTATTTGTGGAATTCTGGGATAGCCAAGTGTTGTTATTTGGTTTGAAATAGAAAAGTGAAAGAAGTAGGTTTCAGTTTTCTTCTTCAGCTTAACAAATAAGTTGTTCGTTAATACTTTAATATGATAAAATATGTTGCAGAAAATGACATTATATATTATGTTTACTAGTACACAGAGTTATTGTGACATAATAATATTGTTTTTTCTTGGTTTCGTGTCATCAATTCTATCTCAGCAATTAAGACGTTCCAGTTTGGACATTTCTATGTTAAATTGCAATTGGGATTTTGGACACTCCATGTATATATTTTTGTTTTTTCAATTCAAAAGATATATAGCAATATATGTTGCTTTTGTTTGATGGATAAGTTAATTTATCTATTTATTATTTTCCATTATATTGTTGGAACATTCAATGCTGCAATGACAAACTCCATTTCAGACGTAATCTTCTGTCTGAAAGTATATATTACGCTCAAATTGCCTTTTTAGGTGCAGCCGAGGGTCTTTTATATACGGGAGATAGAAATTAGATCTGCATATTATTCTTTTCAGACTCCACTCATAAAGATACATTGGATATATTATTGTTGTGAGTAAATCTGATGTTACTCGTACTTACTGACTTAAAATTTCAACTTTGTCTTGATCAAATGCCTTCTTCACCAATTTGTGTCTTGTTTGGTGGTAGTGGTACTCTAATAATTTTGATAGCACTACGAGGGTGTGGTATAGTAGTCAATAAAGTGAGAATTTTTGTCAAGAGTGTTCAATATCTAATATATATGCCTAAAAATATTTTTTTTATCTTTCTATGCAATATAATTTTTTATTCCGACGTTATAATTTTTTTATGAAAAGTGTTCAATGTTCACATGTATGTGATACAAACCTTGAAGACCAGAGAGTTCAAACTCCAACTAAAGACAAAAAAACAGTGGGTAATTTCTTTTCGTTCGTTTAAGTTCTGAATTTTTCAATACATGTATTAGTGGAAGATAGCAGATTAATCGTTTATCTTCTTTTGGCTCAATGATACATTTTGTATCCTTCAATCTTGAGTCTTATCTTGTAGACAATTAAGTGTCAACCACAATAAATGCAAATTAATTAAAATTGCTTTAATCTCCTTAACCAGGCTATCATCTGTATAATGGAGTTCGTCATTTATTGACGGGTTTTTCTCTCCAACAATACTTGTCCACTATACTATTTTGGGATGTCCAACAATACTTATCCACTTTATGAAATCAATGGATAATTTAACACTTAATTCCTAATTTACCCTTATCATTAATTATATTCATCCCCCTATTACATTTTTCAATACATTGTATTTATTATATTTAAAGGGTAATATAGTAAAATCACCCTTCTATTTATTGTTTCTTAAGGGGTGTGCCAAGTCATTAGTGGACAAGTATTGTTGGACAGAGGGAGTAGAAATGGATTGAGAAAATGGCCAGGCTGGGAGCTTTATTAGCCCATTATTATACTTTCTCTATTACATGACTTATGTTTGTCTGTCAATGATGTGATACATAATTCAACTTCAACGATATTTTTGCACATGTATCCTTGTCACTAATATTTGTATTTTCTTTGACATAAAGTTCCATGATCCCTTTGGGGACAATATATTATGTTCCGTGGCTAATTTGGGCCTAATTCGAAGCTGTGTTTTTGTCGTATTAGGTTTTGGGTCCAAGAGATTAGGAAGATTATTCAAGCTTTATAAGGAACCACTGTTTTGTCTTTAGGTTTTGAGTATAATTCACAACTCAAAAGCTAGCTTAAAAAGAGGAAGATCGTTCTCTTTCTAGTCCGACGTGGATCATTCTCACCAACACTTCTCTTCAAATCCATTTAGTAATATACTTTCATTTGGGTAAATTTAATGTTTGTCACATATTGGTTTTGCATCAGTATCAATAACTAATCAAATAGTATTATCCATAATTAATGAATATTGGTTTTATTTACAAAAATGGATAGAAATACAACAATAATGTTGACAGTGATGTAACTTAATTAGTACTAATTCAGATATATATATTAGCTGCATACATATATTACGCAGTGACCCTCTTGGATGCATTGCTCCTAATTTAACCAGAAATTCCACTCCACCCAATGGGTCCGCTATTATAATGTTAAACGACAAACGCATAGTCCCTGATGGCCAGAATAATGCAAAATGACAAGATACATTTATTAGTAAATAGAAAAAAACATCGTATTATCTGAACACATTATTGTCAATTTTTTTTTTTAACTTATGGATCTTTGAGATCTCACACCAACCTTATTCCTTAATCCTAACACAGTGATATCTTTGGATCCTTACTGGCTAGTACTACAGCATTATATATCTATAATTGATGCTTGTATCTTTCTTTATTGCCATTTGGTAATTTAGATTATGGATTAAAATTTTGATGACTTTTCATGTGCACACCTAGACACTCATATTTTTGTGTTCAAAATGCTATGTTAATAAGTTGAACTCATTGATTGTGTTCGACCAATGTTGATGTTTTCATGGATGAGGGAATCTTGCGCACCATGGAAAATAGGATGAATTGGGAACTCTTACCCCTATAATATCGTAAAGTTGTTTTTAATAAATTAAAGAAAATGACTTTATGAGATAAAGTAATAGCTATCAATCGAGTGATCATTTGAGAAATCAATTCCTCAATTTTGCATTGCCTCAAGAGGTTCGATCAAGCCCTTTAGCCATAAATATTGCAAGTACCTTTGGACATTTTTTTGCAATATATGTTTAGCCATAGAATTTATTGACTTCTTGTGAAAATTTAAACACCAAATTCCAAAATCTACTAAAAACTTGTTTTTGATCCAATTTTATTTTGGCAAAATCTTTTTAAATTTAAAAAATTTACCCTAAAATTTTATATTATATATATATATATATATATATATATAATTTATATATAAAACTCATCCCAACTAATTTCTATCTACCATTTTTCGATCATCTTATCGAAAAATGCATATTTACAATGAAGAAATTGTTTATAGAATATGAAAAGATTATACTTAAAAATAACTACTTACTATCATTGTTATTATTTATGGTAAGATATCCCATTTTATCCTGCGTACAACCTGGACAGAAAATTGTCTGCAGCGCTCGCTGAGCCAGCTCTATGTCTTTTAGGTGTCTGCTTCAGCCATATATAAATATAATACACATCTGGATATTCTGGAAGTTGGGACCAATATGTTTTTCCATTTTCGCCGGTATTTTTAAATTGCAAAAATAATTCTCTAATTAATCATTTAAGTACCTTACCAAAAATATATAGTTTTCTAATTAACTATTCAATGTTGTCTCTTGAAGTAAAATTTAATTAAAGTTTGTGCATATTAAGGACTTGTTTGGTTATCGAGATTAGAGAATTGTAATCCCACTGCTTAAAAGAATAAGACTAAAACAGAAGCATAGAATGCAACCAAAAAGTGAATTGCATAATGAATTTAGGAATGTTACGGGTATATATATATATATATATATATATATATATATATTCAGAGTCTCATATATTAATCATTTGACCAACCAGTATATATGTTGTGTATTAGTATATGGATATTTAATATAAAGTATGTGTTATTTAAATACATTTTATTCATATTTTATAAATTAAAAGGAATGATTCAAGCCCACAATCAACCCATAAAATATATATGCCTAATTGTGAAGATAATGTAATGACTCAAAGTATTAACCAAAAGTCCATTTATTTATACGACTTTAATTAGACCAAGGACTAATCGCCTTTTTAAAAAAAATAAAACAAAATATGATATAGGAGATTACAAGGTCAAGAATCGAATCCTCGTCAAGACGCCAACAAGGTTAAAATTTAAATAGTCAGCCAATTGAACTACTAAGATTTTCCGACTAGTCATTTGTGTAACGTTGTTGATAAAATTTTCGAAAAGCTAACTTGTTTAAAGGATATTTGACTCTTCTCTTCTATGTTAATCTTTAAATACTCGTTACTTAATGTCAATGTTATAAATCAAGAACAATTCACTCATCTTAGAAGCAAGGATGTATTAAAAATAGCATCAATAGCAACGTAATTTGAATTATGATGAAACTTTAGAAGGGAAGTCATCGAAAATCTAATATTTTCATCATCCAATATTTCACAATATATTATTCCTTTGGAAATTCGTATTTTTTAGCAGCGAATGAAATATATATCTAAATTAAGATCAATTAAGGGGTCAGAAGAAGGAAACACAAATTAAATCTCTCTTCAACATGCAGAAAATTAAAGAAAATGAATATCCTGCTAAGGATTCTATTTAATGAGAAGATAAATACAATGATACAAAGCAAATTTTAAGTGCAAAGAAAACTAATAACAGGGAAAAAAGAAACACACAAAAAAGAGCACTACATAAAAAGGTGCAACTCTTTTTTAGTCAGTAATTGCAGAAAGTCATATGATATAGTAAGTACAAAAAAGAATAGAGATTAAAAATGAATAACCAAAAACAAAAAAAATTAAAAAATTAAAGGACATGCAACCTGGTGCACAAAACATTCTGCGTTAGCAGGTCTGAGGAAAGAGTACGATGTAGACAACCTACCATAATGAAAACTCAAATCCGTGACCTATAGATAACAAAAACAACTTTACTATTACTCTGAGGCTCCCCTAGAAGCAAAAGAATTAATCAAGGATTAAAATTCCTCAGGGATGCTTTGAAGCATAGGCATCCAAGAAGAATTGTTTCTCAGCTTGATTTGATTGGCTTTTCTAATTAACTGCCTTTTTCTCATGAAATTCAAGCGTTGTTCTAAAGAAGAAGTTTGACTTGATCTATTTTCATTCATATTATTACCATTTCCTAATGCTTCAACAATTTGCTTTAAATCTTCTTTTTTCACCACAATTTTCATTCTCACCACTTCCCCTTCATTTTCTTGACTTGAAAAATGTCTACTTTTATTAACTTTTGCAATTGCATCCAAAATATTGCTCATCATACAATTAGCTTTTTGGCTTCTTGTTCTTGAAATCTTTGATTCAGATGATCTCCTTGGCCACGCGCATCTATCTTCAGCAAATTTCACTTCCATTTTCGTGTTGTATTAATAAATATGATTAAGTAGTGCAGCTTATATATAACGTGATGATTTGATAGGAATATAAAGAGAAATATTCAAATCGGTAGATTAAAATTAATTTAATACTATGTTATATAAAGTACAGCACATTCTGAGATATCCAAATGTATTTGACTTTGGAAATGATCATCTGTCAAACGGGTACAAAGTCCATTACGTGTTATGCCAAATATTCTCAAACGCGAATGAATACACATTCAAATATGAATCATAAGATGCTAGCCGTTGAAAATAATTATACTCTATTATTCATTTCAATTTGTTTGTCTCGGAGTTTAAAAAAGTAAAAATAAAAAACTTTTAAATCTTATAATCTTAAACTAAGATATATTAAATTTTTATTTTTATTTTTATCTTTTAAAAAAAAAAAAAGTTATGATATTTGTTGCAAAAAAAAGCTGAATATGAACTAAGTGTGATGTCCCCTAATTTGACCCTTGTTAATCGCGTTTACCCTAGACTTTTAATTAAGGAGGAAGGGATTTAAACCATCCCACCACAACACCATATTAGTTTAATAATAAGTGTTGAAGATAAAGGAAGCTGATGATTGGAACATGTCAAAGGAACAGGTCCAATGAAGCCGACTGACGAGTTTACTACAATAGTAAACTCGCCAGTCAGCTTTATTAGACCCGTTCCTTTTACATGTTCCAATCATCAGCTTCCTTCATCTTCAACAATAAGAATGCAAGTAAATTTGTGACCCCATTTTTTTCATTTCTCAATTAATCAAAGGGAAAAACAAAATATTTTGTGGGTTGACATTCAAGAAACCAAGATATTGTTAGAACCAAAAAGAGAGATAGAGTAGCACAAGTTATAACATTATTGATGGGTTGTTATCCTAATTTGTTTGAATTAATGTAAGCAACGCCTCACATGCAAATCCTGAAATGGCGGAGCAGCTACCAATTAGTCATTACGAACGCGGCTGCCCGCCCTGCCTTTTACTAACTCAAACCGCTACGCCTGTTATGTATAATATATGCTTCTCATAATCTACTTTTTTTTATATGAACAAGTACTTCTTTCGTTTTAATTTGTTTGACTGATTTAATTTGATACAAATTTTATAAAATTAAAGAAAACTTTTCAATATATTATTTTCAATTAGAGATATATAAAATGTACTAAAATATCTATTAATCTTATAATTTTATACATATCATATAAAAATTGAATTAAAAACTGTCGAAAAAAGAGAGGACAACAAACAAACTAAAATGCAAGAAGGGAGTACTATTTTATTACGTACTCAAAATAATAGAATGTCTTTATATTATCAAAACTATTTTTCATAACATTAGGCAATTGCGGATATTCAGGTCAACTAGTGATTGCTTGTAATTTGAATTTTGTTGATGTTCATAGTTTTAATGAAGTTTGGGTTATATTTTTTTGTAAAGGTATAGGTCGTGATTCTTTTTCCTTTGTGAATCGGGTATTTTCTATGTAAAAATTGTGTGTTGTTACTATTATGCTCTTTTTATTACGAAATCTACTATTTGTAATTTCGATTAATGATTTTTTTAAATATGTACTATCTATCATTATCATATCAAATTAATTAAATATAGTTTGGTACTTTAAAAATCAAATTTTAATATTTTGCGGTATGATAAATTGATAATCATAGTTTGTTCGATTTCGATTTACATATTCTTATATAATAGAGAATTATGACTTTGTTTTTTTCAAGAAACTTCTCAATTAACCATACTAACACTTTACACACGGAGAAATATTTAAAAGAAAGTACAATCATGCAATTTCCTTTGTTATTCATATTCACAAAAAACACATATCAATCAAAATAGAGTAGTCAAACTTTCAACGTCTGAATAATTAATTTTGTATTAATACTATTTTATAAATTTACTAGTACTATAATAATATATTGAAATTGTATATATAATTATGTACTTCGATATGGTATTTGATATTCTTCTTATAAATACTGAATATCGTATCAAACATGTATAATTAAAAAAATGCATAACAAATACCATTCTATCGAAATTGCAGAATTACAAATTTTGATTTCGAAATGATAGTCTATATTCTTTTTATAAATATCTAATATCGTGTCAAATATCAAAAAATTAAAAACACATATCAAATATCATATATACTCCCGAAATCACAATATTAAACTTTGATTTTAATATGATATTCGATATCTATCATACCATGTCCATCCTTGCGGGATCATTTGGTATATGAATATGAAACAAATTATTCATGTGTTAACTTCCATATAACTTATATGACGTTTGATAGGTAGATCTGAAATAAGTTATTCATGTATAAAAATAATAAGAAGTTTGATTGACAATTTTAAAATCTACATATAACTAATACATATATAAGTTATGACTTATGAGAGAATCTAGGTATTATATATTTTATTCAGTATAAAATATGAAATAACTAATTCCTACATATATATAACTTATACCTATATAAAATAATACATAAATTCACTCATAATTAATCCAGACATTACTAATACTTACATAATTCTTATAAGTTATCAGACTAATTAACCCTAATTGTCAATAATTAGGATTGGAAAAGGCCGGTCTACTTGGGCCCGTTTAAGAAACATGCAGTAGTAATGTCCATTTTTTTTTAAAAAAATTACTAAGTACGCTCCTTAAGTATATTATTTTTTATTTGTCTTTATATCTTTTAAAAATAACTAAAATTCCTTATTTTAATCATGTATCCGTATTAATGTATTAATATATCCGTACTTGTATTAATGTATCCGGGCTTTCATTAATGTATCCGGATTGGGTTAATTTTTATTTTAATAATGTATCCGTATTAATGTATCCGTGCTTGTATTAATGTATCCGCGCTTTCACTAATGTATCCGGATTGAGTTAATTTTTATTCTAATAATGTATCCGTATTAATGTATCCGTGCTTGTATTAATATATCCCCGCTTTCATTAATGTATCCGGATTGGATTAATTTTAAGGGATTATTGTAATTAGAAAAAAAGTATGGATAAATAATAATTTCATCTTTACACTATGTGATTTATGTAGCTTACCCTTTTTTTTAAAAAAAAAATTTATTTCTCATCCGGTGTCCATATCTTATTATACCTCAACTAGTCTCTTTCGTTTGGCTGTCGCAGCGCAAAATATATGACTTATTTGTACTGTTACCCTTACCCTCAATTCTCAAATAAAATATTCTGTTGTTTTCGCATCACAATATTACATAAGTTTTGTCCTATGATTTTAAAAAATTTATGTCTAACCATTAATTCAAGTTTTAGTAATAAAAATAAAAAATTAATTTTTTAAAGCTACAATTAAATGAATAAATATATCTGCACAATGTTAACATTCTGCCAGGATCTGTTCATTCAACAATATTTTATTTATTTTGATTCTTGTTTTTAATGACACAACTTTAAAAGAATAGGTGTAACGTGAAATGCTCTTATCCCCCCACATTGTTCGACTTGGGAATTGGGATTACTGACTTGTTGTGTCATAAGTTATAACGCCCAACTATTACAAATATCATCAATAATATTTATATTAAAAATTGTGTGTGTATGAAAAATTGAAAATGATTTTTTATTATTTTACCATTATCAATATTTAATTATTCCATATAGTTACAGACAAAACATAAAATATTATACGTTCACATCTCATTTAATTGATACTATGATTTTTTAAACAGGTAGTAATACTGACAAGCCATAATAGCTGTTATTGTTATTACTATTTCAACATACAAAAATAGCTACAATTCAATTTGACCATCAAGCCACCTCCACTATGTTTATTTCAATAATAAATTAGATAAATGCTTTTCATGAAAATTTTGGTGATATCGTTGATGATGTTTTCCCACTAATCCAAGCTTTTTCCGGCATAATTGACAACTACTTGTACAATTGTACTACTAAGTGCATAAACGGATTCGGACACCTCTTGTTAAAATGAATGCTCATTTTATCATATTTTTTTTTAAAAAAAAAATTACTATATACATTGTGCATCCATCCAAATGTAACAGTATTTGGAATGACAAGTAGACCACTTTGTTTGTACGTTTATTTTCATGGTATTTCACAAGAGAGAAATGTAAATATGAAAGCTGTCACGTTTTGGAATTTTCCTTAAATTCACGAAGCACGACGTTAAGTTAAAAGTTGTGCCAACACCAACACTAACACCACAAAAAAAGGTGTAGCAAATAAATGATAAATAGGAGTTCTACCAACAACGGTCAAATCAATTAGTTATGAAATATCATTAACTCTATGTATCTTCTTTTTTTTCAGCATTGGAGCACTAGAGGTGTAGCAATGTGTGCCGAAGGATGATTAGTTGAACCTCCTTGGCTGAAAACATTATATACATTAATTTTTGAAGATGATGTTCTTACTAGACCAGTGCATGAATTTCTAATGATATTTTTACATATTTGGGCCATGAACCTAGACAACAATTATCAATTCACTAATTGATTAATTTAAGTATATGACTGGATGGATTCAACTTAGCTTTACAAATTAACAGGAGTAGATCGAGATTTGAAAATAGTTTAATAATTAAATCAACCCCGCTCAATTCAAAATCGGAGGCACATGCCACCAATATTATACTATTAATTTATTACTTCTTGATGAAAGTAAAATTAACTTCACTCAACAAATATTCCAACTTTATGTAGCACATAAATACAAATAATATAAACAAAAAAATGCATCAAGTGCCTGCAAACAACTCATAGCAGCAGTTTTGTTGCATCCCTCTTTTTTTTCTTTTTTTTTTTTTAAAAAAAACCTCATAGCAGCAGGCTCATGCGCAACGTGCCCTTTTTATTTTATGGGTTACTTTAATATTTTTTTAAAAAAAATAAAGGTGATATTCAGGTACTTTCAAAGAAAAAAGTATTCCGACCAAATCAGAGTTTAACAAGTGCAAATATCAAATAATTTTGTCCATTAAAATTTAAATGGAAAATCGTTTAGTATGCTCTTTATATTTCAATATTAATGAATGTTTGATATTTTTTTATGCTTCAAAATATATTACTCTTCAATTGATATTTCTAGTTAACTTTCTTAAAGAATACATCACACCCTAAAAGTTTATTTATTTCAAAACGGAGGAAGAAACTCCTACCACAGTACAAAAACAAATATTTATTAATTAGATAGATGTTTGAGATATGTGATTTCATTTCGTGATTTAAAATTATGAGATAAATCAATGTTTGGACATGTGATATCATTTGGTGATTTAAAATTATAAGATTAAAAATCAGTGTTTGAACATGTGATTTTATTTCGTAATCTCGGCTCATGAAATTAAATTCCCCCAAAAAGCTTGATTTGGAAATTTCACATTTTTCAAATACAAAAATTGTCCCATTAGTTTATATTTATTAAAACAAAAACCTATCATTTATACCTACATATTTATTTTTTTTGAGAATACA
The DNA here is from genome assembly GCA_018342035.1 of Solanum appendiculatum. Lineage (NCBI taxonomy): Eukaryota > Viridiplantae > Streptophyta > Magnoliopsida > Solanales > Solanaceae > Solanum > Solanum appendiculatum. The sequence goes on along the minus strand of JAGDQO010000437.1, from coordinate 611,627 downwards.
AAAGGTGTGATAAATTTATCACGGAATATGAATATATGATGATATCGTTACTACTAATATTGAACATTTTCAACTTATTAAAGAATCGTAAAATTCATGTTCAATTTTACCTTTTTATTGAACTAAAGTTCAATCAATGAATGTCGTATTTTTTTTGTGAATACTTTTGTAATAATATTATATTTTATTATGAACTTTCGCTTATTTGATTAGATTGTATTAAAAAAATTGTGGTAATTTTGATAGTTTTCACATATGAAATTTTTTATATTTATAAACAATTTTAAAATTCAAATTACATGTCTAAATTAACTTCAATGTCATCTCATATAATTTCATATCATAATTTTATCTTATATAGCCAAACGAGCCTAAGTAGATAGATTAGTTAGGCTATTAGAGTGGGTTAACGTTGTATTAATTAAAAAAATAAGACAGCTGTATGACTGCTAAGGCTCTTAACTCATTTAAAGATATTTTTGCTTAAGATATAAATCTTCTCTCTAAAACAATTTTTCCCTCTTAATCCTGTAACCATTTATGGGGTTAAGTATTAATTAAAAAAAACCTATTCCTTCTAATCGAACTTTAAAAAAAGTAAAAATAATTAATTTGAAACAGAAAAAGGTATATACAAAAAAAAAATTATTTATAAAATTTTGATTTCCTAAGTTTGCGCCAACTTAGTTTTGTGGACCCCAGATTCAGCAATTTCAAAATCATACCTTCAAAATTTCCAAATTGATCTAGAAGTCTCCGTCCACTCGACATCTCGCAATCTAAAAACTATACACTGCTTGCTGTCTCCACTTGCACTTGACGATAACATGCAATTTTTTCATTACCTCGATAGTGTAGAAATATTATTTTCGATAAATCATGCCGCGCTAGGAAGGACCACTAGCAAGAGGGAATAATGAAAATGTAAATCATACAGCTAACAACCTCACATGCAATGTCCTGTCAAATAATTAAGTGCCACATAATATGTGCAGAAGTTCCACAATATACGACAACAATCTGATCAGAGACTAAGAAAAAAAAATGTCTGATCAAATCCACTAACAAGAGAGTTATCACAAAAACTGAAACAGAAAGCATAATTATTGCTAAGTCAAGTGATTAAGAAATAAAGATAGATCCTTTCTAGTTTATAGATTGAAACAGGAACAAAAAGAAATAGATCGAAACTAAATTCAAGGTAGAAGTAACAAGGTAAATAACAACATTAAATTAAATTCGCTCAATAAGAAAACAAAACTAAAATGGAAGGGACAACAGAGTGAAATTAACCTCCATGGTCAATCTGTAGAGCAATAGGTTTACTCAGCAGGTTTTCTGCAGAGAATCATATGCATTGGAGAGAAAATGCCCTTTTCACCACCTTGAGCTAAATAATCAGCAGTCACAAACAGCATCTCATGAACATCAACTGTACCTTTTGGTGCAATTCCAAGAAATGCAAGAATTGTGACCAAAATGTGGTTTCTCCAGTAAGCAATTCTCCCCATTTTAAGCCTTGTCCACCATGGATGTGATGGGGGCTTTGCTAAATCCTTCTCTTTCACCACTTCAAAACCCACTTTCTTAGCAACTTGAGCAATGTCCTTGTAGGTTCTCAGCCCTGGCAGAGCATCACCCCTTTCAATCCCATGGATAATCTCTACATGTTCCGGGTCTTCGGCTTTGTACAATTCCGTTGTAACCCATTCATAAGAAACGTAAAAGGATCCGGGTTTTAACACCCGGTAGATCTCCTGGTACACTTCTTCAAGCTTAGGAGCATGGCATGTAGCTTCAATTGAATAAACTCCGTCAAAACTGTTGTCTGCAAAAGGCATTTGCAGGAAATTCCCACAAACAACTTCGCAAAGTGAATCGAGCCCTGCTTTTTTGTTATGCATCCGAGCTCGCTTCACCTGATACTCATTAATGGTGATTCCAACCACATTAGCTTTAGAATGGGCCGCAATAGCCCGCATCGGCCCGCCCACACCACAACCCGCATCGAGAATGCGGGCCCCGGGCTTCACAACTAATAGATCGACGGCCATCTCCTCGTGAATACGAGTAGCCTCACGGTTGGATTTACCAGGGAGAGAAGGGGAAAAGTGAAAAGACTGACCCCAACCCCATTCGTAAATATCAGTAACCAGATTATAGAAAGTATCTACGAATACAGGAACTTTATCGGCGGTTTCGATTTCCTTAGGGCGGCGGAAGAAAGACCAGTACTGTTTATAGTTGTCTTGGACATTCTCTTTATCGATAGAGCCGCCGGTAAGTTGGACGGCACGTTTACCCTTAACCTCGGCGGAGCCAAAAAAGCAAACGAACCAGTAAAGTCCGCCGGCGGCGAGAAGAGCGGCGGTACAAATGAGAGTGAGAGAATCCATTGGGATGGGGAAGCGAAATGAAGGAAAGTGAGAGAGCAAAGTGGAGCGTCTTAAAAGAGTGGCCCTCTTTTTATGGAAACAGCGTGCGGAGATTCATAGACAAGTAATGACACCTCAAACATAATATTTATTTCTCTTATTTTTCAGATCTCTTTATTTTTTTGACTGACCATAACTTTTGAAAAAAATATGATTTCAATTTAAAAGTACTCATATTTCTTTTATTTTTGAGATCTCTTTCTCTTTTGCCATAAATTTTTAATATTTTCAGATCTCTTTATTTCTTTTATATAATATTTTCAAATTTTGAATTTGTGGTATATGCTGTCCTTTTCTCTTTTTTGGTTAAGCACAGGAGTGAACCTGATAGAATAAATATGGAATATCACTTGAAATCAAATTTTAATATTATGATATTTAGCAGGCGTTTGTAAAAGTTTTGACAGTATTTTTTGTGGCATTTAATATTTATAAGAAAAATGAAATATCTCAAGTCTAGTGGGATTTACTCTATTTGTTGTACTTTTTAAAAGGAAAATTCAAAGTGAAGAGGGCTCCATATTGAAATGGGTGACAGCTTGTTGATGTGGAAGGATAAGTATTCTCTCCTCCCAACTTGTTGATTGTGAAATTTTGGTTTACCAACATTATTTAGGCAAGAAATATGCTATGCCATATTTTGAAACAAAAATTATTATAATATTTTAGATATTAAAATTAATTATTGGAATCTCAAGAAACTAAATCGACAAATGTTTTTGACAGGGAAGGAATATGAAAGCGTGTAAATATAAGCAATTGAAGTTTTTTGTAATATAAATTTTCATCATCAAAATAAAGTGAATTACTCATGTGCCCAGGCAGGTCCTTAAAAGCTATATAAATTATTCTTTTTGTTTCAATTTATGTGGTGTTAAGGCAATTTGACAATTACTTTATAATACTATATCGATTTTATCTTTATTAGATTTCAATCTAACATTTCATTATGAAAAAAAGTGAATCAAAAAGCGACTTTATCGAGGCACTTTGGTTAACATGCCAAAAACAACTTATTTTTTGAATTTTATATTTGATAAAATGGTGTCCCAAAAATTAAGACGGGTGAAATAGCTACAAGGAGGATATGGCAATTATTTTGTGAGGAACTAAATATAAAATTATGTTGGAATATTCGACGGAAAGATAAATGTATGTGATCTGTCTTTATTAAGATTGACAACTGTTAATATACTTTGTTAACTTTTTCAAGAAAAATTATAAAGTAGATCCACTATCTTTTTGCTTTCATTTTTTCATTCAAAACTTTTTTTCTTTTGTTCTTTTTTAATTAAAGTAATTTTATGGTGCTTTTGGTATTTATCCTGCTTGTACGGCCAAAGTTGCAGGGAACACATCTTCTTTATTGTCGAAACAATAATAATATAGTGAAGTTTGGTATTTAGTTTTATTTCTATCTTGTAAAAAGGTAATTTAAAATTATTTGAACATTTATGTTTTTATGACAATTTAATTTTCCAGCTTTTAATCCTTTCTCATTTTCTTTCACTTACCCTATTTTATTCTTCTAAAAAAAAGTGTGTTCGAACTATGACCAATAACGGTTATTCATGAATTATTTAGAACCTTAAAAAATAAAGTTTTTCCTTTGCCTATGACTCTATCACCCAGAGGACCAAACAATTATTGTTGGACAACTATTTTTAATATAGTGGACAACTATTATTGGACGAAGGGATTAGCAAGGTAAAATAAATACAAAAAGTAAATTATCTGTTGATTTTTTAAATTGAACAAGTATTGTTAAACAACTATTTTTAATATAGTGGACAATTATTGTTGGACTGAGGGAGAGTAACTTTAACGCAAATTTTATGTGTGTACTATATGTATATACTTTTTAGATCTATTTTATTTGTCATTTTTTTATACCACTTAAAACAAATACTTAAGTAGAAGGTAGTTTAATTAAATCATTCTTATTTATTATTCTATTAATTTGATATTTTTTTTCTTTTGCACCAAATTAATATACTCCATTTATGATCAATGATAAAGATGAAAACAAACCACGAATTATATCTTGATTTTGTAAAATGACAAATATTATGTATTGTCTATTATTAGCAAGGATGACAAATAAAATGATCTATAGGGAGTGCATAAATATAAAATTTTGAATCCAATAGTATCAGTTGAAGTCGTTGTTGTCCTAAAATTTGAACTCCAAAAAACCAAAATTTGAACTTACCTTCAACTAAAAATTAGAACTGGAAAAAGGTCTTAATTTGTTAGTTACATAATTTAGTTTTCATTAATATCCTTGTTATCGTTAAGTTGTCTTATATATATGAAAACATAACTTGAAACGGGTGGACTGAATGCATGTGCCAAATTAATTCTTCAACAAGAAGAATAAAAAGTGCTTTTGAATCAAATAATTTATTTTGTATCCAGTAATGCTTACAACTAATTATGAAATTGACAAAATGAGGATGTAAATTGACTAATTAGAAATCTGTCAATTTTTCATGAGAGGACAAAAAGAAAATATAACATTAAATAAATTGGAGCAGCTAATGGGTCATGATTAAATTTACTTTTTAATGGGGTTAGATCAAACGTGGACGGTCAAGACGGGTCAGATCAACTAATGGGTCATGATTTAATTGATTCAAAGTTTATATTATTCTGGAGGAACCTCACCTTCTTTTTTATTTTACTTTTCGAAAAAAAGATAATATTTGAATTAATCAGTTAGACAAATTCAACAAATGAATCATTACTCAACATGTTAAAATTCGGCTGTTAAATGGATGGATTGGACTGAATTTAAGAATGTCAAAGTGAGTTGAGTTAAAAATGAGTAGGTCATTGACTCGTTTAAATGTTACTTAGGTTGAATGAGCTAAAAACGGAATCATAACCCAATCCGTTCAATTCTAATTTGTTTGCGTACCTAATAAATTTTCCCCTTTATATAATGATTGTATAGAATATATCAAATAAAAAAATCATCTTTTAAAAAATATGTAGACAAATTTCTCATTTATCAATTTGGACTTTATATCAATTCGATTTTAAAAATGACCTAAACTAAGCAAGTCAAAACAAGCTCAATTTATGAAATAAACGTGTTATTAGCTTGTCCAAAACCTCAAAAGATTGGGCAAAGCACAATTTTTTGGGCTGATTTTGTCACACCTACAAATGACTAAAAAGTTACTTTTCCAGTACTACTATGTGTTCTAGTATTTAGGTCCCCACTACATTATTATGTAGGACTATAGGAATGGAAAGATGAACTGGACTCCTCTTCAGCCACTGGCAATGGTCCAAAGAAGATGGAAATCCTATTTGAAAAAGCCCAAAACCCAAATTCAAAAGAAGGCATTGGGCAAGGGAAAATCCTCACATTTTAAAAAGTATATAGTACAGAAACCCCAATAATTCTAAATTACAACAATTCTGAATTTTTTAGAACTCGCAGATGCATTGCTCTTTCGCCCAATACATAGCAAACGATACATAAGGTATTTATCAAATATATAAGTTATGTATCGAATACATAACATAAATCAAATTCAAACTGATTTGAATTTGAAATAATTGGAGTTATGTATCAATAATAACATTTGTACCAGATAAATTGTACACAAACAAAGTTGTAATGTATCTGATAGAGGTGAAGTGATGTATCCGGATATTAAGAGAGAGAGAAGGAAAAAGGGGATTTTTAAAATTAATTCAAATGGTAGGAATTTTTAGAGATTATGTTATCTTAAGTCGTGTAATTACATAATTTTTCCTTTTAAAAAATTGTCAAGAATTTTATATCATAAAGTCAAAAAATCAAGTTTTTAAATTTAAACTCAAAATTATATTCTTAAAATATGCAAATAACAAACTAAGGAACGACTATTTACTCGCTTTCAAAAGCTATTCTGTTTGGCAAAAAAATTATGTCCAACAAAATGGTTTTCACAAAAATATCTTTTGCAAGACAATTTTGTGTGAGTTGGGCCAATTGTAACTTTGTATATTATTTCAAGTAGCAAGAAAATATAAAAAGTTTCAAAATTAAAATTATTCTGGGAAAGCATGAATAATTCAACTACTATGATTTGATACGAAGTAGTTCACACGAAATCAAATTAAAAATTAAATACAGAAAGCAAAGATGCAGAACCAATGTTCCAATATACTATTATTCTAGTCAAACTAATAATGGGTAGTTCAAAAGGTTGCATTATAGTGCAGAACATGACCTAATTCGTTACAAGCTGTGTTTGTTAGAGCCTTGAGGTTGGTAGTATACTATGCACAAGATGGTTCATCCGAATTCCCGACCCAATTAAGTAATAACATGAACATTTTTTGGATTAAAGTATTAAATTTATAATTGTCCATTATCTTTTTCACCAACAATACCAATAAGGCATAATAATTGAATTTCCCAGAAAAGCAACAAACAAATTGTCAACTCTATATTGTTTGTAAAAATATAAAGGGAGTGAATACTTGAAGCAGAGCAAAAACAGAGCATAATATGGAAAAGATTAGCAGTTTGAAACACTTATTTGTGACGGTGTTCCTCTCAAATTTTGCTTTACAAGTGGTGACTCCAGCAATAACGGATATCACTATGGACGCAATTTGTCCTTCTCAAGACAAGTGCTCTCTTGCTATTTATCTTTCTGGTTTCCAACAAGCTGTAAGTAGGCGAATTGATTCACACCAATTCTTCTATTTTCATTATTGAGAAATATACCATGATTAATTTGTTAATTAGATGATCATTGCAGATAATGGGATTGGGATCAATGTTGTTGATGCCCCTAATTGGAAATCTATCTGATATATATGGAAGGAAAGCTTTGCTCACCATTCCCGTCACTCTCTTGATTTTTCCATCAGGTAAATCTTGTCTTCGTAGTTCGTGGGCATGCAACTAACTAATCAATGGCAAAGCCAGGAATTCAAATAGAAAAAAAATTATGCCAATTTGCGTCTTTGCTACATTTTTGAACAACGAACTACCTGTTTTTTTTCTTTCGATTTTTCAAGTAATAATGGCATACAGGAGGACAACAAACTATTTTTATGCTTACTATGTGATAAGGACCTTGACTGGCATGATCAGTGATACTGGCATTCAATGCATCCCCATTGCTTATGCGGTAATACTTGAGCCAAATGATAATTTATATTAATTCAAATTTTATGGACTCTAAATTTTGAATTCGCTTCTTCTGTTAAATCAGGTTGATTGCATGTCAGAGGAGAAGCGCGCTTCTGCTATCGCAATTGTGGCGGGTGTAGGCTCTGCTGCATTTTTATGCTCTACCTTCGTTGTTCGTTACCTCTCGACGGCACAAATATTTCTGGTTTGGTTCACTCTTATAATTTCTAGTTATGACTAATTAACTTTTGCTCTTTGTTATATGTTATAATTTGTTATCAATTTTATTGGAACGAAGGTGTCATCAATTTCTTCATCAGCCGCGGCATTGTACATGACAATATTCCTAAAGGACACGACTCGTCACATTAATAACAAGTACGATGCTCTAAATCAACCCATATTAGCCAACGACGATAATGAATCTGGAAGTGACTCCTCAGAGAGAACGTTGAGTCCTATAAATAGTCCACCATTTTACCATATTATTAGCGGTAACATGGCTGGCCTTATACCCTACAAATTACTACTCTACCTTTTCTTTTTCTTATTTATTGGATTGAATCATTTGGTAGTTAAAAATAATTCAACTTAAACACATGGGAAGAGTGCCTAATTTTTTAAAAAAGAAAAGTCTTTCGTTATGCATTAATAAATGATAAAGCTTAGCACCATCTTTTGATATCTTATGAACTATGATATTGTTGTTGAAAAAGTCATAAAGTTTTCATTCAACTTTAAATTATGGTATAATATAGCTAAAGAATCATGATATTGCTGTTGAAAAAGACGTAAAGTCGTATGCTTTTACTTGTTTATGTACATATGGGGTATGACTATTTTATCTCCTAATTAAAAAGTTTGAAAAAGACGATTGATAAAAAGTTTGAAAAAGACTGCATGAGTGGCCCTCAAAATGCATTGGTTTTTAATCTTATTCCTCTTAACAACTTTAACTTATCTAGTCGGGCATAAGTTCTTTAGAAACAAAAGTTGTAAAGAACCTAACTTGAAAAATGTTATGATATGAAAATATATACTTATTTCTCTATAACTTTTAGTTTGTTACGAGGGACATAATAATTCTGCCCGTCATGAATAGTATGTTGCTTGTTTCTTCAAAACATTTGAATAAAAAGAATCAATCAATTAATCAACTGTAGCTTAATTCCAAATTAATTAAATTGATGGCTATAGTAGAAATTAAAGTGTACATATCTATAAATTTGAGAAAGAAAAGAAATAAACACGCAACATATCACGAATTTAACAAAGTATCAAGTATTAATTTACTTGTGCAGTTTTCTCAGATTCATTTAATTAAATTTTTATTTTTGCAGTACCACACTTTTATTGGCAACATTTATTTCATTCTTATATGGTCTTGGTGAGGGTGGAATACAAACTCCATTTCTGGTAACTCTAGCTCTCTAAAATTGTCAATTGAATATATAATTTAATTTAATTACCTCACAACTAACATTTTTTTTGTATTATTATTTTGTAGTATTTCTTAAGGGCTCGATTTCAATACAACAAAGACAATTTTTCTATGCTAATGCTTATTTGCTACGGCGGGGCAACATTTTCTCAAGTACATGTTCAAATTTATTCTTCTTCTTTTTCAAAAAAAAAAGAAGAAAATCAACTAATTAATTTCATGTGCTAAGTTTTAATTGTTCTTACGATAATTTTTGTATTTCCTTGTCAATTTTTGGAGCAGTTAGTCTTAGTGCCTAAGTTGGCTCGTATAGTCAGAGAAGAGACAATACTTTCCTTGGCACTCATAGCTGGTTTTAGCAACGTATGTACCTTTTTACGAATTCATGTAGTTTCTTGTTTTTTTCCCGAAAAAATATTTTCCTACGTTTTAAAAAAAGAAATTCTCAATAGAAATGAACTTCTATCGTACCAAACACACTCAAATAATTATATAGTCGATCCAAACTAATTTGAAACTAAGGAGTACAAGTAATTGATCGATATTTCTATTTGTATTTTGCAGATGCTAATAGATAGCATTGCATGGGCAGCTTGGGTAAGCTAAAGCTTTGAACTTCACATTTGATAGTTTTAGCATATTTTCTAATTCCAAGATCCTTTTTTAAAAAAATAAAATTTTAAACATTTATCACATTTTTCATGATATATTTCAGGTTCCTTATGTAGTTGCTTTGTTTCCTATGTTTCTCTTCCTAGCAAAACCATCTGTAAGTTTTCTCTTCTTTACTTGAAAAAAAAGTGTCAATGTGTTGATTAATTTTATCATAGTTGAATATTAATGATTAATGTTTTATCCATTTTAGTTACAAAGCATTGTTTCAAAACAAGTTGGGCCAAACGAACAGGTAATCAACATATATACATCCATTTAAGTGGAATTAGTGACCAGAAAATTAAGACAAGTAACCAACTACAACACATTATTTTATTTATACATACATATATATATGATCCATTTTTAATTTTTTTTCAACTTGCTAGGGAATTGCTCAAGGGTGCATTACTGGCGTAAGCTCCTTTGCAAACATTCTCTCTCCATTTATATTTAGTCCTTTGACAGGTAATTAAATTGTTGTTCAACTATATTAAATTAATTTTGTTAATCTGATCTAAATTTCCAATATTTGATGTCAAACTAACAATATTCCATTTATTTGTTTATAGATCTTTTCTTATCTGAGAGAGCTCCATTTGATTATCCTGGTTTTAGTATGTTTTGCATCGGCCTTTCTTGGGTAAGCAACTATACCTATTAGTTTAGTTTAATATATGTTAACCTTTTTCTTGTTTGTTTTAACTTCGATTCTTTACTTAATTGATCTGATAGTGTAAATATTTTTAATATTATCGATACATTAGTAATTGCGCAACAGTAATGATGATTTCGTCAAATGTTTTGTGCAGTTAATAGCAATTATACCTAGCATGATGATAAGCTGGTTTGGTACCTATAATTCAAGACACAAAATCAGGGATGTCCTTTGCTAGGAAGCTTAAAGGAGAATAATTCAACAAGTTGTATTGATTTGTATAGCTAAATTAATCCATTTTATACACATTTTTAAACGATATATTTGTAGGAGTGTTTTTGTGTCCCAATATAATTTTACGAGTGGAATCTAAGAAAGGTGATGTGTACTGCCTTGCTCCAACCTTTGTAAGGATAGAGAAATTATTTCCTGTGAAAAACATTCAAAATTTCCTTGTTGTTTTCTTTAGCAACATCATTTGACATTTGGATACATCAAATCAACCAAAAATTATACCAGTATTTTATTCATTCACAAGCATCTGGGGAAAAAGTCAACTTCCACATTTCAAGATTAAAGGTCAATCCAAAAGTTTGTAGCATATTAGCACCTATTACAGACCTCTTACGACCTGAACTTTGAAAGCCCAAACAATATTTTTTCCTATATAGTATCATCACTTGTTGTTGTTTCACTACAAGAGGTATCACACTAGCTTTAAAATAAAACTTTACAATTGGAAAATTGTCCCAATTGACAAATTCACCAGCCATATAACAAGTATCAAATGAAGTTGGTGAATTTGGATCCAATTGCATATTTTTAACTTCTGACCTAAATATGTCCCTAAATTTGACATAAACATCATCAGGAAATGAGGTAACATAGGTTCCTGTATCAACAAACATGCCACCATATTTATCTGGGCCCAAATCCCAATGAGATGGATCAATAGGAACTTCCCTATCATTAATCATAATTTTTTCCAAGTTGGATATGTAGTAAAATGAGGGAAATTTGTTGTTCCTCATGAGCGTTGCCGTTATACCTGTTGCCAAAACAACATCAGTTTTTTTTTACTTTCTAAAAAACAAGTCAAAAGGAGGGAATACTGACCTGTTTTATTCCATGGGGTCTCGTGAAAGGTAAGTGTAGAGGGTTTCCCTGAAGTTGGAGTAGGAATGCAAAAAGCAAATACAATTGCACCAAGTTGTGATGGTAATGAATATGTCTCAAATCCATTTGTATATAAACCACCACCAAAACCAGCAATTCCACTAAATAATCTTGCGAATT
>JAGDQO010000436.1:0-14925 GCA_018342035.1 Solanum appendiculatum | reverse complement strand
ATGAGTTCAACTAAGTCTTCTGTTAACTATAGATCAAGGTGATCCAATTCTTGCTACCTAAAAATCCTTAAGCATTCTTGGTTTTTCTTTTTGTGGAAATTTTTCTGAAGTTAAGCTCCAACAATCTGATTATGAAACAGTTGAAACTACATTTCAAGTCCAGTTTCTAATTAACTGTCTGTACCAGCTGTCCAAAAAAATAAAGGAAAATTATACTTCAGTCAAGTGTGTTCTTCAATTTAAGTATACAACTATTAGTGTGGGTAAGTTATCTTAAAATACTGACACAAATTGAGATCCCAATCTCCATCGTCGTGTGTGTTGCAGCCAGCCAAGATGGTCTATCAGTGTGATCTGATAGACGGAGTGGTAGGCATGTTAACAGTAGAGAGAATTTTAAATAGTAATGTTGTCAATGTAGTTATGAATGAAGAAGAATGTGATATAAAGTAATTACCATATCAATTTAATGTTGCCTTTTTCATTCTTATATTGAATCAATAATTAGCATCTTTTATGAGTTTAAAATTTATACCAAGACACGTTCAGTGATTATAAAATATTCTTTGCTAATTCTCGTCTGCACAAATTAGCTTAGCGTGATCAGCTCTAAACTAATAGTTCATGAATATTTTTTTCAAATTCATTCCCTCGTAAGGTAGGAGTAACGTTGATTACACACCTCCCTCCCCAGATCTCACTTGTGAAATTTTATACTTGCTTGTTCGATCACATCAAATTCATGTTCTCTTGGACAATTTCTCAACGAATAATCAAGTTCTTTTGAAGCTACATACATAGGAAATAAGTGAGTGAGTATCCAAATTGCCAATATGCCTGATCCTGAATGATTTGTTTAGTAAAATACATGTTGACAACAAATTCAAGGTGATAAAATGAAGAGATAGCAAACCTCAGAATAGCTAGTAGAACCAGCATTTTGTTTTTGTCTTCATCAGGATGTCATTGCTGCAAAAAAAAAAAAATCACCACTTTGTTTAGCAAATAGCAACCAAATCCAAACACACAACAAAACTACTCTCATAATTAGAACAAAATGTAGTCTCCATCACATACTTGATAGCTTTTTATATCCCGCTTTCAAAAGAGTCTACATTAACACCAAGAACACTATAATAGGATGACGATCTTTCTTTAAGCTCCAGCTCCATCAAAAAATTCCCCAAATAACAACAAATTAGCAAAAACTTCATCTCCATCTCAGGTTTTACACTTTTCTAAATCTCAAATCAACAAACTATGACAATTGAACAAAGAAAGAAAGAAGAAGCGCTACAGAGCTGTGGAAATTTCTGAATGAACATTTGAAGGGATGAAAAACCAAAAAGGCAAAATTTGAAAAGGTGTAATTGTTGTGAAAATGAAGATTACTATTCTACCCTTGGTCGTCCGTTAGGCTTTTCTGTATAGTACGAAAAAAATATGTTATATGTTCGTTGGACTTTTAATTTTGACTTATTTTTATCATTTTAACTTAAAAATAAATACGTAAAAGAAGATAATGGTTGTTATATATTCTATTTGTATTATGTTCTATGTTTAACTATGATATTTATTTTAATTATTATTACTTAATTTTTACTGTATCATATTCTTAAATCAATTGATAGATAATAATAAACATAATTATAGAGTTTCGAAAGAAGTTAGGGGTTCAAAGAATTTATAATTTTAATCATAGACTCGCCTCAACACCGAATGCATTAATAAATTTCCTACAAAGCGAAATGTGAAAGTAACATTTCTTTTGTTTCAACTTATATGATCATGAGTATTATTTTATTTTTAATCTTTTTCAATAAAAATTAAACAAATTTATATTTATAAATTTTAAGTTTAAATTTCTCATTTAATCCTTAATGACGTATTTTTCTTATATAGCCATATACATGTTTTAATATGCCTAAAACATAATTTATTTTTAAAAAGTACTTTAAAACTCCATATTGAGTTAATACGATCATATAAGATGAAATTGAGAGAGTATAAATTAGTGTTGATGCGAATAATGTAATTCCTCCCTAACTTTTGAATATAAGAATTTACCTCATGTCTCTTTTTACTATCCAAAAATAGTTGTCAGCTAGTGAACTATAAGTACCACGTAATAGTAGTTTTGTCATCATTTCAAAAACTAGCTTTAGCCTTTAGAGCATTTTTAATGGAAATAAAAAAAGAAAAAGTCTTTATTCTACCATATATGTAAACTAGCTTTAGAGCATTTTTAATGGAAATAAAGAAGAAAAAGTTTTTATGCTAATTTTAATGTATAATGTTCTATGTTTAAGTATAACATTTGTTTTAATTATTGTATTACTCAATTTTTATTGTATCATATCATTAAATCAATCGATATATGATAACAAATATAATTATAGAGTTTCGAAAAAAAGTTAGGGAGTTCTTGAGAATTCATAAACTTAATCATAGATTCGCCCCAGCACAATGCATCAATAAATTCCCTATAAAGTGAAATGTGAAAGCAACATTTCTTTTGTTTCAACTTATATGATCATGAGTATTGTTTTATTTTTAATCTTTTTCAATAAAAATAAAAAATATATATATTTATAAATTTTAGGTTTAAATTTTTTATTTAATTCTTAATGATGTATTTTTCTTATATAGCCATATACATGTTTTAATGTGTCTAAAACATAATTTATTTTTTAAAAATATTTTAAAACTTTGTATTGAATTAATACAATCATATAAGATAAAATTGAGAAAGTATAAATTAGTGTTGATGCGAATGATGTAATTCCTCATATAAGAATTTACATCATGTCTCTTTTTACTATTCAAAAATAATTGTCAGCTAGTCAACTAGTATCATGTAAATAGTAGTTTTGTCATCATTTCAAATACTAGCTTTAGCCTTTAGAGTATTATTAATGGAAATAAAAAAGAAAAAGTCTTTATGCTACCATATAAGTAAAAACTAGCTTTAGAGCATTTTTAATGGAAATAAAGAAGAAAAAGTATTTATGCTAATTTTTATGTATAATGTTCTATGTTTAAGTATAATATTTGTTTTAATTATTATTATTTAATTTTTATTGTATCATATCTTTAAATCCATCGATATATAATTTTTAAAAAAAACATATTTTAAAATTTCATCTTAAATTAATATGATTAAATAAGATGAAGTTGAGGGATTATAAATTAGTGTTATAGCGAATAATGAAATTTCTCCGTAACTTTTGAATATAAGAATTTACATTACGTCTCTTTTTACTATCAAAATATAATTGTCAGCTAGTAAACTATTTTTAATCATTCTGCACACTACTAGTATCATGTAATAGTAATTTTGCCATCATTTCAACAACTAGCTTTATCCTTTAGATCATTTTTAATGGAAATAAAAAAGAAAGAGCCTTTATGCTACCATATAGGTAAACTAGCTTTAGAGCATTTTTAATGGAAATAAAAAAAAGAAAAAATCTTTATGTTATTTTTTTTATGTAGTATGTTCTATGTTTAAGTACTTTGTTTTAATTATTATTACTTAATTTTTATTATATCATATTCTTAAATCAGTCAATAGATAATTTTAAAAAATATATATTTTAAAACTCCGTCTTGAATTAATACGATCATATAAGATGAAGACGAGAGATTATAAATTAGTGTTAATGCAAATGATAGAAATCTTTCCGTAACTTTTGAATATAAGAATTTACATTATGTCTCTTTTTACTACCCAAAAATAATTGTCAGCTAATCAACTATTTTTATCCATTCTACGCACCACTAGTACCATGTATAGTAGCTTTAGAGCATTTTTAATGGAAATAAAAAAGAAAGCGTTATGCTACACTTCACCATATAGGTAAACTGAGTCTTATGCTACACTTTACCATATAGGTAAACTACCTTTAGAGCATTTTTATTTAATGGAAATAAAAAAGAAAAAGTCTTATGCTACCACATAGATAAAGTCCTGTCAATCATCTTTAATGTTAAATTGACACCTTATTAAATTCCAATAGTTGTTTCTCTTAAAAAAAGTGATTTTAGACTCCCGAATAATAAATTAAATATATTATAATGTTCTAATTTATAATTCAAATCCACCTCAAAATTTTTGAAAATCTATAATTTCTTTATTTGCTCGAAAATTGTATAAATATATGACAAATTATTGTTAATTTGATAAGAAATGTGGAGATACATTAATATAATTTCAATTGTTAAATAGTCATCTCAACAAAGAATTTATTGGCCATTTCTTTGAATAGCTTTAGAACATTTTCAAAAAACTAGATTTAGCCTTTAGAGAATTTTTAATGGAAATAAAAACGAAAAAGTCTTTATGCTATCATATAGTTAGCATTTTCAATGGAAATAAAAAAAAAGTCTTTTTGCTAATTTTTATGTATTATGTTCTATCTTAAAGTATAAAATCTGTTTTAATTATTATTACTTAATTTTTATTGTATCATATCCTTAAATCAATAAATAATTTTAAAAAAATATATTTTAAAACTTTGTCTTGAGTTAATACGGTATTATAAGATAAAGTTGAGGGATTATAAATTAGTGTTAATGCAAATGATGAAATTCCTTCGTAACTTTTGAATATAAGAATTTAGATTATATGTCTTTTTACTACCCAAATATAATTATCAGCTAGTCAACTATTTTTAACCATTCTGCGCACCACTAGTACCATGTATAGTAGTAGTGTTTTAGTGCATTTTTAATGGAAACAAAAAAGAAAGAGTCTTTATGCTAATTTTTATGTATTATGCTCTATGTTTAAGTACAAATTTGTTTTAATTATTGTTACTTAATTTTTATTGTATCATATCCTTAAATCAATCGATATATAATTTTAAGAAAATATATATTTTAAAACTCCGTCTTAAGTTAATACGATCATATAAGATGAAGTTGAGGGATTATAAATTAGTGTTTATGCGAATAATGAAATTCCTCCGTAACTTTTGAATATAAGAATTTACATTATGTTTCTACCCAAATATAATCATCAGCTAGTCAACTATTTTTATCCATTTTACGCACCACTAATACCATGTATTGCTTAGAGCATTTTTATTTAATGGAAATAAAAAGGAAAAAGTTTTATGCTACCATATAGGTAAACTAGTTTTAGAGCATTTTTAATGGAAATAAAAAAAGAAAAAGTCTTTATGCTACCATATAGTAAACTAGCTACTACTACTTTAAAGTCCTGTGAATCCTCTTTAATGCTAAATTGACACCTTAAAAGTTAAATATCAATAGTTGTTTCTCTTTAAAAAAAAAGTGATTTTGGACTCCCGAATAATAAATTAAATATATTATAATGTTCTAATTTATAATTCAAATCCACCTCAAAATTTTTGAAAAAATCTATAATTTCTTTATTTGCTCGAAAATTGTATAAATATATGACATAAATTATTGTTAATTTGATAAGAAATGTGAAGATACAGACAATTGCCAAATAGTCATCTCAACAAAGAATTATTGTTAATTTGATAACAAGTTTGTTTTATTCCCAACAATTTTTTCAACCTCATTACTATTTACGACGTATTCTATAGATAGAATGGATAGATAAGGAATAGATAACAACCATCCAAATAAGTTTATCTTCTTTTAAGTATATTTATTTTAAATAAAAATAAGTCAAAAATTATAAATAAGTAAGTTAAGTCATAAATTATAAGCTTATTAATAGACTTTTAGTTTTAATTTTTTTCAAAGTACATATACATAAAGATAAAAGGTTATGGCGAATTGTGGGAAAATTTCATGTCATCTAAAATATATACCCCCTCCATTTCATTTTATTTAGTTTCATTGGGCATAATATTTAAAATATTTTTAATTATTATTACTTAATTTTTATTATATCATATTCTTAAATCAATTGATAGATACTTTTAAAAAATATATATTTTAAAACTCCGTCTTTTAAGTTAATATGGTTGTATAAGATGAAGATGAGAGATTATAAATAATGTTAATGCGAATGATAGAAATCTTCCTGGAACTTTTGAATATAAGAAGTTACAATAGGTCTCTTTTTACTGCCCAAAAATAATTGTCAGCTAGTCAACTATTTTTATCCATTCTAAGCACCACTAGTACCATGTATAGTAGCTTTAGAGCATTTTTAATGGAAATAAAAAAGAAAGTCTTATGCTACACTTTACCATATAGGTAAACTGAGTCTTATGCTACACTTTACCATATAAGTAAACTACCTTTAGAGCATTTTTATTTAATGGAAATAAAAAAGAAAAAGTCTTATTCTACCATCTAGATAAACTAGCTTTAGAGCATTTTTAATGGAAATAAAAAAAGAAAAAGTCTTTATGCTACCATATAGATAAAGTCCTGTCAATCCTCTTTAATGCTCAATTGACACCTTAAATGTTAAATTCCAATAGCTATTTCTCTTTAAAAAAAAGTGATTTTAGACTCCTGAATAATAAATAAAATTTATTATAATATTCTAATTTATAATTCAAATCCACCTCAAAATTTTCAAAAATCTGTAATTTCTTAATTTGCTCGAAAATTATATAAATATATGACAAATTATTATTAATTTGATAAGAAATGTGAAGATACATAATATAATTTCAATTGATAAATAGTCATCTCAACAAAGAATTTATTGGCCATTTCTTTCAATATAGCTTGCATGTTTCCCAATGTATTTTCTCAATAGCCCCAATTATGTGGCTAACAACCTTTTTTTATTCCCAATAATAACTTTTCAACCTCATTACTATTTACGACGTATTCTATAGATGGAATAGTAGTTATGGAATAGATAACAACCATCCAAATAAGTTTTATCTTCTTTTAAGTATATTTTCTCAAAATAATAAAAATAAGTCAAAAATTATAAATAAATAAGTTAAGTCATAAATTATAAGCTTATTAATAAACTTTTAGTTTTAATTTTTTTCAAAGTACATATCTACTACTTATATATAAGTGTGGATAACCACATAGGTGACGGTCGACATGCCTGGTTCACCCGTGTGGTTCCACACTTTCATATACATTTGTTTACTTGTTTCCTCTGTTTTAATTTGTTTGTCTTATTTTAAATTTTTTAAAATATCTTTTAAAAAATATATAAAAAATTCTACTAATTCATTAAATTAATCTATTTGTGTCACATAAAATGGGACAAAAAAAGTAACATGTATTATTTAATTTGAAAACTACGTAAAAAGTATTGTATACCTCAATAATTAACAACATTTGATTGACACTTAAAATTCTATCCGTGCTACATATATTGGGACAAGGAAATTAACATATATTATTTAAAAATTACGTAAAAAGTACTATAAATTACAATCATTAATAACTTAAAATATTAAAAAATTTTCTTAAAATTTAATTGACTCTCTAAATTTTATTTATGTCACATAAAATAGCTAATATTGGGCCCGTGCTAGCACGGGCACTTATGTCTAGTACATAAAGATAAAAGGCATTATGGCGAATTGTGGGAGAATTTCATGTCATCTAAAATGTATACCCCCTCCATTTCATTTTATTTAATTTGATTGGGCATAGTATTTAAAATATTTTTAAAAATTAAAATAATTTAATCTTAAATTAAAGATAGTATATAACACACCAATTATATCTTCTTATGCATTTGTGGTTGTGAATGAGTTTCCTTCGAATCTATTTTTTTTTTTCTTTAAAAAAATATGTTTTTTTTTAAAAAACTATCTCTTGATTTCAGTTTGAAATTGGATGTCACATAGAAATTAGGATAAAAGACCACTTTACACAAATACATTATTTTAAATGTTTAATTATATTTCTTTGGAATACTTATTACTTAATTTCAAAATATAATAATACTTTATTAATTATAGAAGGAAAAAAAAGGTAAGGGAATTTTAATATGTGTGTGAAATTATATTAAAAAAAGAAGGAAGAGTTCAAACCCCAAAAGAGCACTTTACACGAAAAAAATATTTTAAAATACACCATCTTCTTTAACTTTATGGTCAAAATGATAGAAAAAATAAGGGATTAGACTCTCTTTTTTTTTTCTTTCCTGTAAGGGATTAGTCTTTCTCATTTTCTCTCTCCCTCTATTTATTTCTCACCAAACACACCCGAAGTTAGAAAAAGAATTTTACAGTGACTCTTCTTTAACTTTATGGTCATAGGAATATTTTAGTTAAAAACAAAATATAAGTCAATTTTTTAAATGGATTGAATTGAATGAGTGAAAAAGACTTGAGCCAAAAAATGAATGGATCATCCAAACTTCAAAAAATTAGGCAAATCATTATCATATTTCATAGCAAATAACAATATATTATGGTTAACTAAAAGCTGAATTAACCATTGTTGTTTTGGTAAACATTTCGTTTGTTTTTTTCTTTGATAAATAAAAAAAAAAAAAGGAAGGTAGGTTGATGGAAATGCCTGCTATGAAAATTGAAAGGTATTTATTAAGTCTAGTATATTAATTGACCCTCTAGGTATTTATTAATGTCAAACAACTTTTTAAATGTCTCTTATATAAATTAAGTCATTCCATTTTATTCACTCACTACAAAGTACAAACTACTCACTCCTAACTTACTACTCTTGTTGTGCATTTCTCAAAAATATTATACTAATACTCCAACGCATCTTCCTTGTCAATATTACGAATGGCAACAATTGTCCTGATTTTTCTAGCAATATGGCTAGGAGCCGTTGCAGATGCTCAAGAAGTCAATATTACTAAACTCTATAACGCCATTGCACAAGGCGCTGGTACTTTAAAAAAATACTTTTGGTTATTTTGTTTATTTTCACTTTTTCATTGACCATTAGAATTTTCTACAACTTAGATTGATTTTTCTGGAAATCTCATTCACTCTTCTCATATAAAGCATTCCAATTAAATTTTAAGTCACATATAATATTAAGAAGTAGTATATGAATTTATGAAAATTGTTTTTCAAACGAAAATCAAACTTCAAAAATGTAAAAGTAATGATATTTTCAATTAATTTTGTTTCGACATTTCTGTTCTTGCATATAGTTCATAACATCTATCTAAACAAAATAAATAATTATTTAGCTCAGTAAAATAAGAAATGCTTAATAGAAATAATAATAATGATCATAGATAAATGTTTCCAACTTACTTTACTTGAAAGATAAGAAAAAAGATTTAACTGTTTGTTTTTGTTAAACAGTGTGCCTCGACGGAAGTCCACCGGCGTACTACTTTGACAGGGGATTTGATTCTGGAGTTTCTAATTGGATCATCTACCTTCAAGTAAGTTTGTTTAATTAGTATTTTCTTTTCACTGTATATTTTATTTCACTAAATTTAACTAATGTAGTTCATATTTTTTTTTAGGGCGGTGGATGGTGTGAGAGCATAAAAGATTGCCACTATCGTACATTTGAAAAAGCAGGTTCATCCAAATTAATGAATGATCAAGCTGTATTTGATGGGATACTTAATAACAATTCCCAACATAATCCAGGTGAACTGATCATACTTCATTGTGTATTAGCTTAATTTTTACTTGTGGATTTTAGTTAATGCGATTTTATTTGAGTATTATTTCATGGAGATATATTACCTAGAGATTTGTTGGTTCATCATAAATCTATTACTTAAGTGATATTAATTTAATTTGTAAATGTTAGTATTAATACTTGAGCATCAATATCTTATGATTCTATTTCTTTAGTTATTATTTTGAATGTTCGTAAATGAAAAATATTTTAATTATGGATATCTCAATAAAAAAAAAAGAGATGATTTACTATCACACAAATATATATTGTAATTTATTTTAGAGTAAAAATTTAAAATTATTTAATCAACACTGTTTAAAATTTATAAATATTAATCATATATTTATTTTACACTTAATAAAATAATTTAATATCATTTAGTTAATACCTTTTAAATAAATATTGGACCCGAGATTATCGTAACTAGTCAGGTCTAATAGCAAACTAACTTACTTTCGTAGTTGTACAGTAAGTATTCAATCTGTATATTATTTTATATTACTACATGATTGTAAATTGATGTAATTTTATCTTTTTCTTTTTCTATTCTACTTAGTATAGTAGAAGAGATAAGAGGTACCAACATGTTTGTTATATGTCATTAAAATTCACCTTAATTATGTTAACATTTACACAATTGACTTAGGCTTTTATATTTGACATGTCAGAATATGCTAGCCACTATTATTAGGTGGCTTTTGTTCCTAATGCCAACACATTTGTATATAGTCCTAATACCAACATATATATATATATATATATATCTGTAAAGATAAGTTTCCATTTCTTCTTTTTTCTATATATGATCTGTTTACTTTGTTGTCAAAAGAAGAATCCTCTCAGGGGATATCATTGATGGATCATATTTATGTGATTTATTCATTTCAACAAAGTTGGAATGAAGCATTGGCTTTTATTTCTCAATTCTCTGTTTTATCTCATTTGCACACTCTTTGGTTGTTTAAGATGGTACATTAAGGTTGTTGTGCGTGTTTGTCAAATGATTTGTTCTGAATTTAATTTGAATTTTCTAATAAATGATTTGTTCTGGGTTTAATTTGAATTTTCTGATATCTACCATGTTACAATATTTCACATCACTTATTTTCTGATTTGTTCTGGGTTTAATTTGAATTTTCTTGGTATCAATATGTTAGTTTATTATCATTAAATTCATACTTAGGTATAGTTGGACTTTTCAACTTATTTATAACATGTTACTTGGGGGCAGTTTGTTCTCACTGTGATTTACATTAGTTTGTCTCTTGGGAAATTACTTGCCAAATAAATTTTCTGCAAGAAAGTTTCCTATTTTACGAAAAAATCTCTACCGAAAATTAGTATTACATGTGAATTCGAAAATCCCATATAATTTACTTGGGATTTAAAAATCCCTAGATAATAATTATCCTTGAGCATTTTCCCTTCGAATTATTGTTTGCAAATCCCTGAAAAATTCTCATGTAATTAGTATTTTTCTAGTAGTGAGTTAATTCTTCTAACTTGCAAATAATATTCGTAACGACAGATTTTTACAATTGGAATCGAGTATGGGTAAATTACTGCGATGGATCGTCATTTACGGGCGATGTTGCGGAAGTGGATCCAGTAAGTAGATAATTAAGTAACATATGTCTCATATAATATCATTTTAACATGATTTATTTCTGATTATTGAAAATGCCAAATCTATATTAGGAGAATAAGCTCTATTTTAGAGGAGCTAGGATATTTAAAGCTGTTCTGCAGGATTTGTGGTCCAAGGGACTACAAAATGCTAAAAATGTAAGATTCATATTGAATATATATATAGTTAAAGTCATGTACTATAGCTTTTAGTAACGCATGAATTAAAACAAAATTGTAATTTATTTTAGGCCATCCTAAGTGGAAGTTCCGCGGGAGGATTGGCTACGATTTTGAACTGTGATAAGTTCAAGTCTTTATTTTCAAATGACTCTATCAAAGTCAAGTGTGTTGCGGGTGCAGGTTTTTTTATCAACATGTGAGCTTTCTTTTTCCATCTTCTTAATAGTATCGATTTTTGTTTGTCTTCCATTTTAGAATTGGTCAAGCGTTTCATCATTTTATTTTTATATGCAGTAATACAATTTCTGGTACTCCAAATATTCAAAAGATGTTCCAGAATGTTGAAGATTTACACGTGAGTTTCAACTCAGCTTATTTAAGTCTTTTTATAGTAAGGTATATATGCTTGATAAATATATATTTAAATATTTCTCTTTCTTATCATTTCAGGCATCAGTTGGAAATTTGCCCTCATCTTGCACCTCTAAAATGGATCCAAGTCTGGTATACAAGAGTTTAAGTTTAATTTAGAAACAAAAAACTTTTACTTATAAGAGTTTATATTCATATTACCTTCTTATTTAACATTAATTTTTCTTAATGATGGTACAGTGCTTCTTCCCTCAGCATGTCGTCTCATATGTCAAGACTCCACTTTTTATATTCAATTCGGCATATGATGCTTGGCAGGTTAAGAACGAATACTAATTTATCTTGTTTTAAAAATTATTTTAGTAATTTTTTTTTGACGTTGATTTAAAAGAAAAATTCTTTTCAGATCAATAGCAGTTTGGTTCCTCCAGATGTCGATCCTGAGCATGTCTGGGATCATTGCAAGACTCAAATAAGTAATTGTACGTTTAACCAACGTACAATTATTAAAGGTGATCAATGAATCATAACTTTCAAATCATACTAGTAAATAATATTTTTAATTTGTGTTTTTGTTGTTTCTACTATAGGTTTTGGAGTGGAGTTCATGAAGGCATTTGGTGCAGTGACCCCTTCTTCTGCAAGGGGTTATTTTATCACGTCTTGCCATACTCATCCTGATTTTATATGGAAAAAGTATTGGTTCGATACTTCCGGTCCAAAAATACATAATAAGGTAATGTTTTGTTTTTGTTTTATATATCCCATATTTATAATTTGTTTTATTTGTCTATTTGTAACATTTTATTTATTGTGCAGACACTTGCAGAAGCTGTGGGTGATTGGTTCTTTGACCGAACTGGAAATCATGAGCATATGGATCCATATCCCTTTGCTAAAGACTGCAACTGAAATTAATTAAGCTTTGTAAAATTGACTATTAATTTGCCAGTTAAGTAATGAAATGAAGTATCATTCGTTAAGTATATATATATGCTTTGGTATAAAAGTGTTTTGAATGTTTTCCATTTGTTAAGAAGAAGCTTTATTTCATTATATTGAATGTTTTCCAAGCCAAGTTCCATACTACACAAAGTAATAATGAAATGAGCAAGTCAAGTCCCATTAGTTAAGTATATATGCTTTGATAGAAAAGCTGTTAGTTTTAAATTTTGTAATGGCAGAAGAAAAGTATTTGCTTCATTTGATAGTAGTATTAATTAAATTGAACAATTTTAGTATCAAGAGAGGACAAACTTGTCTAATCATCTTTTTTAATTCTTTGTCAGTATATTACAAAATTACACACTAGCTTATCAAATAAATGAAAAGGGAAAGAGAAGGGTTACTCCTAATTGTATGAGCTTACAAAGAAGGATGTTCTAAAAAAAGAATTTTGAGCTATACAAAAATGGTTATAAGAAGATCAATATAACTGAAGTAAGTGTAATATCGTAAAATATACGAAGGAACCAATGTAGTCGAAAGGATTTATATCTAAGTTTAATGCTCATACGTTAGGTATTAAATCTACATATCCTCATTGTTCAATTAATTAATCAATTAAAGTTGACAGCATACGAGCCTTCTTTCCATTTAAGGCTAAATTCATAGCTTGAGTTAAATAGGTTAATGACCCAAGATGGTCAATCGGGTTCTCCTTTTCCTCTCCTAGCTACTTTATTTCTTCATTTTGTATTTAGTTTTATTTCAATTGTAATTTAGTTAGTCTTATTTTTATTGTAATTTTTCTATTAACTCTATTTATTTAAATATGTAATACACGTTATAGATGAATAAATGATTCATTAAATTTTAATTAAATGGTTCATCTCTTAATTAAAATTAATGAACCATTTATTCATCTATAACGTGTGTTGCATATCTAAATTCTATTAATTGATTTCACTATATATATATATGGGGTAATGTTGTCTTTGAAAAAGATAAGTCTAAAACATACAGTGCTATAAAAAAAAAGGGTAAGCAATTCGTTTTAAGTGTTTTTTTTTTTTAAAAAGGGAACTTCTCCTTTTTATTTAGTTGGTTCTTGATATCGATGCTTCCATTTTTGAAAGAATTTTTATTCTTTACCCTTTGAATTTGTTGAATGGAAACATTTGCTTTAAGTTCAGGTGCGGGTGGCGATTGACCCAGTCGAATTAAATTTAGATATATTTGGGGAAAAACGGATTTGATCAAAATGAGTCAGATAATATGTCATAAAATGGGTCAAAACCCAACACAATATATTTTTTACTAAATTTTAAATGTTTTACTTGTTCTTTTAAAATATTTAGTACCTAATAGAATTATTTTTTTCTTTATTTTTATATATAAAATATATCAAATTTTATTTTTTAAAAATTAGAAATATTTTGACAAGATCTCTCATGACTCAATTTAGATTAAATATCAATTATTTTTTAATGAGTTAAAATGAATTGGTCTAATAAATGAATGGATAAATAGCCCGTGTAAACTTAAACTGATTAGACGGATTGAATTTGATTTTGCTATACATGAAACTCTTTATTATAATTGTATGATTGTTT
Source organism: Solanum appendiculatum (assembly GCA_018342035.1). Taxonomy (NCBI): domain Eukaryota; kingdom Viridiplantae; phylum Streptophyta; class Magnoliopsida; order Solanales; family Solanaceae; genus Solanum; species Solanum appendiculatum. Next base: position 637 of record JAGDQO010000436.1, on the reverse strand, counting down.
TTTTGCAGGAACTATGAATAAAATAATGATGTTGGAGCAAATTTGCATGCTATTCTTTATACTGTCTATAGCATCTGCACATTGTAAAAAATATTCTTCATCAGTAGCAGATGCGTGTTATTACCTTTGTACTGATCATTGGATCCGGACAAGAGAAGAGGCTCCTCCACCAAAGATAGTCAAAGCGTGTAAAGACGGATCACTTTCTGAATTTAATTGTTATCTTCAGGATGAATAGGAGAACCACGTTTGGTAATATTTTCAAAACTATGATCATAATTAATAAAAATAAATGCAATGCATAGTAATAATAAAAAATTTATTCAACACTCTTGATTGATTCTCCAATTTTGTAGCTCTTAATCAACTATCAATGGATATACTTATTCCTAATAAAAAATATCTAAGAGATTTCACAAGGTTTTATTATTCAGATTTTTCAATTTGAACAAATTTTTGAATAAATATTCACAAAGTTATTCTTTTAAGCAACTTTGATTAAATAATTTTAATTTTTTATTTAAAATAAATTGTGTATATGTATTTTATGATAATAAATCATCTCATTAAGTGAAAATGAATACTTACAAATATTATGAACATTGTAAATTTAAAGTGATATTGATTAAAATAATTT